>VWZX01004886.1:114678-517627 GCA_013399015.1 Galbula dea | reverse complement strand
GGGGGAAGTACCAGTATGTTGCAGCGACTCCATGTCGGAGGAAGGAGAGAGGGGAAAGCAGCTGGTGGGAAAGGTTCGCTTCCTACCCTGCACGATCCAGGAATAAACACTGCAGCAGCAACAGCAAAAAGCCAGCAGGAGCCTGCTCTTTGCAAAGCAGAAAATGTTCCTTTATAAAAAGTGTAATTGAGGATGATTCTGTTATTTCAGACCCCAGCTATAAAAAGCATTCTTATTTCAGTTGTTAGTAGTGTCTGCCTGACAGAGGAATAGCCAAGTAAGCAGATTTGCCTGCCTGTCATCCTTAACTGTTTGCTCTCGCCGTGCCCCTGCGATGCTGCTGGAGCAGAGACAGTTTCCTTACATAACTGCCTGGCTTCTCGGCAGCCATCCCCCTTCCATCCCCCTTCCCACGGGAGCCAGGCACCTCCTGGGTCATGGAATCCAGTTCCTTGCTTGCCAGCAGCCAGGGCACATAGTCCATCTCGGCAGAGGGATGGAGCTCCCTCTCCAGCTTCCGTAAGGCTGGTGCCTCTCCTTTCCTTCTCTTTCCTGTCGTGATTTTTTCCTGGAGAGTCATCCCAGGCTGTCCCCTATCTGTTGCACACCTGGGACATGCCTATTGCCTCCCACAGCTCCGTGGGGGCACGTGGTCTCCTTCTGTGGCCACCACCGAGATGCTTTTGCAAAGCTGTGCATGAGCTGGGGTGGCCCACGGGGAGGTCAGCAATCCTGTTAACAAAATCACAAGTGTGTATGGGTTGAAGGAGGCTGCGAAGTTGCCAGGGGCTGGAAGTTAAACAGCTGTCAACTCTCTTGTATCCCCATGGGGTGCAGGGTCGGAAAGGTGACTGCTGGCCATAAGCATAGCCAGTGCTGTGCGGCAGAGAGGACTCCTTGGGGCTCCATGCTCTGGTCTTACCCACTGAAATGGCAGCAGGTACCACCTGGGCTGGCACTGCCTCCTGCTGTAAGCGTCCAGCTGGTGAGGAGACCTTGGGACTGTAGGATGGAAGGAGTAAGTGCCATGACCTGCCTCTGTCTCCAGCACTGCTCCTAGACTTGCAGTTCACCACGTTTCCTCCTGCTGCCCTGAGGACAGCTAGCTCTGCAGCCCAGGCAGAAACCTCACTGCTACTTGGACCACTTATGAAATTGTCTGTTTTATTTCTACCAGCCCAGAAGCACAGGGTCTGACCTACACCAGTCCCAGTTTCAGAGCATTTGCCTTTGTGCCCCATGTGCCCCCCCCAAAATTTTCTCTGTGTAGCCGGCATTCATCCTTAAAGCAGCTGATTAACCATTTCAGTTCCTCCATCTCCCTAGAGCAGAAGCTATTTCAGAGAGATTTATATTGGTCTACCCAGAGAGTGAGATGCACCAAGAGTCCTCTCCCTGTTGATGTGTGTGTGGATATATATGGGCAGCCACAGGCTCGCTCTCCTTGGCTTTCCTGCCCTGGCTGGGTTGTGCCTGCTGCGTGTGTGGCAGTGCCCTCTCATCATATCCCATCCATCACTCACAGCCTGGCCACCCCTGAACAGAGGCCACAGAGCTGCGTGGCTTGGGGAAACTCATTTGTAAGTTCACCATGTTAAAATAAATGAATTTCCATGCAGAGGCTGGAGGGAGGGTGAGAGAAGGGAACACAGATGCACAAGCCAGGGCTTGGCTGCAGAAATTAGGGCAAAAGTCTGGCCTTGTTTATTCTCCTGTAAATGGAGAGTAAACCCAGGCAATTTGGTCATTCTCTGCTCTGACGCATTACTGTAAATCCTCCTTTCGTAACTGTCATTATTTATGAGTATGAGCAGAGTGCTAGATGAGATCAGGGCAGAGTTATGCCTGGTCACATGTGTGTTAAGGACTACAGCTTGTACGTTGAAGGAGAGGAGACAAAGGCAGTCGATCATCTTGGTGTTACACATAGGGGCGTAGGATTACACGATCTGCTGGAGAGCATGCAGGAAGCCAGTGTCTGGTCTGGACAGGAAATGGTTTTCCTGTCCTGAAAAACTTTTCACTGGGGGGAGTGGGGTGGGGAAATAAAGAAAGAAATCCTGAGTGCCATTCAGGTGAAGAGTTTCAAGGGCAGGAAAAGGTGATCAGTAACTGCCCGATAAGAGTTCCAGGTTTCAGCTCCTGGTCCAAAGGGAGCAGATGAAGGATGTGCCCTCCCAAATCCCTTCTTGCCCAAAGACTTTCCCCTGGTTAGCTGGGGCTTATGGATCCTCATCCTTGTTGTTCTTGCAGTCAGGGATTTCTGCTAGCTGTGACCAGTGATGGTCACTTGAGCAGGATCAATTCATCCTCAGTACTTGAGGTTTTGTTTGCTACATCAGGCTGGGAAAGATGTAAAAAGAGATAATGATTCTTTTGAGCAGATCAGCACCTACTAGGACACAGGCATTTAAAAGAAAAAGCAAGTCTCAAGATGAAGGCTGTGCTATATATCTACTGTATATATACTGTATGTGTGCTGTGTCTCTATTTAATAATCTGCATAGGAAGGTGGCTTGGTTGAAAGTTCCCACCTCCTGCCCAGGCTCTGGCTGGCATTGCCCTAAGTCTTTGCTCACAAGCTGAGCTCCTGGGAAGGATTGCCTTTATGAGTGTAGCAGCTTCTCCACCCCTAAATTGCCAGTCTGTACCACTCCTCCAAGACTGGCAGGTGGGTCAGTTGTCATGTGTTGGGATATCTGTTGCCAGGATTCAAGGACTTCCTCCTGTTTTCTCTGCCATATTATTATCCTGTATTTAGCTGGAGGACTTAAACCATAGAGGACCAGTGTAAATACCATACAGTAGCCTGCCTTTCACCACTGAGGTCACACACACAGCATTCACACCATCACTGCCTCTCAGTAATCTCACGTTCCTGCATAACTCCACATCCCCATCTGACTTTCTCCATCTCAAACGGCAGCGTCTGCTAAAACCAGATCAGGTAAATGCAACGCCCTCAGTATTGACCTAGGAAGAGAAAAATGACTTCTTAATCTGTTGAAGATGCTGTTTTCTTCTCAAATCAGCCCATCCCCTCCTCCTACCATCATGCAGTGCAGTAGCCAGGAAGGATGAGGTCTCAGCCCAGGTATTGCAAGAGGGAGCAGCCTTTGTTAGACACAATATGTGGATACTGTAAAATACTTGGGAGAGCTGAGCAGGTATCTTTTTTTGGGGGGGGGTGGGGGGGAGGCAGTTAATTAGACTAAATAAACATATATTAGGGTTCAAAATATGCACAGCCAAAACGAAAGCCACATTCTGGTTCATTAAATCTGAAGACTTTACACATTTTAAGCCTGTAATCATATTCACAGATGCATATCCCCTTGCCAGCCTCCCCTCCCCTCACCCTCCCTCCTGCAGATTTCACACCTTGGGAATGGCTATTGTAAAAAGGAGCTGCTGCTGCTCTCAGTCAGGGGAAGGTTTGCAGCACAGGCAGCCTGCTGCAGGGGATGGGCTGGAGGTGGGGGGGTGGGATGGATGCAGGAAAATGATTGTTCCCTGTGGCATCTCTGTCAGGTCCTCGCCGCAGAGTCTGCCATTAGCATAACCGCTGGTGTGGTGCTGGTGCGTGAGGAGGAGGAGGCACAAAACCCTTCAGCTCATGCTCTCCTTTTCCCACCTTGTTCCTGCATGACTCGGGTCTGCTCCCTGAACCCCTTGTTTCCAGCCTTCCCTCCCAACCCCTGAAGGGTGGTTATGTTACCAGGGAGCTAAGCTAAAGAACATATGGAAACGTCATGCACGTCTATAGAGAAGAGGAGTGAAAATGGATGCTCTTGGGGACAATAAACATTAGTGTATCTGCAGGAGGGGGAGAAGAATTTCAGCTATCTGTGCTGCTTTTGTGGAGTTTTGGCAGTGAGTTTTTCACTACTGTCTGTAAAAAAATAAGCAAATACATATATATACAGAATTGATTTGAATCAGTGAAACCCAGCAGTCATTCTTGACATGAAACTTCTGGGTTTTTTTTCCACACCAGCACAGTAAGAAAGAAAGATGTTATGACTGCATGCCAGCAGATATTTGTAGAGAGACATTGGGGAAAGCTGAAGTGATCAGGCTGAACTTTTTCAAGATGTTTGGGCTAGTTCAGGGATATCTTGGTGGTTTAAAGCTTTCTCCTGGTTTTAGACAAAAGGAGATCAAATGTTTCTCCTAATCAAAACTCTCACTTTGGTCAACTAATTCTTTCCTGTAGTATTTTTTCCTGATATTTTTAAAGGAAAAAATGCCCAGCAAAGATTTCCTTCTGCCTTAGCATGTGTTTTATTCAGCAAGGAGCCAGCTCCCTGGCCTGCAGCTCACTGCATTCTCTCTTTTCAAGTAAGCAGTCCTGAGGAATTTGATGCAATTACTCAGGAAAGTAAGAAAGCTGAGCATAAGGTGTCTTACACAGAACCCTGGAGATGGTGGTTCCTGTGCCTGGCTATCTTGATCACTTTAAGCTGATTAGAAAAGCTTCTTGGTTCATTCTTGGGCAAGCTGGAAAATGATCCCTGCTTTGTATAATGAAGTATGTTATTTTTCCTGCCCTATAATAAATCGAGGCTGGGGTTGGAGGGGGAATTGTCATCTGGTCTAAATTAACATTGCTCCACTGATGTTGATGGTGCCTTGACAGTGCTCACCAGGTGAGCATGTGGCCCATTTAGGGTGTTCCCATGGGGTTACAAAAGCCAGCATTGAGGACCAAAGTTTCAGAGAAGGAAAGAAGCCAAGAAAGGAACAGGACAGCTTGTAGGGAATCTTAAGTGACATTAATTGAAATCTTATCACTTCCTTCATCTTAAGGTGAAGCCAGGGCACAATAAAAAGCAATTATCTGCCATCTTCCTCCATCTATCCCAAGTGCAGGGAGGTGGAGAGTATATCCATCATGTTTTTCTGCTCTACCTTTTTTTCCTTTCAGTAGACAATGCAATATATTTACAGACCTGTCACCCCTGCAAACCCCTCCTTTCACAGGGGAGCTGAACCACAGCAGGTGAAAACAACTGAGCTGGGAAAAAGAGAGGGGATGTAGAAACTGGAAGCAAGTAAAAATGGGGGCTTTGAGAAGCCATTAAAGGCACTTGAGTTACCACATGTAGGTGAGATGCCAGGAGAGGTTTTGCTGCAGGCTCAGGGAGTGTGTGCTGGCTGTTACTAGAGTTGAGTGGAGGGCTGGTGCTCTCAAACCTGGGACAGGTAGGCTGGGTGTAACACTCACTGGAAGCTGAGAGAGACAGGGACTTGTTAGCAGGTCGTGGCAATTGCCACTGCATCCAGCAAGGGGATCACAGGTAATGTTTTCCCCCGGCTGACCATGGCCCCATTTAAAGCATTAGCAGCACTGACAGTGAGTGTCCACTTCTCTGGGACAGATGCACCAAGGAGACCCAGAATCTGGATCACATCCTGGTAGAGCAGGAGGGAGACAGGTTCAGAAGGGGAACTTTGTCCTGTCTTCAGAGGTGTTGTATCTATTCTGCAAATACATGGAGAACTGCAGTCCTGGGGCTCCTAACCTAGCACCCTTCCTTGGGGCTAACTATGCAAGGTCGTGCCTGGATTCCCTTTACCTAGGGGTTATGTGTCTGGAAGGGTATCTGAAGTGAATAAGCACAGATCAGCTCACTCTGCAAAACATAACCCATACTTCTGTTCAGGCAGCAGGGAGGAAATTCTATCAAGACATCAGAGGACAATGTGACCAAACCCTTTGAAATGACTCAGCTAATTGAAAGAAGAGCAGGAAGACATAGCATGACTGTAAGAGTCTAGAGAACCAGATTTCCTTGTTGTTGCTCACCTTCTGGTGATTCCTTGTGACCTTGGCTGTGCTGTTTAATCTCTCTCTGCCTCAGTTTCTCTGCTGATGAGCAAAGTGAGTCCTACCTCCCAGGACATCTTGTATGCATTGGGTTTTGCGAAGTGCTTCCAGGTCCAGAGACAGAAAGCTGTCCTGTGGTTGCACAGATCTCATGTGGTTGATGGACTGAGAAAAGCAGGACTCAGCAGCTCACTGCTGCACTGGAAAATGTTTTGGGGTGTCAGGAACCAGCTCAAGCCCTGTGAAGAGGGAAGGGAGGACACACTTTCCTGCAGGGTGTATAGCTCCATGGAGAAGGGCAGTCAGGCCATAAACTGTTGGAAGCCTTTCCCTCAGCCCCTGCCAAGGTGTTGTCCCCTAGGAGAAGAGCCAGTGCTCCTACCCCCCACCTTCCCCAGCAGCCAAAAAAAAAAAAGAGCAGTGTTTCCCTCCCAGCACTGTGGGAGTTTGAAAGGAGCGAGAAAGGGCAGGGACAGCTGAAGCACCGAGTGCAGCCCATCACAGGGAGTCAGGACACAAGAGGGGCAGGTTCCAGTCGGCTGGATTTCAACTGTGTCTACAGAAACTCCAAGGCCATGTTGCTTTCTGACAGCAAATCGATGCTGCTGTAAACATGAGAACAAAGGAGCTCGCAGAAGAGAGGGGGAAGGAACAAGGAAAAAGGAGAGATGGAGATCTGCTAGGCAGCCAAAGCTAGAACAATGTTGGGAAAAGCTGAAATACTTCAGCACCTATTCATGCCCTGGCCAAAACTAGTTGCTCACCCGTTCCCAAGGCCATTGAGGAAGTTGGGGCCTTGAGTGGATTAGGTGTGAGGGTAAGAGCCAGGAGCATGGAGTAGCTCAGCTGCTTCTGTGCTTGGTAGCCCCAGGGTTCCTTGCTGGGAGCACAATTTGCTCCCAAGGTTTAGCAACTGTTTAATCCCTGAGCAGGGAGGCTGGACGAGACAGACACTGTACATGTGCAACTGGTTAGGGCTGAGCATGCCCCTTCCCTGTAAAGAGCTGTGTCTCATGATGGATATCACTGGCAGGGCGAATTCCCATTCATTTGTCCTGTGGCTTTGACAGTGCAAGTGGTTTCCATACAGATCCCACAGGAGAGAATACTGTGGAAAAATGGGGCTTTAGGAGCCAAGATGCTGGGACTTTCTTCTTTCCAGCTCTGCAGCTAAAGCACAGATCTGAGGCCCAGGAGGTTTCAGTTTGGGACAGGGTCTGGCTCCTGACCTGATATTGAGGTCATGTCAATGCATGGGTTTAGGGTTTAACCCATTGCATATAGACTGGTTCAAGGGTTATTTCAGATAGCCCAGCTCAAAGCATCATGCTGATCTGCAGGACAGAAGCACAGGTTTCCACCAGTGTTGATGGAGTTGGGAAGATGGTCAGATGCTTTGCAGGTACAACGTGCTGTTGGGAGGCTCAGGTGTTGATGAAGGCAAGGTTTTCTCGTTTGCTTGGGCTTTTAATCCCATGTATTTTCTCTGTCTGTCGTTGGGAAGGCCACATGGAAGAACTTAAAGCACTGATCCTGAATGGGGAGAGGAGAATTTAAAGCACACAGCTCAGTCCCTGAGTCTCCCCATCTGCAAAGAATCAGCATAACAACACTTAATATCCTTCCCCAACACGGCAGTTGTGGGGCTTAATTAAACTGTGCAGAGTGCTCAGAGATCTTCACATTAAAGGCTGTGTGTACAGTGAATTACAAAAGCAAACAACATGAAATTTTCCATGTGTTGTGCTAGAGCTGTCTTCATTTACCAGAAACAAATCATCTCGTGGATCTCTTGTATGTAACTTGTTTAGATAGGATGTGCTTATGACTCCAGTAGGAAGGAAATCTGGGAGTTTCAATTATTGTTTCTGAAGAGGTAATCCACACAAGACATAAAATTTGAGTCTGATGATAAAATAGTACAAGTAGGATTTTTAACTCCATAGATGTGTGTGTCTAATTAGCTATGGGAAACGTCATCAGCTTTAACAAGCCTGAAAAGATGGTGGGAGGTAAATTTAATATAGTATAAAAATAAAGGTAATCCCAGCAAAAGACAAGCGTGGAGCAGTTACTAGAGTCACCACAGGCAGAGACAGTGCATGTTTTGTGGCCAACAATAGCAGTGTACGTGACTTGAAATGCTCTTTCCTTATAAAACAAAATACCCACTGGTTTGGCTTATTAGAGCTAATCTTCAAAGGGAGAAGCAGTCCTGAGGTTCCTGCTTCAATTCATAAGTTCAGCTCAGCTCTGGCAGCGCTCGCTTGACAAAGTGCCATTGTTGCCCATGGCTGGGGCTCTGTGTGTGTGTGTGTATGTGTGTGTGTGTGAGTGAGGTTTAACCTTCTGCATTTCCCCTTTTTGGGGCTGCACAAGGAATGCCCAAAGCCGTGTAGAAAATATGTCTCTGATGTATAGTTTACATGTGAAAATGCTGCATTTGAACTTGCACTGACTCTGCTCAGAGTAGATCGGGTTAAATGGACTATTACAATGGCAGGAGCTCATCTGGAACTAATAATTTTTGAGGCCACCAAAAGTAAAAAGTAAAAAAAAAGAAAAAGAAGAAGAAGGGGAAGGGGGAGAAGGAATCCTGGGGAGTTTGGTGGCCGGTGACTAAAGCTGCTGCTGCCATCTACTGCACGTGAGAGGCAGTAGGACCAGCCGGGAACCGCTCGCTTTGGACCGGATCTGCCCTAAAACAGGTTAAAAAGGGAATTATCAGTGCTGGGAGGGATGAAGTGGGTTCACAGCTCGTCCATATGAACATAGCTGGGGTCTGGCTCGGGCTTTCCCCCAGCTGCTTCCGAGCATCTGGTGGGGCTGTTACAGAGGGAGAAGAACATGCTGCGTTAATTGTCCCAGGTTTCGAGCCACACTCATTCTGCATTGTCACCACTTGCTTAGGATTCACCACCACAGAAGTAGGTTTTTTGGCTCCGATTTGGGAAGGGGGGGTGATGGGGGGTTGTTAACAAAGCCCTCCTCAATTGCATGCAAGTGGCTGCATCACAAATCACACGACAAAACCAGCGCTGGGTGACCAACATCTGTTTTGTCTCAGAAGGCACAGCACGAAAGAGCGATGCCGGTCGGTAGCCCCACCCGCTGGAACCAGCTCAAGCATTACCGTGCTTTGCTGCTCTGGCTAGACAATAAAAGGAGTCTATTTATTTATGATGGCTGGACTCTCTAGCAGGTCATTGGCATGGTCTCCAAGGGCGATGTGTTCGAATCCCTTTCTCCATTTTCTCTCTTCCATCTCTCCAGGCATGCTTTCTATTCTTTGTGCCTATTCTCCCAGGAGATCTGGTCTTGAAACCAATAGCTCACCATCGTCGTGGCTCTTGGTTGGGAGGTTAAGTTAGTTTAGGAGGGGAAAAAAGAAAAGGACGTTTGAAATGGTGCAGATCCAAATGAATGAGCTAAACATGCTATTGTCTTCACCAGCTCTGAGCCTGCCACGGTGATTTCCTGGGTACATAGACATGTTGGCTATGAGTTACACGCCGCCACTGCGGAGTGGAACTGGATTGAAACTGAAGCTGCTCTTGTGACTAAACACACAACTGGGAATTGGCCTCTGGGCTTCTGTTTCTGGCTTTTCAAGGGATCTCAAGAAAACTGTGGCAGGGGAAAGGGAAGGTGTCATTTTAGAAAGCAAGTCTGACCCCCATCGTGGGCCAGAGGAACATGGAGGGTGTGAGGAGAGGACCTGCCACGACTGCTCTCCACTGGCAGCGTGAGCAAAGCTTTGGGAAGCTGCTCAGGGAAGGGCTGCTATAAAAGATGGAGAGATTTGGAGAGGTCTTTTTACCAGCCTGCAGCACAGGGTGGGTGGCTCCAAAAGGAAGTGAAGCTTGTGCTTCAGGAGCAGAAAGGGGACTGCAGGCAGCCAGGCCCTGGGTGGAGGAACGTCCTTACCTGAATCATGGGCTTTAGGATTTGTTTCACGTAGGCTGCAGTGTCTTACAGTCACAAGCCTCAGTGCCAGGTAGTCACCTTGAGTTCCCTTTTTAGCTAAGAGCATCTGACCTATGTTTAGTTGAGAAGAAGCACTCTCTGAAGTGCTGTGCCTCATCCTTGGTTAAAAAAAGGGACCTGGAGTGACCCTCTCAGCTTGGGCAATGACAAATCCTGCCTAGCATTATAGAGTCCAGGCCAGGAGGACCCTCCAACCTCTTCTCTGTCTTCTTGCCATTATCCTTTGGGAACCCAGGGAAACACAAGTGTGCAGGCAGCCATGATCACTGCGGGAGGGGAATGAAAGGTTGTAGAAAAACATTTGATAATGGCTTATTCAGGTCCTGAATTCCTCCTTGGAGGATGTCTGCTTCCCTCCACTGGCTACAAAGAGATCCAGAGAAAATAAGCCTTCTCATTTGGCTGAGCCACTTGCTGATATGAATGCCTCATCTTGACCAGCTCTGCCTTAGATCCTCCGTCTCCAAAATATGTTCCCCTCCCAAATAGCCAGTGTCTTTGGGATATATTTAATAAAGCCTTGCTCAGTTCACACCCCCACTTGCCATTCACTGACTGTTTTCTTGGCTTTCCTTACCAAATCACTGTCTAGTTCCTTTTCCATGACCCTCCATTATTCTCCAAAGCAGTAGCATCTTTTCCAGCTCAACCCCACCCGGGTGCTCCTGCTGAATATGGGGCTCAGGTCTGCTCCCTGCACCACTCTGCTGGACCCAGGGGCAGCAAATCTGCTGGGCATCATGTGAGCCCAGCTATGAGTGTCTGGGGGATGTGGGCTTCTGGATGTCTTTAATTTACAAGGAAGAAATAAACCACACATCCTGGAAGAGCCCTGGACTGCCATTTCTTTTTTTTTTTTGCATCCCCATTTGGCAGGTTGAGAGCTTTGTGGCAGGAGCCAAGATGTTGATAGTTAGCATGAATCTTTCCTTCCCACAGACCCTCTCTTCCCTCCTTAGAGCAGGGCCTGGTCTGGCTCCTCCATCCCAAATTCCAGCTTGAGTTCTGCTGTGAAATATCCTCAGTTATTTCATCTTTCCTGTCGAGAAAGGCTAAACACAAACGTTCAGGAGTCTGGCACAGGAAACTTAAAAGAGGAGCAGCGATCCAGAACTTCAGCTGCTCTTGCTCAAGATCAGAGCACATCTGTTCTGTGAAATGCTTAACCCATGCTGGGAAGTGCTTCTGCAATCTTGGCTTTACTGTATTTCCACCTGGCTTCCTCGCTCCTGCAGGCAGCTCGCTAAGTCCTGCATCAGTGGTTGTGTTGTGTGGGTTGGAAGCAGCCCCTGGTGTTAGGTGGGAAGGAGAGAGATGCAGCTTCAGGAGCAGCAGAGTGAAGGGAGCCTAGATCTGGACCTCCTAGCTGGGTCTGCACCAACCAAAGCTCCTCCAGTGGTTGGAATCTTCTTCCTTGATGGGTTCTCTGTATCCTAGTGGGGGACAAAATGTTGTGCAGCAGGAATGCTCTCTTGGCTCTTTTTCTCCGGTGTAGCTGCCTGTCTTCAATGCATGCAACAGGGGCATCTTCTGGGACCTCTTCCCCCTTGGCAGATGTGCTTGATTCAGAGGGTGCTATGGGAAAGGGGAGGCTCAGAGAAACACATGAGCAATGTGATCATGCCTAGCTGTGTTCCTTCATGAAACAGTTACTCTCCAGCCTGAAAGCAGCAGGGAAAAGAGAGCTGGATACTTCCTGTGATGTGCTCAGGTTCAGGTGTGAAACAAGAGACAACAAAGAGACAATGAAGTCATATAATGAGCAAAGCTGGGAGACTTATTTGGGCACTGCCAGCATGCTCAGTAATATTTAAGATACCATCTTTTGTTAGGAGTCATTGCCTAATACCATTACCTGAAGTATTTGAGAGCAAGGTATAAAAAGTCACATGGGTACTGACTGCAGAGACTCTAGGAGAAACTAATCTCTCACAAGCTCTGCTGCATTTAGAGGCTAGACAATAAAGAAAGGCCATACAAGCAAGAGAAACAGGGAGAAGACACAAAGAAAAGAGCCAGGAAAAAAATTCCAGTGCAAACTTCCAGGGCACAGATGGGTTTAGGTTTAGCTCTGCAGGTAATGGGTCTGAAGGTGAGGATCAGGTGAGGTTCAGTGGGGTGTTGATATGGTAAGTCCACAGACTGCAGCCCAGGGAAAGGTTTGAGAGGGGGACAGTGGGCAGGAGAGGCTGCAATATCTCTTCAGTTCTGATAAATACAGATCTGGTAAAGGCAGTAAAAGATTAGGGGGGAAAAAAAATCCTCCTTATCCATGAAAAAAATCTGCAAGCTTTTTTGGGAGGGGAGACAGGAAGAGATCTCTTCTCTGTCAGGCTTCTCCTCTGTCAAGACTTCTGCTGCATCACTCAGCACTGAAGCTGAGGAGTCACGTTGACTGCTTGAACAGAAAGTAGGTGCATGGGAATGAGGTGTGACCTTCTTGTACCTCCTGGGGGGAGCAATCTAATTCAGCAACAATAGGGAAACAAATCAGCTTCATTCACGAAGGGGGCAAGCAGGAGGAAGGAATAGCTGTTTGTTAATGTTGCCTTAAGCTAAACATTAATGAAGTGCAACACTTAAGACGCTTGCACGCCTCAATTACGTCCAGCGAGCTCACAAGTTGCCTTTCCAATTATGTAGGCTAAAAAATGAGGTACATGTGAAGAGACTGCTGCCTGCTCATTACCTCTCTCTGCCAGCAGTAATTCTGCTCCCCCTCAGCTGCTGAGGTTCCAGGTGTACTTGTATAGCGTGCACAGGGTGGCAAACAGCAACAGCCAAGCGGTGCAAACACCTCGGGAGGGGATGGGATTGTTGTGGAAATGGATTTTAACCAGCAAGTTGAAAATGCCTTGTGAGCAGCCAAGTCAGGCTTAGCACAGCAGAACATGTTCTGCAGACCTGGAGGTGAAGCTTGGGAAGGCTCAAAACGTTGTCTGGTGTCTGAGGGTGTTGCTTACTGACTGGTGCTGACCTTGAAGGAGGAGACTGAGAACCAGCCAGCTACGTGATTGCCTTGTGAATGTTGGTGGCACCTTTTTAGTAGGAATCTGCTGCTCCTTCTGCAGAAAGCTCCTTTATTTCTGTTTCTGATCATCCTCTTAGGTTACACAACACATCCTTCTAATGTAAACAAAAATCAAACACAGCTCAGCCAAAAAACAAAGTCTCCTCTTTATTGCACTAGACAGACAGAGGCTAGGTAATAATTTTGGAAACCAGAGATTGTTTTGTTTACCCAGTCCATTTTTATTATTATCATTAAGTGGCAAAAAAAAACCCCCAACCTGACAGACAAAAAATCCTTCAAGTTTGTGCAACAATAACATACAGAAATTGGTGAATGAGGGAAAAAAACAACCCAGAAAACCAAAAGACAGAGGAGTAATTCAAATGGTATAGTGTTAAACTTCACTTAAAGAACCAGATTAGAAGTTGACACTACCTCTAAAAAGACTGGCTGCTTGTAGACTGCTGCATGTTTTGAAGGATTCATTATAAATATTACAGCTAGTTTCAGTAAGGAAGATGCTTACTGGGTCCAAGATTAACTAACCCAATGGTACCCTTTCCCTTCTGAAGTCCATTGGAAGGAGACTTGAAAGTTGTTTGAGAATAATGTTATTTGGGTCTTTCCTGAACACAGTTTTCCATTTCCACCAGCAAATTAATGAAGTTTGCCCTTCAATAGTACTCTGTCCCTACAAAGAGACCCTCAGACTGAGATCTGCCCTGCAAGGAGAGAGTGTGTTACTCAGTGAGCCACTGACTCAGCTGAGGTTTCCCTGGTGGCTAGTGTGACTTTGGGGCTACTTGTGGTGCCTCTAGGAAGAGGATTAGCAAATAACCCTGCTCCAGCACTTGTCTGTCCCAGACAGGAGCTCTCAAGTCTCTTCTCCCAGGGTTTCTAGAAACCACCAGAGAGCAACAACATTTTGTGGCCACCATGGTGGCCTGTGCATGCCAAGGTCCTTTGATCATGAAGTCAAAAGACAATGGCATGGGTGTTGGTAGCCAGCAGTGCCTAGCCCATGCTCTCTCCTCCCCTTCCTGGCTGGGTGCAAGCTCATATACATCTATATGTAACTTGATCTCTAGCTAAAGAAAACAACACTTTTCCCAGTGCTAAACCTGCAGCCCTCTCCTGCTAATGCTGTGTGGAGATAGGAGCACAGGGAACAAGTTATGGCAGGGCTAGCTGGGATGTGAACTGACAGCACACCAGCTCCTCTGCAGAGGAAGTATCTGCACGCCTAGTTCTCCCCTGTGGTCAACACAACAAGCTTCCCCCCTCTGAAACTCCTCTCAGGCTTTACCTGGGCTACAGACCATCAGCTGAGCAGCAGAGGAGTGGGTGCTGGGCTCTCTGGAGGTGCTTGTGTGTGCAGGTCACTGCAGGAGCTGAAATGAGCAGCTCTCCACAGCAGAGGCAGTCAATGGGCAAAGGAGTGATGGGATTTACCCAGGCTGATTTCTCACTGACCTCCAATGGATGTTCAGATCTCAAACCTGGAAAATGGTATCTCCTTTCTTGTAAAAACCAAAATCCCCACCCCAAAGAAACCCATCAATGCACAGAAACCTCTCAGAAAACCCTGAGCTGAAGCAAAGCAAGCCTCATAGTCCAAAACCCACCAGCTTTTAGTGTTAAACCTTAGTCTCTTGTTCAAATGGACTTAAGAGTACCAGTAGGCATCTGCAGTGAGATCTGAAATGGATGCAAAGACAAATTAACTGGAAGGACTTCCTTCTAACCAGGGTATTTCCCATACCCCTTCCATTTCCATATGAGTTCCTGTGAGGTAAACCTCCCAAAAGTCAGGGTAACCAAGTCATGTCACATTGCATAATGCTACTGAAACAAAATAAACCAAACCCAGAACAAAATATGCACCCCATCCACATACCATATTTACAGCAGACCCCCTCCCACCCCTTATATGTCTCTGTGAACAAGATTTCGTGCTTCAAAAGTCCATAAAAATATACAATTTACCCAGAGATGCAACTCTCCTGCTCCCTCCCCACCTGGGGCCTAGAACCTCTCTATCTCTATATAAAATACCCTAGCCCTGTGAAGTTGCTTTGCTGAGAGCACAGTGGTGATAGTTTTTTCTTTTCTTTTCTGTTTTTTTTTGCAAGGAAGGGAAAGTCTCAGAGGGTTGGGGGTGTTGGTGCAGTACAGTACTGGCCACAGAAGGTAAATTCAACTTTGCATAAAGCCTGCCTGCTGCAGTGCCCCAAGCCCCTGGGCAATGCCAGGGTGACCCTGCAGGGAGCAGAGAGGGTTCTGTCCCACCCATGTTGGGTTAGTGAGGCACAGGGAACCAAGAGAGTGGCTTTTGTGTCCAGCAATCCAACAGAAGGTTTTGCTGGCAGCAGACTGAGCTCCATACAAGTGTCAGTGAGCCATGGCTAGGAAAAAGCCTCTCAGAATGGCCAGAAGTGACCTGTCCCCCAGCTGATGCTCAAAAACACCCAACCAAGGGATTTCTGCAGAATATGAAGTGGTTACAAGGGTCCCCTTGGCATCTGTCTTCTACACAGAGATGGGTTAAATTCTGCTTGCTTTACTGGAGCAGAATTTACCCTGGGGGAGTAAAGTAGCAGTATTTAACCAGTAGGAAAGCCCACCAGAGAGGTACCAGCTTCTGGGATACTGTACAGTTACCTGTGCTAGAAATATCTGCTTAAGAAGGAAGGGATTCAATACTCTTTACCTCTGGTTTTAGGCTTTCTTTCCTGTCTAATACCTCTTGATTTCTATCTTTAGAATAATTCAGCCTCTGGGTCAGATTCTGGCCTGTCTCTATAGCTGTAATTCTAGGCAAATTGAGGTTGATTTACTCCAGCTTTTGATTCCTGAACAGCACCTGACCCACTAACAAGGTAAAAACACTGCAACTCTGCAACCCTGCTGCTACTTACAAAAATCTGATTATAGTTTGGTCCCAGCTCTGGGGGTCAAAAAACAAACCTGTCAGTGGGAATGCTAACCCCAGTCATTGAAAATAGAGTTAGTATATCTATAGACTATCAAACCCCTCAGAACTTCAACCTGTTAGACATGTTCTGCAGGTGCAATTCAACAGATCAGTCATGTATCAAAACATAGTTGGCCTCTCTCATTTCATCTGTAGGAAGACTTGCAATTAGAATGTAATTTCCACAGCAAAAATACTTTTGGTTTAAAGAAGGAAAACAGTGTGACCAGACAAATGTGCTGTATTTTCCTGGGGTGAAGTTTTGCATATATATATATATATATCTAGAGAGCACAGACAGGTGTGGCCTGTGAACATCCACTGGTGTCACTGCTCTTGAGTTGGCAAGTAGTTGGATTTGTGGTGAGAGCCACATTTTGCTATCACAAACAAAAAGAAAAGCTCAACAGTGGTAACCTGACATTTCTACTGCTTAGCTCTGCACCCTGTAGCCAGTATTATGTCTACTGGGAGCATGAGATGACCAGTGATGGGAAAAAAATATATATCCATACATATGTTACTTCTAAAGCTGAAGGTCCAACTCCAGCTGCTGTCAGGAAATGCCAATGAAGGAGGGTCAAATCCCTGCTGTAAACCAAATTAATTTGGAAGTTTAGCAACTCCTGGCCTGTATGACTGTGGAAAATCTGTAGGTGAAGCTGCCTCCTAATTGCACACTGAGGATGCTGCCCTTCTGCCCCACGGACAGATCAGAGAAGCTCCACAGAAGGAAGGTGTCCTGATTAGCTGAGAACTCTTTTAAACTAAGCACTTTTAACTTCAGGTACTGGCTAATTTTTTCAGTGGCATTACCTGCTGTAAGCTACAGATTAATCAGGCCATGTGTGATGGGCATGGGCAGCAGGTTGGGAACTGCAGGTGCCCTCTGAAGGGCTCTGGGCAGTGGTGGTAGGGTAGGGCATGGCATGGACTTTTGTTACTGGACACCTGAAAGCCAGGGTCAAAACTGCAGAGCCTGGGAGCTTGCAGAGCACTGTGAAAGGATGTTATAGCACTGATGCCCAGGGGTAACCCCCCTCCTGTAAGCAGAGCCCCAGAAACCCACCTGCTAATGGCCTGTGGATGTCACACTCACATGCAAGGGTCTGCAGCACCACGGTTTGGTAGGACCTGGATGCTTCTAGCTTCTAAGTACAACAGCAGGGAGTTAACCTCACACATGAAGGATGTGCTGCAGTTTCCTGACTTGGGCTCTGAGGTCATTTAATAAGGTGGGGAAAAAAACTCTGTAAAAGTAAGGATTTTTATTATCATGGCAAGAACAATGATGGGGATGCCAAGATACTACTGCCTTGCAAGATGAAGTGGCACATGTTCTACACAGAAATGTGTACAATGTCTGACAACTTTGGAAATCTGTTCCCAAGCAGACTTCCCAATAAATTAACACAACAAAAATACTTCCATAGAAAACAAAGTCCAAAGGATATTTGTTTTTGTTTGTTTTTAAAGTAAAAGCAAAACTTTCAGGGACTATATTACTTAACTCTCTCTACATATATAATCTCCTGAATTTTTTTTTTCTTTTAAATAAATTTATTCTTGTCTTAGAAAAATAAAAGGAGTAGCCAATTTTGTCAACAGAAACTCTCTCACAGACTTAAAAGCATGCCCAGCAAGCATAGCCTTGTAAAACTAAATTAATGTGAAATCAAAGCAATTTGTTACTAAACCAACCTAGCCTGCAATTCACAGTTGATTTACTACAAAGTGTATTTTTAAAGGTCTTCTTTTCTTTTTTTGGCCCATAGAAAAATAACATATTGCAACTCAAAGTGCATTTTTTGTTTGTTTTTTTTTGTTTGTTTTAAAATAAACAATCAACTATTTATATCAAATAAAAATCTTTACACCATTTGGTTTGTACAAGTCAGATAACCTGCTTCATGCGATGACCATGGGAACATCATCTGAAAAGCCAGTTATCATTGGGGCTTCATCATCCTCATCTCCTGAAAAACAAACCCAAGGCTGCTGTTATGTTGCCCACAGGGCATGGCTAAACTAGGGCTGGCCACAAAACTGTCCTCAACACCAGCAGAGCGTGGCCTCACTCCTGCTCTTAGCTGGTTCTCTCTCCTACCTTCAGGTTTGAGCTGATTTGCATTAGAGGAAGGGAAGTTGTTAAAAACACTGATCTGGGCCAGCTTTGTACACTTGGGACAAGATCAAATCACAGAATCCTGAAGGTTGGAAGACACCTCTAAGGTCCTCAAGTCCAACCATCAACCTATCACCCCCATGCCACTAACCCATGTCCCTAAGGACCACATCTCTAGGGTTTTTCAACCCCTCCAGGGATGGTGACCCCATGCCAAACATGGCCCAAAGCATGACAGAGAAGTTAGGTCTTGCCCTGGTGTCACATCCTCAAGGCTAGCCTGAAGTGCCAGTGCAGGAAAGCAAGGGTCACATACCTAAATCATCTCCTGAGGAGAATATGGCCGAGCCCAGGCGGGAGCTGTAGTGGCTGTTGGCGAAGGCAGTGAAGCTGTTCTGCAGCCGCCTGTGCCTCATGTACAGCACCGCGAAGCCGATCCCCAGGGTCACCAGCAGCAGGAACAGCACCGGTACCACGATGGCAGCAACGTCTGTGGATCTCCCGGTCCTGGCTGCAGAGGAGTCTTCACCTAAAATAGGGGAGGGAGAGAATCACAGGATCATGAAGGTTGAGAGAGAGCTCTAAGGTCATCAAGTCCAACCAGCAACCTCGCACCCCCATGTCACCAAACCATGGCCCTCTGCACCGCATCTCGATGGTTTTTAAACCCCTCCAGGGATGGTGACTCCACCACTGCCCTGGGCCAATGCCTAACAACTCCTGAAGGCAAGAAATTGTTCCTAACAACCAATCTAACCCTCCCCTGGTGCAACTTGAGGCCATTTCCTCTTGTCCTCTCACTGGTAACCCTGGAGAAGAGACCAACTCCCATCTCACTCCAACCTCCTTTTAGGTAGTTTTAGAGAGAGAGATAAGGTTTGCCCTGAGCCTCCTCTTCCTCAGCCTAAACAACCCCAGTTCCCTCAGCTGCCCCTCATAATTATGATTTATCCTCCAGACCCTTCACCAGCATCCTTGCCTTTTTCTGGACACACTCCAAGGCCTCAATGTCTTTCTTGCAGTGAGGAGCCCAAAACTGAACCCAGTACTCGAGGTGCAGCCTCACCAGTGCCAAGTACAGGAGGACAATCACTTCTCTGCTCCTACTGTTATTTGCAACCCACAGCATATTTCTCTAGTGACTTTGTGAGGCTTTCATGAGTCTTTGTTAAGGAGGATGGAGACAATACCCAGTACTTACCAGTTCCTAGTTCATCATAGAGCAGCGTGGCTGGCTCACCACACATCTGCCCACTGTACAGGCACCTGGCCTGAACAGTGAATGAATAGTTGTGACCTATCTTCAGGTTGGAAACTTTGAAGAAGTTTTCTGTGGTGTTCCCCAGATAAGCTGTGATGTTCATCAAGCTGTCAAACATGTGAATCTCATAACCCTGGGAGGTGTGCAAACAAAGACACAAATCCCAAATCATTCAGCTGCACAGGTCAGGTTTGCTCCTTCTACCAGGGCTTTGAAACATGTCTTTCCTCCTGATGAAATGTGTTGGGAGACAGCAACATGAAGCCTCCTCCAGGCATCTCTGTGAGCTTGGACAGTTCAAGGAAGGGAGAAGATCTCAGCCTGTCTGGTTCACTCTGTTCTTAGCATCCACTCCAGACCCCCCAAACCACATCCAGTCCCACTGGTGCCTTTTTTTGGTATAGTTTGCTACCTGCTGAGACCCTGACAGACAACATGTCACAGATTTTCTATCACAATTCTCAGATACTGCCAATGTGCTTCCCAGCACCCTGAGGCAGTGTCCTAATCCCAGCCCTTTCACACTTCTGACAGCTGACCTTTTCCAGGAGGATAATGATGTTCCTAAAGGGTGACCCATTGGCTCTACCAACTCGAGTGCCTTAGCTGGGATAGGAACTGAAGTGAGCTCTACAGAGAGGGCTCATCAAGGACATTAGGGGAGCAGAGCATACTGGTGTACTTGGAAGTCTCTGAAAGGAGCTCTGCAGTGGCTCAGCTCCAGGTCTCCCTATAGGGCAGGGTGAGGAGCACAACTTACCCGGCTCTCATTGAAATTACTTTCCTTCAAAGCCAAACTCTTCCAAAAAAGCAGAATATGGTCATTTTCTGTTATAATTTTTAAGGCATCTGGTGCAGAGAGTGGAACTGCAAATGGAGATAAAATGGCAGGCAGGTTAGGTTTTGTAACACTGGTGATGCTTTTGCAGTGAAGTCACTTCTGAAATAGTGTTTTTTCTAGCTATCAGCACACTACTCTGCTTAGTAAAGGCCTGTGCTGGAGGAGAGGATATTGTGGCATGTAGCCTGGTAGGAGTCTTTCAATGGGTCTTGATGGCAGGACTGTAATGGTACTTCACAGTGTCTACACTGTCAGCCAGCCAGGCTGTCTTTGCTGTCTCCATCTAACCAAGAGAGAAACTCCCCAGCTATCACTTGAGAGGCTTTCCTCTGCACTGCTGCTGTTCAGGGCTTTAATTGCCTTCCCTGGGAGCTGCAGGGAGGCCTCTCAGAATGGAGCTTTGGCTGTGGCAGAGGACTAAGCAAGGCAGAAGCACTGCTGCAGGGGTGAGATGGATGATTTGTGGGACAGGTGCTGCATTCCCTCTAGTGGACACTGCTGCAAGAACTCACCCTGGCACCCTCCCCCCAGCCCCAGCAGCAGTCTTTCCTTTACCTGTGTTGATCTTCACACTGGATTCTTTGCTCATGTTTCCCAGTTGAACAATCACATGGTATTTGCCTCCTGGTTCAAGTTTCTTAATGGTGTACTCCACTGTGCTGTTCCGGGTTTTCACTTTGTAGATTCTATCTGTTTTCCTTACTAAATCTTTAACTGCAACAGCATATAACTGGAGGGGGAGGAAAGGCACAGGGTGAAAGATTCTACTTTCCTGCAGGTTTGCTAGCAGACTCATCCAATGGTAGCATGTTAGACCCAGGGAAACAAAACTGGAATTAAACCATGCCTGTATACTCTAGAAAAAAGCCTGGGAAGTAAGATCTCAAGCCTTTTGCTGGATTATGTGGATCCCTCCCTGCCTGAGATCACTATTTACAGATACAGAAAATGCATAGATTTATAGAATGGTTTGGGTTGGAAGGGACCTTAAAGATCATCTAGTTCCAACCCCCCTGCCATGGGCAGGGATGCCACCCACTAGACCAGGCTGCCCAAGGCCACATCCAGCCTGGCCTTGAACGCTGCCAGGGATGGAGCATTCACAACCTCTCTGGGCAACCTGTTCCAGTGCCTCACCACCCTCTGAGTAAAGCTTTTTTTCCCTAACATCCAATCTCAGGTCGTGTTTCTTAATGAATCACAAGGTTGCAATGTGAACTCCTGCCCTGTCAGAGTTTTGCCAGGAAGATTTATACATTTAAAGCTTTGCCAGGAAGATTTATACCTTTAAAGCTTTGCTGGCAAAGTCTCTGGACCAGAATAGGGGTGGAAAAGCTTGCTGAGAAAATGACTCACCCTCAATGAAGCGAGACCTGACCCTAGGCCAGTGTGCCAGAAAACAGAACCAGGCTTTGTTGGGGCTGCGCTGGCGTGGCTGGAGCAGGAGGCAGAGCCTGTCCTGCTGGCACTGCCCAGCCTGGACTCCAGGGCAAAACCAGAGCTCAGAAAGGCAGTTGAGCACATGCCCAAGTTTACTTTCAGACTCAGGCAGCAAGAGATGCCCCAGACCTAAATCTTTTTAAATGCAGTATAAATGTGAGGGGCCAGTACTGAGAAGAAATGCAATGCAGGTCTCAGAGGTATCAACACCTTGAGGGTGACTGTTTAGATGGAGGATAGACCTCATCTCAGCCTCAGTTCTCCAGCAGGTGAGGGATCTGTCTTTGAGCCAGGGGTTTGCATGCAGAGAGGGAGAGGAGAAGGTGCTGGCAGGTATTACCATGTCCTGGTCAGGTGAATCATAGGGTGATTCCCACTTAATGACCGCGAAGGTCTTGCCGGTGTGCACGGAGTGGAGGTGCCGAGGGGGAAGCCGGTTGTCAGGGATCATCTTCACCACAACGTAGTCAGACGGTGGCCCTTGGTAGGGAGACATCACACGGACCTTGAAGGGATGACACAGTGGTTAAATACTGTGCCTGCACCCTTCAGTAGAGGCCTCAGTGCAGGGAGGAAGGGAAACAGAAGAGGAGCCTACCAGAAACAGGTACTGCTCGTCCCGCTGTACGAGCACAGTGATGTTGTGGGAGGTGGTGGTGGTGTTGTGAGGGCTCCTGTACAGCTCTAGGAAGGATGTGGCATAGAAGATGCCATAGACCTGTGGAAGAAGAGCACAACAAGGACAGACAGCACAGAGTATGCCATGGCCCAGGGAACCCACACTAACTTTCTCTGCCTGTTGTTTTTTAGGGACATGAGGAAAAGATCCTTTTTTCCCCTGGGTTCTCTCTCCTGCCCAAGTTCAGGTTCAGTCTGCCCACATGCTGCTGCATTCCCAACCCTAAAATCCTGGGCTCAGCTCTGATAACACAGCAGTTAACTGGAAGACCACTGGAGGAGCATCATGCAATCTGTATTTCAGCCACTTCTCTGCTGGATCAGTGGCTGAACAAACAGACAACAAGAAGGCTTTCCTTGCTTCTCTTTCAGGGGTAGCAGATGCCTTCCTTCCTGTCTTCAGCATAAAATTTTCAGGGTCTTGCAATTCAATCCCTACAAATAATCCTGCTTTAAGATTCTGCCTGTGTTCTGAGGCTCTGAGCCCACCAGACCCCATCCCAGTTGGTGAGAAAAGAGAGTTGCTGCCTTACAACATTCCTGGGTCCGGTCCAGCTGCACTCCACTGCAGTCTGGTTGATGGCCTTGGCTTTGAGACTTGGTGATGCAGGTCTTGTTCCACTGGTCACCACGTGTACAAAAGACAGAGGGCTGTCCCCCAGCTCTGTCTTAGCCCAAGCAGAAATTTCATAGGGGGTGTGTGCTGTCAGATTTGCCACTGAGCAAGAAGAGAAACGTGCACCATTAAGTGAGGCAAAGCCCTGCAATGGCAGAGCAAGTGAACTAGGAAATGGTTAGCAGCACCATATGGTCTTGAACGGGAGCCTGACTCTGTTTTGTGTTTTGACTCATTTTGAGTAGTTTCCTTCACACAGAAGCACCTGGGACTCTGGTATCTAACCCAGCCTCCCCTTGGCTATCCTGGGATGCTTTCCAGTATCCAGACTGTGCATACTAGTGATTTTTTCCACAGCAGAAAGTAATCTGATTAACAGAGACATGCCCTGCCAGGGGAGGTTGGACTAGATGACCTCCAGAGGTCCCTTCCAACCCTTAATACTCTGTGATTCTGTGACATGTACTGTCTACAAGCCCAAGAAACAGTTGACCTCTTACAGAGTAGATAAGGAACCAGAAACAAAATCCCATGTGATGAGAAAAGGCTAGTGCAGCTCTGGGGGATAAGTCCCAAATCTGCTTGAAATCTCCAAGTCCTAAGAAGAAGAGAGGCCAAGGATTTGCTGGTTTGTCCTCTCTGCATTTACTCTTTCCTAAACAGAAATTACTAGTGGAAAAAAAAAAGAGAAAGAGAAAGAAAAAGGAGAAAGCAAAAGGGAAAAGAGAAAGAGAAATGAAAAGAAAAAGACGGAAAAAGAGAAAGAAAAAGAAAAATCCTATAGCATTCTGCAGTTTGCACAGAATTTACCTTTTTGGATGGACTTTTCTCCTTCTATGATCAGAGTCCTTTTCTCCTGCCTGTGTGTATCAAATGTCCAGTAGATGTTCACAACATACCCGGTGACCTGTCAGCAGCAAGAGCACACAATGAGACCTCTCAGTTCAGCTGGTTTTGCATGCAGTGGAAGAGTCACTGCTGAAAGTCTTTGCATTGTATTTTCCATCCCAATGAAGAGAGCTGGGGCAGTCAGAGGAATAAGAAATGACTTGGCATGAAACTAGTCTCCAGAAGTAATTGCAATACATAAATAGGTGACACCTTATCCCATCCAGTATTTACCATTTACCCAACACAGCTTCAGAAGTAGAGGTAAAAGTGTTACCTTGATATTAGTAGCCATTTTCAGGCTGAAGCTGATGGAGTCTTCAGTGTAGCTCTCAATGTGTATGACAGGTGGAGGAATGACTGGAAGGAAAGAGAGGAGTGGTTGTTACTGCAGCACAAAGAAATACAGGACAGGGGACAGGTAAAAGCTAAGTTTCCATTATGACAATCATCTCACAGACCAGGAGCCCTTCATCTCTCCAGCCCTAACCCTGCCTGTCTCTATGACACATGCCCCTCAGAGAAGGTATCAACATGCTGTACCTCCATCATTTTTTTTCAGTCAACCACCTAAAAGCTGCCTTATCTGTGCCTTGCTCAGCACAGGCTGGAAGCAGAGAGGTCTGGACACAGGCATTCTACTGCTGAGCTCAGTGGCTTGAGCTCATATCCCAGTGAATGGCTTCTGAGGAACTGGGGAGGGAGGTCAGGAGCTATTGGTGGGGACAGCTGCCAACTGCTCATGCAAATCAGGAGGGAAAGTTCTGACAGATAACCACCAGGTAACTCATGTACTTCACATTATCTGAATCCTGCAGTTCTAGTAGCATGATGTTTTCTTTCCTCCCTCTGTCAACATGGTGAGGATGCATTTTTATCTAACAAATTAGCAGACAATTCAACATCAGAATACAGGTTTGGTAGAAAAACTTGGCAGGAATACAAACAATTTCAAAAGGCTTTCCTAAAAACAGTTTGGAAGGAAGTTATTTATTGTGGTGTTTGACTTCATCTGCTGTCAGACTGCAATGTTCTGATAGTACCTGGGAGCCTTTCAGGGTCTTTTTAGTGTTTTAACCTACATGAGATGCAAAAAAAAACCCCATCATAAATATAGCCTAAGAGGGAGAAGAATGAACAAGCATCCTTTCAGCCACAGGCAGTGAAGTGATAATGTGTTTTTCCTCTCTGAAGGTTGGATCTAGCCTAGACAAGACAGAGCAAATCCATCTGCAGTCTAGGAGACGAGGGGCACCTTCTGGAGAGGCTTCTTGCCCACTTCCAGGGCAGTACCTCCATCCCACATACCACAGAGTTCAGAGGAAGAGTCAGCAACCTGTTCAGACTTGCCACTGAACTTTGAGGCAGCTCCAGTTAAGGGAAATGGCACAGCAAAGTTGTTAAACAGTGTAAAACACTCGATAAAGCAAGAATAATAAAGAATAAAGGCCAAGGATGCTAACACTCCAGGCTTATATTGTGCCTTTCTGCTATGCTCTTTGAGTTGACTGAAACAACATTTACCTTTGCCTTTTATGGTGGTTATGGATTTGGAATCACTCCAGTTTCCCACTCCTCGACTAGTTACTGCAGCAACCTTTTCAGAGAAGAGGGTTAGTTCATAGGAACAAATGTGCCCCACCACCATTGTATAATGCAAACACAGAGAGAGGTTAGAGCAAGGTTACTGGCGTGGCAGAGCTCACAGGAAAAGGACTTGGAAGCAAACAATAGCTTAATTACTTGGCAATAAAATGCTTATTACAGAGATAAAGCAGACTACTTTAAGTCAATTAAAGGAATCTAAGAGGAGGGAGGTGCATCCTCTTTGCAGATAACCACTCTCTTATGAGATCTTTATGAGGGGTCCATCAAGATAAGGAGCTTTGGACTCCTATCAGTAAGAACCACCTCTGTGAAGCCCATGCAAGTGCTGAACCTAGTTCCAAACATTTATTCAGGAAGAGAAGAGTCCTGGAAGGACAGCTGACTGTGAGGATAACACTGATTCATGGTGGGGGGGGCATAGATCCCACCTCCCCCAAGCACCAGGAGGATGGACAATGGCAGACATGCCCCAGGGCTCACTGTGCAGACTTTCCTTCCCTATTCTTATTACTTCTGCCTATAATTACTCAGCTTCTCTCGTGGGCATGCATTCCCCACAGGCAGATCTACTTCTTTTCCCAGTGACACAGTAAGGACCAAGTTTATCTCTGGCCCAGATCCAGTGCACTGGCAGTGACATTGGCATGGACAGTTAGCAGTGCAGGTTTCTTAATACAGCCTGGTCTTCTGGGAGACAGAGCAAATCAAGGACCTGCATTCAGGCCTAGAAACTAGGCATGTTAGCAACTCAACTGCCAAGCCCCCATTGTGGGTTGGCATTAAAGGGCAGGATTTTAACAACACACTGTTTTAGCAAGCCCCTGACTGTGCAGGGCTTTGACCATCTAGTGAGGAGCAATGAGAGCATGCATAGACACAGCCTTGCAAATACTCACTCTGACTGTGTATAATGCATTGACCTGCAAGTTCTTGATCTCAGTGTAGTTCTTGGTGGTCCTAAGGGATGACCACTCCTTGGATCCACTCCTGCTGTATTCCACCTAGGAGCACCAAAACAAGGGATGAGGGCTCCACAGTCAACAATACCCCAGGGTGACAGGTACCTCTGTGTCTTAGAAAGGAAGGCAGAAGTGAAATGATGAACTTGAGGGCTGTCACTGCCTACAGCCCTGCAGCATTTCTTCCCTCAACTTGCACGATGCTCTCCCAAGATTTCCTGTACATGAAATGCCCCTTTCATAGCCTACTCTGTTCTGCTAAGATAGCTCTGCAGAGGTAAGTGTGTTCAGCCAGGCCAGCCCATCTCATGCTGCTATAAGCCCCACCAGCCTTCCCCATCCCACCACCAATCTGGACTTGGCCCCATTGGGCAGCAGGACTCACGATGAACTCCCGAATGAGGCCGTGGGCATTCACAGGGGGACTCCAGCAGCCCAGCACCACCCCTTCAGCTTCTTTGTTCAGGGACAGCTGAAGGTTAAAGGGAGCATCTGGTACTAGGGAGAGAAACAGAGGTGTTAGTAACAGTTGCAGCTGTGTATCTGGATCACACGGGGAAAAGCAGGGTTTCCCTGAAAGGTTGGGACAGAGGGAGAATGGCCAAGTGGTCCTGGCTCGTGGGAGATGTCTTATTCCTACAGCTGTGTCCTGAGTTCCTTTCACCCCTGCTCTGAAGCAATAAAGCATTTTTGGAACTGTGGTGATGCCAGGATTTGACTAAGCTCTTTGCTTTATTTTGCACCCCCTCCTTCAACTGATCTCCAGTCTGCACCTAGGAAGATCTTGCTCTTTGCATGCAGTACTCAACAGTCCCAGGGGCTTCCCACTGCACTGTAAGAAGAGATGAACCTCCCAGTGATACTAAACCACTTAGTCAGGGGGAAGAAAGTGGACAGGTTGGTAACTCAGTGCAGGATTGACCCTAGGCAGAGAACCCACAGCCCTTTTTCCCAGTCCAGCACCATTCCCTGGCCTGTGGAAAGACTCTTTTTGTTCATACCAGGGCTATCTCTGTGCTCTCTACTTTCTAAGCCAAAGCAGCATGCCTCAGGTCACTGCAAGGACCATGCAGGTCTGCTTACATCCTTCAGGTGTCCGGAGGGTGATGAAGTCGTTGGTGTTGTAGACTCGGCTGAGACACTGCACTTGGACTTTCACCTGATAGGTACAGTCAGGCTTCAGGACTTTCAAAACACTGTTGGTTTTGTTGCTGTGAGTTTCCAAAATCTTCCAAATGCTTTCACCAACCATTCTGCAGAAGAGAGTCACACCCCTCCAGTCAGGACAGGGTGAAACCATCTATCTGTGCAGAACTAGATTGCAGAGCTTCCAGTCTTTCTGGCCTAATTCTGTACAATACTAGCAAAGCTAGTAAACCAGGGCATACTGATACCTCTATGCTCATGCCTCTCCTAGCCTTGATACCAACAGCAACAGGTGATGGGCAGTGTACCTGTAATAGATGTTGTAGACACAGGAGGTCGAGGACATTCTTTTTGGGCGAGCCCATGTCAGGGTGACATCACCAGAGAAATCAGCTGTCCACTGGAGGTTCTGGACTTTGTACACAATGGTGTCATCTAAGCAGGACATGGGAAAAGTTAAGTCTACCAGACAGAAGCAAGCCCTTTGCCCAGAAGAAAACCAGGAGTTGCATCAGTAGCACCAACAACATGTGGAGGTAGAAACAGTGGTATGACTGAAGGGACTATGTGCACCATTCAAATCAGCTGTGTCATTTAGGTAGGGAAGAGCCAGCTTGTCAGAAGGCAGTTCAGAGCAGGGACATACCCACACCCCTTCTGCTCTTAGTTCTCCCCAAAATATCTTGGTTGTCTTTATGCTGCATCACAGAAGCATCCCCTTTCCCCTATGGAAAGATAAAGTATGGCCATTGATGAAACACTCTTCAACATCATTTTGGAAGTGGATGAGTGCAAACTGATCAGTGCAAGCCTAGCCACTCTTCTACTCATGTAATGAATCTGTGCTGTCACTGTAAGCCACCCAGGGCCTTCCTTTGTGTGGTTTTCCCTGTGACATCTCACGTTCAGCAGAAGGACCCAGGTGAAGGCTGGTAATTAAGACAGGAGTCTGGGGATTGCCCTGTGGCTGAGTCACTGCCTGACCTTGGCAGAGGTATTGAGGGGGTAAGAGCACTGTGAAACCCAGTGCTGGCAGTGGTGAGGGCTGGAGGTGTTCATCTGAAATGGCCCAAATCCACGTCCAGCTCCTGCTGGGCCATATCCTGCTCTCTCCCTTCAGAGACAGTGTGTCAGAGCCTGCCTCAAAGTGCTGTGCCTGGCCCAGCTCGGGTGCTCAGCTTCATTCCCAGGGCTGAATAGAAACCAAGTGGAGTGGAGCCAAACTGTTGCTGCTTTGCTTTCCATAACCAACTGTAAATGAAGCCCAGCAGACGTGTGGGTCTGTGAACAGGCACAGAAAGACAAGCCCCTCAAGGGAAAAGAGGTGACACCCCCTGGGCTTAGCATCCAAGCCATGAATCTTGGCAGCTCCTTCCCCTTTGCCTGAACCTGCGAGCCTCTCCCAGTCAATATCTAATTAAAGAACTAAAACCTGATTGATGCTCAAACCCCAAGCAGTTCAGCAGGGAAGTGGCTGAACCTCATGGCTGGCCAGAGACAGTGATTGATTGCTGTTATCTGCCCAGGGCCAGCTACTGTGTGCATCCCATCTGCCTCTGCAGGGCCACCAAAGGCTAGTGTGGGAGGACCAGGGATGGCAGCAGGGCACATGCCATGGCTCCCAGGGTCACCTTGCAAAGGAGGACAGAGGTGGAGACTATTGCTTCACCTGTGGGCCATGTAAAATAATTAGCTTTGCTCCTACCCACCCTAAAGTTGTTTTTCTCTGTTTGAGGCTGCTGGAAAATAAATTGTCAGCACAGAAGCTGTCAGGGAAGTTTATCCCAGCTGATTATAAATGGGCAAGGAGGTAGTTTGGACCACTGAGCAGAGGCAGATCTATCTAGGATGCTGTGAATGAAAGGTCACATATCCAGCAGAGCACCTCTGTGTGCTAACAGAGAAAAGGGAGCTGCTTACCAGTACAGTTGCTCTCATCACTGCTGTCTGAGCAGTCCAGATATCCATCACACCGCTCTGTTACCATAATGCAGGCCTCTCCATCCTCACATTTGTAACCATTAGGGCACAACAGGGTGCTGTGAGTAGCTGAAAGAGGCAGAATGGGTTTAGGACTCAAGGCAGGAAAGGTCCCTCACCAGCATTGGGCTGTTTGCAGTGTCAGTGCTGCTTCAAAAGCAGCCACGATGCCAGGGTGGCTGCATGTCAGGGATGGAGCTCGGGCAGAGCGTGTCAGCCATAGGGCTATCTCATTCTGGCTGCTTCTCCTGGCATGGTGGCATCAGAAGAACCTGGAGTTTATCCCATGGAAAAACAACAACTGGGCTTCTAATGGTAATGGCACTAGTTGGTTGGGCTTTGTATTCCTTTTTTTACTGTAATGCCACATTTACTGCAAGGATTTCAGCAGCAATTAGACTCCTCAGGGGCTCGCCTGTCATCACAAAGAGCTTCCCAAGGGGAAGAGCCAGAGCAGATGTTCTCCCTCCCCACACTTACGGCAGTTCCTCTCATCTGTGCCGTCCTGGCAGTCCCTCAGGCCATCACACCGCTTCCAGTTGGGAATGCACTTGTGCAGCTGCTGGCACTCAAACTCGAACCTGCTGCAGCGGCCCTGGAGCGCCGGGGAGGTGGCTGTCACGTTGGGATCTGGACATGGCAGAGAGTGAGGAAACCACCCAAGGCACAGCCAGGCTGCTATTGCCACCAGGATGGACCAAAAACCTGTCCCCAGGTCCTGACTCCACTAGATGGCAATCTCTTCCCATTTAGCAGGTAGATGGCTTCTGCTGGGATCAGCCTAAGCCAGCCTCTCTCCTGACTGCAGAGGGCTGGAACAGCAAGTGGTTTGCAGAGGATTTCCTGTACCGGCTCGGTAAGGACCACAGTGAGTACAAACCTCCTTTTACCTTCAGCGTAGGTGTGAGCTGCAAACCCACCCTGCAGCCCTGCTCCCTGTGCCCCTGCACAGTCTGAGACACACCATCTGAGCAGGGACCTGCCACAAGCAGTCATTCATGCTGCATGTGGAGCTGGAGCAGCGTCCCAGCTGGTGGCAGGGGGTCTGACCCCAAGCAGAGAGGACACAGTAGGCTTTTACACCACGGGGTAATTGAGCCCTGCAGTGTGGCAAGGCTCTGAGACTGCAAAGCCAACAGACCTTGCAGGTGTGATCCTGCAGAAAAGGGAGAAAGGGAAGGAGGAGAAAAGCTTACGTGAGGTAGGGCAGGCTTCCTCGTCGGAGCCGTCGGCGCAGTCCTTGTAGCCGTCGCAGACCCAGCTGTTCATGATGCAGGCACCGCTGTTGCAACGGAAGTGATTCGGTAAACACGTCGGGGGGAGGGATGTGGTGATGGGATGAACTGGAGAACCTAAAAAGACACCATTCAGAGCTGATCTGAGAGGTCTGCTCCTGCCCACGGGCTGTAAGATGTGCTGGTTCCCAGCAGACTGAGAACCACTATCAGCAGAAGGAAGTGGGGAGCAGGCAAGGCATAAAGAGCAACGTTTTCATCTGCACTGTATCTGCACAGCTCCTAATCAGGATTTCCAAAAACACAGAGTAAAATAGAGGCATGAGAGTGCACACAGCCTAGTCAGGGGGATTTTTGGAGCCATGGTGCAAGCAGCCCTGTGGGAAGACAGCTGATACTGAGAGTGGTCCTTCAGCATGCTGCAGCCCAGCCTTAGCCAGGACTCCTGTGAGCAGAGCAGAGCAGAGAACTGTGTGTCCTCACCCTCACAGTCCTTCTCATCAGACCAGTCCCCACAGTCATTATCCTCATCGCACTTCCACCGGTTGGGGATGCAGTGCCCATTCCCACACTGGAACTGGTAGTACCGGGAGCAGTTTGGGGCCTCTGTTGGGTTTTCTGACAATGAGAGGAGAGTCCTGTGAGGCCCAGAGTTATCTCACCAGTTTACAGCACAGTTGAGATACAGGAGGATCTCAGGCCAGGCTATGGCTGGCCCAGAGAGCATCACCCTATCTATTTGCCTGAGCAGCATGAGCAGGGTCCTTCCTCTTCATCATTCCTCATTCCTCACAGCCCTCGCTAGCCTGTTGGCACCACTACTATGTCTGTGTGCTGGGTGTTTCATGGCCAGACACTGCCTATGATCTCAGAACCAAAGCTGACAGCAAAATTCAGACAGAGCATGGCAGAAATGGAAAAGCAAACCCTGCAACTCTGAAATGAAGACACAGCTGCTTCGTCTGGCTGGGTACAGCTCCTACAGCTACCCAGGGAACAGTGGTAAATATTGAGTTTGGCTGAAAACTGCCTGTCTGCTTTAAGCTGGGAATCTGTGGACTAAATATGGTCACATATGACTTAGTCAAGCATAGAATGTGCTAGCCATACTGGATTTTTCATTGTCCTTCAGTTTACCTGCCTGCAACATGAGGAATATTATACTGATCTCCAGGTAAGACATCCGTGCTGTGCAAGTGGAATGCTACACACACACATACATAGATGTACCTAGATGAGTGCCTTTGTAAAACATAAAAGAGTAGTATTCTGTGCTCCTGAAATCCAGAAATTCAAAGGAGACAGGAGCTATGGTGACAAGAGACCCTGAGGTACTGCTTACCACAGTTTGCTTCATCAGAGTAATCGCCACAGTCATCCATGCCATCACACTTCCACACCAGGCTGATGCACACACCATTCTGGCACTGGAAGCTGAACTGGTCACAGGTCCGGTGGAACTCAGGGTCCTGGGCTACAAGGCAGCATAAAAAGACATCAGAGGTTCAGTGTGAAGACCAAGGGCTTGAGGGAATCTCATCATTGAGGAGGAAGGAAGAAGCACACTCAGAGGCAATCATGGATTTATAAGCAGAGCATTACAGTCCAGAACCACCTCTTAGGAGTTCTGGCTGCTTTCTGGTCCCCTAGGGGAATACACTCTCCTCTCTGTGCCTTTGGTTTCATTCTCTAGCCAATCCTCCTTTTGCAAAGATGCACAATATCACACTTACAGCAGCCAGCATAGCTGGCATCTTCATCTGACCCGTCTCGACACTGGATGATGCCATCACACACCATGGAGTGGAACAAGCACTGCTGCCGGTTCTTGCACACAAAATCCATGTAGCGGGTGCACAGGGGTTCTGGAGAAACAGGAGGGCAGGAGGAGAGGGGATGGCACCTCTGCTGTCCTTGGCAGCAGGAAAGCCACTTGCTGTGATCTGCACAGCAGCTGCTTTTCAGGAAGCTATTACATAAAGTTTCCAAGACAAATCTCTCGAGCTCTGTCCCCACGCAGTCTGCCCCTGCCCTAACACATTGGGGTGCAAGAGGCTTGGCAAAGGCACCAGGAAGGGTATGGTCACTTTCCTGAATGCAGCTTCTGACAGCACATCCTCCCCATCCATCACAGCCCTGCCAGCATGCTGTGCCTTCTGCTGACACCCACAGACCAGCTGATTTCCCAGGGGGCTGGTGAATGCCAGCTAAGGCTTTCCCATTAGCTCAGCAGGGCTTTTCTCCCAGTGAGACAGGCTTGGCAGACCGTGAAGGCTGTCAGCCCTCGCTGCAGGGGCCCCAGTTACTCACCACAGTGCTGTTCATCCGAGGCATCAGAGCAGTCCTTGATGCCATCACAGTGTTTGCTGGTTGGGATGCAAGTGCCATTGGGGCACTGGAAGCCATTGCACTTTTTCTCTGAAATTCAGAAGGAGGTGGATGTTGCATAGGGGTTGGGGTTTTCTCAGGGGGAGCTACCTTTAGTTAGCTACCAAAAAGCCATGGCACAGCCCCAGTTGCTTTCTCTCTGCTTGTGAGGGGTAGGAACCATGCCCCTGAGTTTGCTGCAGGTTCACCTCAGCAGGTTTGCAGAGCCCCCCCACCTCCCAAGGCAGAGCCCCCTCCACACATTACCGCAGTTGGCAGGGTCCTCGTCGGAGCCATCCTGGCAGTCAGCGTCACCATCACACGCCCAGCGCTGTGGGATGCAGTGGCCATTCTGGCACTGGAAGCTGGAGGCCTCACAGGTGTGATATACTGCTGGAACCAGAGCCAGAGGCACCATCTGAGCCTGAGGTACTGCCACCTCCCCACTGGACTGAGGCACATCTCGAGTCAGGCTCCGCCACTACAAACCCCTGCCCCCTCCACCTGCACCAGGACTGAGTGTTGTGGTGAGTCCCAGCTCCCAGCACAAGCCAGGCAAAGGACTGCCAGGATTCCAGGTGCACTCTGGGTCATGCCATGGCCTTTTCCACTCTGTTCTGTGCTTGCTCACAAGCCTGTTGTGCCTCAGGGATGGCTTTCTGAGGCTAGCGAGCTTACCCAAAGCTCTCCCCAAATCAGGAACCTCTTTTCCTTTGATCTGAGTCCTGGCTGTACATGGGCAAAGTGGTGGCATCTTGCCAGAGACAGCAAGAAATGTCACAGTGAGCAAGTAAACCTTGGTGGAGCAGCAGAGTCCTCTGGGCAGGGCAGGACTGACTCAGGGAGAACCTTTAATTAAGGCAGGCAAGGCTCTTCTGGGTGGCCAAAGCAAAGGAGAAATGCAATTCTCCTCCAGTTGCCAGGGGAGTAGGTCCCTGCCTTTCCTTCAGCTCCTGTCATGAAAATCTCAGCCTGTGGGATATCTTGGTTGAAGTCTAGTCTATGCTATCACTTTAGAAACAAATACCACTCTTCAATCAGGAGAGCACTTCTTGGTATTGAGGAGAAAAGCAATGTTCAACTTCATTAAACTGCATGCTACTGGATTTTAGGTTAGCAAGTGACATGCACTTGCAGATATTTCAGAACACTACCATCTGAGGCAGTAATATTCTATTAGGTATTCAGCATGAAATGTAATTATTTTAGATAAGAGCAATAATTGCAGCTGGTGAAGTCAGATGAAATGTTTCTCAAATAATTGTGATCCTCTTAGATAATTTCAACTTTAGGCTCTACAAACCCAATATGCTTTTTGAAGTAGGTTCCTTTCCCAAGTAACTCTCTCTGGAGAAACTCATATGAGAGATAAGTGATACCAACATAAATTAAACCTTCTTATATAGCCATGCACCCAGAATACTAACGACCAGGATCCCTAGCACCACCCTGTTTGCTCCAGGCAATGGCAAGTGCTGCAGGTGATGAGGACATGGGAGCTTGGAGGTCTGAAAGGGATCTCCTAGAACGTTGTGTCAGAGCTCCACAGCAGCAGCTAGCCCTGCTGTCTGTCCCAGCAGCTCCAAGGCTGTAGGCAGAGCAAAGCTGCTCCCAGTATCCCTGGGGACTCTCATGGTCCCCACCAGGACTCCCCCAACCCCACCAGCCTCTCTGCTCTGATCTCAGACTCATGGCATGGAAACCACTGCTTTTAGCTTGAAATATCCTGTGTATTGCTCCACAAGCATGATCTTACACTTTTCACTGATGGACTGAAGTGCTGCCTACTCTCAGAACTCTCTCCTTGTGCAAATGCTTAGGTTTTTGGCTTAGGTGCTTTTGGGGGGTTGCTTGTTTGTTTTTAATGGAAAAGACAAATAGATTGTTAGCTGGTGTCTCTTCTTAAGAGAAAAAGGCTCTACCTGGTTGTTAACCTCAGGAGACTACTGAGGAACATCAGTTTTACACTGTGGTGCTGAGGATGGTTGAGTGACTTACATCACCCTGATCTGAGTTGCAGGCTGCCTGGCTGCCCTCCTGGGGGGCTCAGCTAACAAGCTGGGAAACTGAGGCATAAGATGTGGGCCAATGTCTAACAACAAACACCTCAGGCTGCAAGTAAGGAGTGTTTACTGAGGCTATTTCACATCAAAGTGCTTACCAGTGCAATTGGCTTCATCAGACCAGTCCCTGCAGTCATTATCACCATCACACATCCAGGAGAGACGGATACACATCCCTGAGCTGCAGCTGAATTCATCATTTCTACACTGGTGAGCCTCTGAAAACAAGCACACACAGTTCAGATGTCAGGGCCAGAGGAGAGGAGAAGGAAAGTTTCACATGGGCTATTGATCAAGGAGAGGAGGCTGATACCTCAGAGGTGACAGACTAGATAGCCCTGCAAAGCAGATTCATCTTGAAAGCATAGTATTCTGCCAACCCCAAGCTCTGAACAACCAAAAGCTACCATCTTGCTGGTTACTAGCCTCTTCTCTCCACCCATTCAGCATCCCACCTCTCCAAATAGCTAAGCTGGAGGTGGATGGCCACAAAGTGACCAACCTTTGCCTTCCATGCACTTGCTGGGCAGCTGCCCAATGTCAGCCTGTAATACCTCTACCGAATATTTGGCTTTGGGTCACAGGAGTAAGCTAAGGAGCAGAGCAGGAGAGCTGGATGATAATGGCACAGAAATCACCCCTCCAGACCACAGCAAGGGGGAGAATAAGCACACAGCTTAACTCTCTTCATCTGTCCCTCATTTCCCAGTACCCAGTAAATGATGGGAGGAGGTGGCTGTCAGACAGGATAAACAGGGAAAAGCACTCCCTTGCCCTACAGTATCTACAAGCAGCACCCTGCCCCAAAGCTCTGCTGGGCTTTCCACCCTTGCACAGGGACAGGGAAGGAGGTTTGAGTGAGGGCACTCACCACAGTGGCTTTCATCACTGTTATCCCCACAGTCATCCTCCAGGTCACATTTGTAGGACAGAGGGATGCAGGTCCCTGAGCCCTGGCAGCGGAACTGGGTGTCAGCATCGCACACGGTGGTTGCTAATGCAGCAGTGAGGGAGAGGAGGAGGGGGAGAAGGAGGTGAAGGTGATGGTTAGAAAACAGTTTTTGCTGCCTGAGCAAATGTACTCGATGCAGGGAAGAGAAGGGAGAGGGACAGCATCCTGGGAGGTGTGCTCAGTGCAGCCTGAGTTACTGTTACTGTATTTTAAAGTCATTGTTAGGTAAATAATGTAAAGCAGAGCAGAGAGGGGTTAGCTGCTGTGTGGGGGGCAGCTCAACAAGAAGCCCAAGTCCACACAATGCAGACAGAAAAGTCACTTTCTGACTGCACTCTTTTCCACAGTAATGGCTGTGCCCTGGATTAGCTTCAGAATACAATTACTGCAAGAGACAAACACACCCCCTTACGTGAGAGCTGGCATCAGTCTCTCTGAATTCTGGCTATTATACGTAAAGGGGTCAAGGTGGAAATAGTTGCCCTTGCAGGACACAACTCATCCAACTGGCTTCAGATGTCTAACAAAGGAGTTGCACCCCCAGAGCACCTCTTGCTCTCCATAACCAGCGGCTCAGGTGCCATGCCAACACAGCAGGCATCTAAATTTGGATGGGAGAATGCCACCACAGGCCACTTACGGCAGTTCTTCTCATCGCTCATGTCCCCACAGTCATTATCGTTGTCACACTGCCAAATGCTGTTTATGCAGTTCCCATTGAAGCATCTGTACTGGTTGGGCAGACACGTGTTTTCTGGTGCAAGAGGGAAAACAAAACCAAGCTGGCATGAGGCACGACACCACACTGTCAGAAGGCAGGCTGTACTCCTCCTCCCCCAAAGGGCAATGGAAAGCTCATGCCAGACTCTCACAAGGGTAAAAAACACCTCTCAACATAAAGCAGCAGCCAGAACAGAGTGTGGTTTTACCTTCCTTTATGCAAGTGTTGTTCTTCATGATGTAGCCGTGAGGACAGTCACATCTCACCTCCCCTGTGGGCAGCACGGTGCTGGACACCCCCTCAGGACACTTGCAGCTCCTGCCGTTGTTTGGCTTGGGCAGACAGAGCAGGCTGCAGGGCTTGGCAATGCAGGCATTCTCCCCTGGTGTGAGGGCAAGGAGGAAAGGGACATCATCAGGACAGAGGGCTGGAGATGCTGTGGCAAGCCCATTTTCATCTGCTAACCCAGGCTTTGGGTTCAGACCCCATTAGGAGCCAGCTCTGAGGGCTGTGGCTGGCCTTAGAAATCATAGAATGGCCCAGGTTGGAAGGGACCTTAAAGACCACCAAGTTCCAACCCCCCTGCCATGAGCAGGGATGCCACTCACTAGACCAGGTTGCCCAGGGCCACATCCAGTCTAGCCTTGAACACTGCCAGGGCAATGTTCAAGAAACCTCTCTGGGCAACCTGTTCACAGAGCCACCTGCTTCAGGGAGAGTGAGGGCCTTAAGGGGTCCTGCCAGTCTCTTGCAGTCTGCTGACTAGTAAAGCCCTTTGAAGGTCTTATACCCATCTGAAAATGAAGCCAATCCCTTCAGTGGACTTATCACACAGGGGCTGCTTTTTCACAGCCCAGATGGACAACTAAGGGGAGGACAAATTTGGTGCAGCCCTGAGACCCTACTTTATTCCCCCTCATACAGCACTTTGCATGGCAAGGCCATGGTTTGTGACCTAAACTGTGAGATGCCACCACAGCTAACTACCCCATGGGCGCTCTCTTTCATGGGCAGTAACTCTCCTGGCTGCCAAACAGCAGGGTGCACTGCTCATGAAACATGTTCTTTATGACAGCACCCAAGGTCTTCAAACCCTGCAGGAAAGGGGATATAGTCAGGCTCACAACAATGTGAGCTGGGGTGGCCTGGGAACCTGTGGAAATGACTGGAAAGATGATCTGCATGCTCAGGTGATTACCTGTGGTCTTTCCTCTGTAAAAGATTTTCATATCCATGATCCCATTTAATCGGCCGACTAAGATCTCCATTCCTGAGCCACTGGTCTTGGATGCTCTGAAAATACTCAGCTGGGACCAGTCATTCCAGTAGATTTCATTCTGAAACACAGGCTTTGCTCTTAGTGCTGCCAGGACCACTGGCAGTTACCCACACTAAGCCACCCCATCCACTCCTGGATGCAATTAGAGTGCCATGTCTCCCCAGCCCAGGGGAAGGAAGATGAAGAAGAGCTCAGCTGGGATTTGAACAGGAACAGAAGCAGCAGGCACATCTGCCACATGGCACATGGTCTGGGGCAGACAGCACAGTGGAATTGACTGGGAAAGCTGCACATCTCTTGGTTTCAAGTGCACCTGCCTGCTTGTTGCAGGGCTTTGTGGGAGCAGAAGGAAAGCAAGCATCACACCCACTCCTACCCTCTGAATCCAGCATGCTCAACGCTCCACCACCCACCTCATACACAGACCAACCTCAGAGCATGCACGCTGTCGAAACATGCCGATGGGAAATGGGCCACCGCACGCATACCTTAAATACAGCAATAGCATAGGGGTGAGGGAGGCTGTCCAGGATCACAGATCTCTGCAGCCCATTGAAATCAACCCTTTCAATCCTATCCATATAGGCTTCAGTCCAGTAGATCCAGTGGTCATCCACAGAAATGCCATTTGGCCACCGCACACCCTCCGAAACAATGCACCCAGCCGATGACCCATCCATGTCACTTCTGTAAATGCCAGCTCTGGAATCTCCCCAGTCTGTCCAGAACATCAACCTGACAACAGGCAGAGAGGTTACTGCAAATAATAACAAAACAGCTCATCAAAAGGAAACAGGTTAGGAAGCAGAGGTTTGAATGCTTTACATTCCACATCTTTCGCAAGATAGGCCTTTGGAAAGGGAGCTCTTTGCAATTCTAATGAACACCAGTGGCAGATCTACAAGCAGCAGAGAGGCTTCTTTAGCTGCAGGTTTTGTGGTGTGAGTGAAGCTGTAGGCTACCTCGTGTTGAACTGCTTTGCATCAGCAGATAGGGCGAAAGGCAGCTCAGGATTGTCAGAGCTACATTTGCATCGCAGCAGGCGCAGCAAAACTGTACTCAGGAAGATGTAACCTGCATTTGGCTCTTGAATTCGAGCCTGCCTCTGCTATCTCACGCATCACTGCAGCTTTCCCCACTGACCAGACCAGTTTTACTGGGCAGGAAAAGTTATTTACTAGTAGATATGTATGGGTAGGAAAACAGCAGTTTAATCCAGAGTAAAAAGCAGTTTGTGATCTCTGCTCTAAGGCTGCTGACACCTCGGTTGGGCAAGTGATGGCAGGAGTGGGCTCCACGGGGCAGGACTGGGAGATGCGTCTTGCTGCACTGCCCACCACTGCTGCCATCCCCTTATCACACCCTTTGGGGTCATGCAGCACCCTTCCTCGTGTTCACCTCTTATGGGTGTAGCAGGGCAGGAGGGGCTCTACCAGCATGATCCCCTTGGGGAAGACAAAGGCTCTTGATGCTTGTTTTCTTACCCAGCTTGGGGAACGAGAGTGAGGGCTCTAGGTCGTTCAAGTATGGAGGAATTGAGGACGGTGAGTCGCAGGTCTCCATCTGGATTGGCAACCTAGAAACATAACCAAAACCAAGAGGGGTGTGTTTACAGTTAGCAACAGGGAGGGCAACTGTTTTGGTTAATAAAACAGCTGCTGTGGGCACAGGAAGCAGGTGATAGAAGAGGACAGGTCAGTGGATTTACTGATATCCCACAGGACTGAGCAGCAGCCTCCTGCTGCAGCACTCTGTCCATACCCTGTCCTGTCTGGTGTACTGCACAAGGATGGGGCTTTTGCTCCCCTCCCCCCATTTCTGCTATCTGATTCGGCCTCACAAACTGACCTTGGTTGAAGTACAGAGTGTTATCATTCTCTGTTTGCATTTAGATCCAGTAAAGTGGCACATGGGATAGGGGTCAGTGTTCAGTAATGCCCCATCAGCAATGAGACTATAGGGCAGGAGCCAGCTTAGGACCCAGCAGCTGCAAAGATGTGCTGACAGAATTAACCTCTTTGTAGCACAGTTGGGCAGAGCTGTACCTCAATTTTGGGAATCCCAGCATTGACCCAGTACAGCAATTGACTGAGAGGTTCAAAGGCCAAAGCTTCCACCGTTTCCAGCCCGGTGCTTATGATTATTTCTTGGCCAGAGCTGCCATTGAGACAAAGACGCTGAAAAACAAAAAGAATGAGAATAGAAGATGAGGAAACTCCACAAGCTCAAGGTGAAGGCAGTCAGGCATGTGAGGCAAGCCATAACAGACAGCTCAGAGAGGACGAGTCCCCATGATAAACATTTGTATTTCAGGGTGTGTACGCAACAACCACCCCCGGTGCGAGGTGGCAAGGATGTGGGTGGCCAGGGCACCGTGGCTGCCTCTCTGCACCTTGGCTCACCTGTATAATGTCAAGAGTGACATCTGCCCAGTACAAACAGTTGTGGTCATAGTCAAAGTCCAGGGCAACAGCTCCTCGCAGCCCAGCCAGGGGCAGCTCCTCGCTGACGCCGGAGGCGAGGTCGTAGCGGTGGATGGAGTAGCGGGTGGCGTAGAGAATGAACTCGTTCTCCTCTGCAAGAACAGGGAGAGCCTTGTTCAGATGTCTATGGCCCTTTTAGGCTACTCAAGGGGCAAAAAGAAAACACCAGGTATTTTCTCTTCCCCCTGACCACACGTTTTAGCATCTCAGCATAAGGGAGGCAAAGGCTCTTTGTCTCAGTGGGATTAGGTTAATGAGAACATGCTAATAGCCTTACACGGGTCCCGCGCACACTCGTGCTCAGGAACACACTGTGGCCGTTGTTTGTTCCAAGGGCTTGAAGGAGGAGGTCAGGACAGCAAAATCTGTTGTGACCCCTTCCTGCCCACACTAGCATGCTGCCAATTAAAAACAAAATACTGATCTCCTGTTCCTCAAAAAGCTCATTAAAAAGATGGGAGTGATGTAAATCAGTGAGTCTGAGGGGACACCAGCACCGTGGTAAATATCCCAGAGCAGGGTTTATTTCTAAATTGTTCTGAACCCAATGTAATGGGATCCTGGTCTGGGACAAAGTCTCCTGGGCATTAGCCCACTACCAAGTAAAGTCCAATAATGCCATTAATGAGTAAAGCTAATGTCAGTAAGTAACTCTGGCTGTGCATCTCTAACGAGATTATACGGAGATACGAAACAGATACTGTACATGAAAGTGTTACCATGGTGCAAGCCAACACGTATCTGAAGACGATCAGCAAATACTCTGGGAACACAGCACTTCAAAGCTCAGCCCGGTGGGGACTGCAGGTTTGTTTTTCAAGCAGCAGGGCCCTTCTCAGCATGACTAACACAGCTCTCCAAATAGCTCAAGAGGGCTCGGAGGGGTGAATAACATGTCAGGCTCTGAACGAGGAGGAAAACTAAGCACAGCATTGGCACAAATCCCAGCAGAAGGGAACGCTTCCCCGGGGCACCTGCCAGGCTGTATTGCACCTGGACTGGCTTTTGCACCCTGAAAGATCTTTGGATAGTGCAGGAAAACCTCATGCTGGCAGGGTTGCAGCCTTGTGGCTCTGCTTAACCCTGGCCACAGGCTTGCCCTGCCCGCAGCACTGCCTCAGCCACCCCATGCCTCCTTCTTCCCCATCTCAGGCTGGCTCTCGAGCTGCTGTGTGGCAGCATGCTAAGCACGCAGCTCGTGATGGTCAGATTAAATTAAAGCTGTAATGAGCAGAATGCAAATAACTTTGGCAGCACATTTGAGAGGGGAAAATAAGGATGGAGGCAAAGTCTGGCAGGCGTTGGTGTGAGGGCTAACGGGCAACCTCTGCCCTAGTCTGGCCCCAAACAGCCATCATTTATCTGCACACGGTGGCCTGTCTCAGGGTAGTGCCTTCCCAAGGGCTTCTCCAGGATGAGGGTGTCTTTCATCTAACCCCTGTTTTCCTGGTTGGTTTCAAGGCAGCTACAGCAAGGACAGAACGGGGATAAGAGGGTACATGCCCGCAGTCAGCTCTGAGAGCTTCAGCCTCTTCTGACAGGGAGCAGAGAGGGCTCTCTGCACAGCAGGATGAAGCTATGCCAGAACAGGACCCTTAGCAGCTCTCTGGCTGCTGGACAGGACAGGAGATGATGGAATGGAGGCATTTTAGCTCCTATGCAATAGGTATCTGAGAGCCCTCTGGTAATTTGCACATGGTCTCTCAGGCAGCAGCTAAAGGTCTGATGAATGAAGCCCTTGTGCCCAAGGCAATCCTGTAGATACTCACCAGCTAGTGGGCACGGGACCAGCTCCCCTTCCAGCCGCGACTCGATGTCTCCACCTGTACAAGTGTCCCCAGAGATCTTTCGGTAGCTGCAACATACACAGCCAGGCAGTTTATTTCATGGAAACTGTTAACACACCATCAAGTGCAGCTAAAACAAGCAGCAGCTCTTAGTTACAAATTAGATGTTGTGACCTATCCCCAAACACATTAATTGATTTACTGCCACTCGTGGGACATTTGTGTGTGGGGGTTTGTGGTTGGTTGAGGTATTTGTTTTTTGTTGATAGGTTCCCCTCCCAGGTACAGCACATACCCTCGAGTCTTTTTGTAAGTTGAGCCAACAGGACAAGGGACTGGTGGGTCATATGGTTTCCCAGCGAATTCAGGATCAGGGACACAAACTTCTAATGATAAGTCATCACTCAGTTTAAAGCCAAAATCACTGCAAGGAGAAGAAAGATGTAAGGATAGGGAGGAAGGCAAAAAAAATGCAGCCATGCTATAGTATTACTCTGCTCTATTTTTGTATAGAAGCTTTAAGAACTCAAAGTATCTCAGAAGTCCATTCACTTCTTACAGTGTATTTAGCTGCATAATAATATCTTGTAGCCAGACAGCCAGGGACATTTCAAGAACACTTTGCACAAGCTTTGGCTGAGCAGACTGGGGCAGGTGAGGCAGCAGAGGCATAGCTGAGCCAGTGGGTCTTAAAAATCTGGCCAAAAGCCCCAGCTCTGCTAGCTGGCTTAGGTCACTGGTCTGTCTCTTGGCTTTTCCTGTTGGTAAAATGAGAGTTATAGTGTGTCTGTTCTCTGGAAAATGCTGTCAAAGAAGTTATGTCAATCTGATTTTGCAGGGAGCCCAGGGCTGTGACTCTGTGGCAGGAATTGGATCCTAGCAGCCCTATTCTCAAGTCTGCTCATCATGAGGCAGACTCAGTCTCTGTCTCAGCATCACACAGGCAGATCTGGACCCCTGTCTTTAACTGTGTGTGCCAGGCACTTGAGCAGTCTGGCTATGAGCTCTGCTAAAAGTCCAGTCCCTGAAAAGCACTTCACTTTCTAAGCCCAAACCTTTCCAACAGATTGCCAGAGCATGTTTCCTAATCCTGAGAGCTGTGCAGTGTCAGTAATGTGCAAATTGCAGATAAAATGCTGTAGCAGGGCCAGCTGCACCCCTGTGGCTAAAGGGTCACCAAGCGCTTTAGTGGAGGTTCTCTCTATGTGATGGGAAATTGTCTGACATCATTTGAAGGAAGCTGATGAATCAAAAATACTCTCCTCTGCTATGGAACCTTTTGGGAGCCTCTGAAAGTCTCTAAAGACATTAATTTCCTCTTTGCTATAAAATCAAGCAGTCACAGACAGAGCTAAGTAAACTGGGTGTCCGTTCACTTTGAGTGACTGGTCACAGATATTTATCTCTGACTTACAATCCAGACTGAAAGAGATTAATTGGCATTTACCATTCAAAGTCTTCCCTTGTACAAGAGCAGTTGGAGACCATGACAGGCCTGTCAAAATCTTCCCCATTGAAGCAGGTGGCATGAGGAGTCCTCCTTTTGAAAACAGTTTTATGCCCCAGTAAGCATTCATTGCCTCGCTCATCGGAGGGTGACCACAGCTTGTAGTCGTTCTCCGTGCAAGGGACCCCTAGGAGAAGCAACAAGATTGGGGTAAAGAAAGGTGCAGTCCTTGCAGCACCCCAGACCCAGGGTTTACAAAAGCAAGAGAAACACAGATGTCTCTTGCTTGCTGCTGTTGATACATGCCCAGCAAGGACAGGCAAAGCGTGGTACCATGTCCTACACCAGCACCGTGCAGAAGGCCAGGAGCAGCTAGCTCAGCTTCTGAGGATGCTGCATCACCCTCAGCTTCTCCCCATGGCTAGCACCATCATGGCAGAGGGAGCCAGGATGCTCAGAATGTGGGCAGGAGTGCTGGCATCCAGCCACACACCACAATAATGCCCATTGCCCCCTCCCTCTTTCTGTCCTCCTCTGGCACAAAACGAGCGGTTTCCCCTCAACTGCAAGTCCCTAGGCTCGGCCCAAAAGAAAAGGCAAAGCAGGAAGCATCTTGGCTCAGAGCATGCAGCAGCCCTCGGTGACAGGAGGCAACAAGCAGCTCTGTGGCAGTGACAGTGAATTTGCAATGCCTCTTCTCAATGAAGTCGTTCTGGTTACCAAACAGATCTGTTTCCAGCAGAACGTCAAGGGAATCAGTTATAAATTGTACTCAAGCAAATGCCTCTGCTGGGTTTAACTGCTCTTTGATTAAAATGCTGCCTTGCAATCAAAGCTGAAATGGCTTATAAAAGATTCATAGGCACAAGCCTTCAGAAGGATGGGTTTGGGGTTTTTTTATACTTTCCCTTTCCTTCTCAACAAATCCCTCAGTGAGGAGGGAGGTGACATGGGGAGAGCACAGGGGACACGAGTGCCTTCAGCAGCCATGTCCACGTGGATGTGAGACATGAAGGAGAGGGCACCAGGACATGGATGGTGGGACCACAGCACTGGCAGGAGGTGCCCTCTCTGCCCCAACTCCTGTGAGTGGGGTCAGTCTGCTGCTAACAGGACTTGTGGGCACCCCTCTCGGGTGTCTTTTGGAAAACAAGATAGAGGGCAAGAGCAACAAAGGTGTTTCTGCACCCATTTGGTATTTAGGCACCTAACTTCCCATGCTCATCAGAGGGAATCTAAGAGCCTTAGGTGTCTAAACGATTTGGGTCATAGCCTGAGGTCTCTAGGCCACTTTGGGCTCCTGAAAACCTCCCCTGTGCCCCCTCCTCACTCTCAGCCCCCTGGAGAGGGTACATTAAGATTTCACTTGCATGCACAGGTGTTCTCAGGGCAGGCTGTGTGCTGTGGGATCTGGCTGCTTCAGGCCAGGGTTTATTAGCATGCATAACCTGCAGAGCTGCGTGGTGGAGACAGGACAGCTCTCCTGCCTGCACAAACAACCTGAGCCATGGTTCTGTCCCCTGGCCCCTTACCCAGCACATCAGTGGTGTTGATCTGCAGTATCAGCCAGCTGTGACCATTCTCTTTGTATGAGCCAAAGATGGTGAATATGGTGCTTTTCTCCCCAGGCTCGGTAAGCAGCCCATACACAAACACTGGCTTCTCTGAGAAAGTGAACGTTTTCCAGGTTTCCCCTTCATTTGTGCTGTACCTGGAGAAAGAAAATGGGGAGAGCTGCCAGGGGCAGGTCTTGCCTGCTGCAAGACACTTTCTCCCAGCCCCAGCCTGAGCACCACTGACAACCCCTTGCCCTGCCACTTACTTGAGCTGGTCGGTCTCGGTGCCCTGTGCAATGGCCACAAGAATGCCACCGTGGTCGCCCCAGGTGTAATAGTGGGGTCCAGAGAGTGCCTGGAAGAGAAACGGTGCTGAGAGGCATATCAGAGCCATGCTGAATGAAGGAAAAAGCTTGGCTGGAGAGCATGCTTTGTCAGAAATGCTGCCTGACCCAAGCTAACATTTCAGGTCACCTGGGCCGAGCCAAGCATCTGGAGGCGCCAGAGATTCAAGTGTTTATGGGCCAACATCTGCAGCCAGCCCAGTTTTCCCTCCATGTATAGCTGTGTTTAAGAGCAGCAGCACTGCTCCCTGGACTCTGCTCCTCCCACGCCACATGCAGGGAAAGAATCAATGGAAAAAGTGCCTTTACATGCAACCAGAGACCATTGCTCCCCCTCTCAGTCTGCAGCTCTTTGTCATGTCTATGAGGCTTTCCCAACACTTGGCAGGGACTCACTGCCTTCCCAGGACTGCAGGTACATATTGGCTCTCAGGCTGGAAGGCTTTTTTGAATGCTCAAAGAGAAGTGGGGCCATGACATGCAGAAACAACCCCTGGAGAGCGTCCATACATCCATCTTGCAGAGAGAAACTTGTACTCCACGCTCACCTCCAGCTCTATTTAGTGACCACTACCTCTGCTGTCCTAGCTGGGGAGCTCAGGATTAAAACAGGAAGCATGGACGTGCCTGACTCTGCTCACAGGACGTGCTAACACACTTGGGGACGTTCTTGCACAGGGCACTGAATGTATTGTTCCTTTCTTTTCTGCACCGTGAGATCACACCAGTGATCTGGAGAGCAATGAGCCTTCCAGCCTGCTGCTTGCCAAAGCTGAGAGGAAGGAGTTGTGTTACTGCTGCTCAGCTGAGGAACTACACTGCTAGGTCATTCTGCACCTCTGCTTGTGATACAAAGGGCCTGAAGAAGTCAGGAGCTCAGTGTTGTTAACCATGGGTCAATGCTTCCTTGGCACCTTTTAATTGCACTCCAACAGAAACCTGCCTACAAGCCAGGGGAGGTTGGCACCAGAAAGTCTCAGCTTTTGGTTACCCTTCCCCAGCCATGAGCACTCCTGTCTTGCCTCATGGCTCCCACAGGAAGGGCCAGTGGGTCCCCACAGCTGCTCCCAAGCTGAATTTCAGAGATGCCCACTCTCAGCCTCTGAACCATAGTCAGCTTTGGCAGCAGCCAGACCTGTGGCAGATCCCCACCACTGCTGCAGCTGCCCAGACCTTAACCCAGACCATGCAGCACTTACAGGAGGAAAAGGAGAGTGTTTAATTTACAGGATTCAATAGCTTGCAGATGTTGAAATACCATATTACACTCTCAGCAGAATGCACAGGCAGACCACAACTACAGCCACAGACCAGAACACCCACTTAGTAAACAACATCAAACTCCTCATAAACCAAGGGCAACATCCCATTTCTCTGGAAGATGCTGGAGCCTCTCCAGCCACTCTCACACACAAAGTCCTGGCTGTCAGTCCCGTTTAGAAGGGACCAGAAGCCCCATGCCAGGGGTAAGTCCTGTCAGTTGAAAGATAGGAATAGAGGAGGGAGCTCTCCTGCACTGGAACACACCTCCTTCACCATGAGACTCATCTCTATTTCAGCTCACACCAGGTCCTTCATCTAAAGACCTTTTTGCCCTGGTCTCAAGATACATTCAGCACGTGGTGGATGCATACATGGAGGTCATCTTTAATGCCCAAAGGCTACACATCACTTATCTACACTACTGCCAACATCCTGCACCACTGCCTTGGATGAGCTTGGCAAGCAAAAGAGAGGCCTTACCTCTCTCCACCTTGCTCCAGCACTGCTTGAGACATAGACATTGGTTTTCTTTGCCATGTTCTTGCCAATGGAGCCTAGGAGAATGGGAGAAATCATTCTTCTTGAGGAATGCAAAGCAATTGCTTAAAACAAAGCCAGACACCTCTCAACTATCTTGATCTGTGAGCAAAATAACAGTGATTGAGGAGCTGATAAACTAATTCTTTCAAAAGCCAATACTGTAAAGACAATTACAAGATTCAAAAGCAGCTGGGGAAAAACCTATGGCTAGAATCATGTTCATACAAAATGTGCAAATGTTTTTTTCAGTGGAAGAGTGAGAAGCAGGAGTTTCTGCTTGTTGAGGAAACCCTTCACATGGAGAGCAGCAGGAAGGTGTTTAAAAAATGTATAGATGTGGTACTAAGGGACATGGTGGTGATAGGCTGATGGTTGGACTTGATCTTAGAGGTCTCTTCCAACCTTAATGGTTCTGTGATTCTCAGGATCAGAACAAAGCAGGCAAGTTTCCTCCTATCACTGTGCTGCAGTAAAATGTGCATGCTGTAATGACTCCAGGAAGATTGCAGTGGAGAACAGAGAGCAAAACCTCCAGTTTAACTGTGGTTTTGCAACCTGCATATACAAACTAGAAGCCAAGCTCCTCATGACCTGACAAACAACATGCCCCACGACCCTACAAGGCTGCAGGAAGGAAAGCAGTACCAGTGGCGATGATCAGTCCTGGTGCTGACTCCTTGGACAGAATGGGCATCCTACGCAGCTGGAAATTCAGCAGCTGGCTCAGACGCTGGGCCAGGTGGAGAGAACATCCCTGAGCAAGCTGGCAAAGCAAACCAGTGGCATTAACCCTCCATCCTGCACTCACCCGTGCCCTCATCCCAACAAGACCATCCCTCTCTGCTTGGAAAGGCGAGCAGGGACTCCCTCATGGCAGGACTGTCACGTCAGCCTCTTTTGTGGCTTCTCCCAGTCTCAACCCCTTGGCCCTTCCCGTGCTACCTGGCAGTCTATCTGCTCCCCGTAGCGCGTCTGCGCCGGGGGCTGCAGCAGCTCCCAGGTGCCGCCCTTGTCAAAGGTGATGACGGAGCGCATGTTCTCCTCGCTGAAGGAGCCGTTGATCAGGGTGGCGATGTAGACACCTCGCACGCCCTCCACGCGATGGAAGTCTGCAAAGGGCTCATTGGCAAAATACCTGCGAGGAAATGCAAAGGGATGAGGGAATTGCAGCCTCCCTAGGTCTGAGGACGGGAGGACTGTCAAACCAGCCAAGCCAAGGAGATGCAAAAGGGCTCAGAGCCATCTTTCGATCAAACACAGCTAAAAACCACAAAGACTTTGGCAGATGTTCTCATTTCATGCAGGCGATTAGGTGTCTCCCACGTTACCTGACCAAGGTGTCACTTCCAGCTCCTCCTGGGCTGTAGTAGAGAATGTTTTCTAATGACAGGGAGAACTTCAGGCCTTCTGCCTCCGAGATATAGAGGTTGGTTCGGTTGTTATCGTGGCTGACGCACACAAAGACCTGGTCCTCTGAAGCATCCGCAACGTAATACTCCTTCGGGAGGGAAATGACAGGGGAGCAGGTTTCACACGTGGGCACACAAGCAGGGTTTATGTTCAGGCCAGTTCAGCATCTCCTAGCCAGCTGAAAGTTATTCTTCCCTCCACCCATTTGGGTTTTTTTCCTACTTGGCAAGTAAGTTTCTTCCCTCTGCTTTCTTTTTTGTGTTTCCCCTCCAGTAATCACTATCCTCTGCCCTCCACAACCCACTGGCAAAGTCCCCCACAAGTAGCACTGGGGGCCAAGCCCCATCAGTGCCAGATCTCTCTCTGGCTGGACCCCACCAAAGCCAAGGATTGTGCCCTGCTGCTCTGCCAAATGCTGAGCATGCTTCTCGTGCTCCCTGTCATCCCCACCAGCCTGGGGACACCACAGCAGGTCTGTTTCACAGATCACAGACTCTTCACAAACCCTGGCTGTGCCCCGTGGGATTCTTCTGCCTGTGAAGAAGGTGGATGCTCTGGGCCATGCCTGTGGAACCAGAATGCACTCAGAGATCTAGCACCCCACACTATGGGAAGAGCTATGGTCCCCAAAAGCACAGCCAAAGCACAGAGCACTGAGATCATTAGTCCCTCTCTGGGTATCTAGGCTTTACTGCCAGCCTCCAGGAAGCTGGTGAATCTTTCTGGACAGCCTCACAGCCAGGGCTGTGCATCTTCCTGTATTCCTCCACAGCAAGGAATCGTTAGAATGAAGTGCCACCATGTAACCCACGAGATCATCTTTTAACGTGAGCTTCTGCTCAGCCAAACCCCACCCAAAGCAGGGTCCTACCAGGTCCCTTCCCAGCTCCAACTCCTGCAGTGGAGGGTGAAATGCAAAAAAACTGCTGCTGACATCTGAAGGCATCCTTGGCAAAGGAGGGAGAGAGGAGATCTTCTTGGCAAACACCACTTACCTTAATGGGATGCTTGGTCACAAACTGTGCCACACGCATCGGCTTGCGGTTGAAGGAAACCCAGAGCTGGACTGAAGGTGGCTGTGAGCTGCCTAGCAAACGCTGCAGCAGAGCAGAGGGACATGTTAGGAGTAGCTCTCAGCCCCAGAAATCACCCCTGTCTCCAGCAGAAGCCAAAAGGCAGACTGGACCAAACCCACACACCACCTGCCTGGGACTTCAGCCTCCCAGCATGGCAACTGCCCAGGACTGGCAGTGGGGAGCAGCGCTCTCTGCTCCTGCTTTACATCAAGAAGGACAAAACCTGCCCTTTCTGGCTGGTCAGGTGGAGGTAAGGAGGCTGGCTTTAATTCCTTCTCTTTCTGCAGAGCAGTCTGTCCTTTGCTTCCTATTTTTAATGGCTTGTGCAAACTGAAAGGCACCAGCCCGAAGCCAACGATGTAAAAGGGTGTGGGCAACCTACTTCACATGGGATGCCAATGGTAAGAACCTAAACCCAGATTTAGGCTCCAAAAATAAACAGCCTGATTTTTCCTAGGCTGTGTATTACCAAGCAACCGTGCCTCCCACAGAAAGGAGCAGGAGTCAGAGTTCTGGCCTCCTCTGCACCCAGCCTGTTCTCTCCCCAGCACCATTCCTGCTGCAGCCAAGGTCTGATGCAAGCGTCCTATTCCAGACCTGGGGGTACCATTTCAAAACAGGGGTTTGCAGCCAAACTGGCCTCCCTCCCACCCTCCCAGCCTCCGTGTTTCCCATCAGTCTTTCAATCAGCATGGAGTATGAGTCATTTTAATGTTGTTTAATGTAACAACAGTCGTTAGAGCTGCAGGAGAAAGTGTGACGATGGATGCTGTGACCTCTGAGCCCTCCAGAAGCAGAAACAAGTCTGAAGAAGCCCTAGATTTAGCACATGGTTGGAAAGGTCCTGATTCAAACCTGCTTCACTTTCAGGATGCTGCCTGCCCAAGCCTGGTGGTTTCCTCACAGAGACATGGACCATTCCCCATGTTTCACCCAACACCAATGGCAAGCCTAGATAAAATCTTCTGCAAACTACAGCAGGCTTCAAATGAGGCATAACACTAAGGGCACAGGCCCTAAGAGTTGCAGACTGTACTACCTGCAAGAGAAACTGGAAAGTGCTCTGCAAACACATCCCCTGCCAGCACCAGACAATGGTGCTGCTGCTCGGGTGGCCAGAGGTGACACACTCACTGCTTACTGCCTGGGGAACCCTAGCAATATGGCAAAGGTTGCTCCCGAAAACAGACAGGATGGCAGCAGCCAGGGAGGAAGGCAATGCTAGCATCTTCTATAAAGAAAACTGCTCCTTAAAATCTAAAAGGAAGAGGAGTCTGCCCCTCTGGTGTCATGTCTCTGACAGTCTAGGAAGGACTTGCCCTCAGAGAAAGCAGAGATGCTTTCTAGCTTTCTGCCAGGTTTGCCTGAAACTGGCCAACAGCTGCAAAAAGCACAGGGAGGCTCTGGCTGCAGAGGGACCCAAAGACCACTTCTGCTCATCCACATCCTCCTTTCTCAGGAGAGTAAATTGAAAATTCTTTCCAGGCTAGAGCACATTAGACTACTTGGACCTAGTCCACGTTTGATGGTAATCCTCTCTGACAAGTGGCCTCCTAACCACCCAACAGCTGAGCCACATCCCTCTTCCCTTCACTCCCACCCTTCCATCCCCCACCCCACTGGCTTTCCCAGGCATCCTTTGGTTTTCCCTGGGTCCCAGCACTTTGCAGCCTGACCTACTTCTGCCCAGCCTGCTGAAGTGGTACTGTACCAGAGCACTGACCATCAATCACCCTCAGTGGTGAATTCTTGTGTGATACTTACCACAGACTTTGTTGCAAACATATATTTGTCCCTGAGCTGGAAGTCTTCAACATCTTCCAGGATTATTTCTTTATTTTCTCTGCTTTGAAAGAAATCAGTGCTGGAAATGACAGTTGAAACCCCAGAAGGCTCGTGCCGCTCAATGTACACTGTGTTTGGCTTATCATAGGGCTCCACTCCCCTGCAAAGAACAAAAAAAGGGGGTGATGGTGTTATCTCTGCACTCACAGAGCAATGCAAAAGGCAGTTAGGTACCAAGGAGCAGGAGCCCTTTCAAGAGATGGGATGGTCAGGCAAGACCTCAGGGGAATGTGGAGCACCCCCAGGTGCCTGTCTACTATCTCTTGTGACCCCACCGTGCCACATCCCCATGGTGCAGGGTCCCTGCTGGGCAAGGGGAGCTGGGGCCCAGGGCTGGACCTCACTTTGGTACACAGGTCCTTGGTTTGTGCAGGGCAGCAAGAGAAGACAGGAGCAGGGTGAAACACAGGGGTGTGACACCTACCAAGTAAAAGACTTCACGTGTTCCTGAATCATGATCCAGGTCCGGCCAAAATCATCTGATTTCCAGAGCTGCAATGACAAAGGTGAGAGATGCCAGTGGGACTGTGCAATCAAAGAGACACAATCCTTTAAGAGACCCAACCTCAGGCAGCAAAAGCAGGGCAGATGTGCATCCATTGCAAAACTGTGAGCTACTTTGATGACTTCTCTTCACATGACAGCTGCCTGGAGCAACAGCAATCTTCCTAGATGCAGAAGAAAAACCCAAATAGGAAAAAAACCTGTCCTTTAGTCTCCTGCTAGAAGGATTTCCCACTGTCTGTCAATCTACCTGGTTTCTAGCTAATTCAGAAGTGAAAACTTGTTCTAAGGTACTTGTGGAATGTGATAGCAAGGGTAAGTATCTGGGCAGAGCTGTGTCCCCCTCGGAGGCCGTTACAACCCTGACTGCTGCAGAACCTCAGACACTGGTACAGCAAAGGCCAAGAGCAGAGACAGGATCTTTCATTGCACCAACAATAGCAGCAGTGATAACCAGTCCAGCCTGCAGGCACATCAGCCCCTCTCCAGTTCCCCTCCCTCAAAGGGCTCATCTCCCTGCCTGTTTTTCTTTCCCAAGCACTATGGTGACACCCAAGCTGCAATTTTTGTCTCTTTGTTTGCAGGTTGAAGGGTATGGCCAGCCAGACTCCAGCCTCACCACTCAGTCCAGCAGCACACCCTGAGAAGGTACCACTCTGGGGCAGCTCCATCCTCTGGAAAAGCACCCAGCAGACACCCAGCTACAGCCATACTGAAAGCACCTTGCTCAACTGGCCAATGTCCCTCATTCCCATGCAGGGAGGATGCCTGCTTCATCCCCTGGTTTTTCTTCCTCTGCCTGTGTCCATCAGAAGGTGCTGTAATTATTTACAATCTTTACCCAATAACTCCAGGGGAACAAGAAAAAAAGGTTTGTTTTCAAGGAGCAATTTGTTAAGCAAGCCTGAAAGCCAAACCACATGCCCACATGAAATACTGCAGAGGCCAGTCCTGCCTCAGCTGCCAGTGCTCTGTGGTGAGGTACAGCCACAGCAGTCAGGGAGATCGATAGGATCAGGAGCAGCCTGGATAAAAGAGCAGCATAAACGAAGGAAGAGGGAGAGGAAATGTTTAAAGCATCCATCCTGCTGGTATTTACATCTTCACTGCTCCAGAGGTCAGAAAACAGGCTGATCTGTAGGCAAGAGGATGTCCTGGTCCATTTGGGATGGCTCTGCATGCAGCAATCAACGCTGAGACAACATGGACAGCCAAAGAATGAACCCAGGTGGTGCTGGTGTGAGGCAAGGTGGTTCCTGGCACACCAGCAAGGCCATGGGGCACGTAATGGGCCAGAGGGAATGCCACAGCAGGGTTGAGAGAGGACACTGCCCCTACTTCCTAAGCAGGAATGCTCACCTGTTTTTTAGGATGAGACCTGTCAAAGCCCAAGAGAAGGTTGGGGTTCCTGCTGTGCAGGAGGAGGTCTGCTGCTCTGAAGGGAATTGAAAAGCCTTGAATATTGTTGCAGAAGTCAGTGGTGATCCAGAGGTATGAGATGAAGGCATCCACAAAGATATACTGGGAAGAGAAGGACCAACAAGGAAAAAAGTCAGCCTCCAGGAGGTGAGAGCAGGGCTCAGGCTAGCAGATCCAAAGGCACACGTCCTGGGGAGGGGCTTTGGAAGGGCAAACTCTGTAGAAAAGGAATTTGCCTGCCCCAACCACTTCCCCTCCCACCACGCTCCGATGCTCCTGAGCTTCTCAGAGCCATACAAGGAGGCATGGCACAGTGCCCAGCATGTCCCACCTCTGCCCCAGGGACCCTCAGGATGGCCCAAGGAGCTCTCCTGGGAAGAGAGAGGACCATGCAAAAACAGCCTTCAACACCCATCCACAGGAGGGGCCTGTCCCTCCCTGCTGCCACAGCAGAAAGGCTGATGTAAAGCACCTGCCCTGTGCAAAAGCAGGTTTTCAGCATGACCCTCAGATGTGGGTTGGAGTGACTGCACACCCTGGCCTGGCTTTGGAGAGAACACCTACAGGGATGGCAAGTGGCAGCTTCAGCTGCTGCAGGGCAAGGACATCTTACCTCACCCTAGGAGGGCTTCAGCCAGGAGAAAGGTGACCATGCTGCAGATAAAGCCTAAATAAGTATTAGTTCCTGTAGCTCTGTAATGATGATAGTGATGGGCATGCAGCTCATCACTCTGTTAGGGTAACCTGCTATGGATGCAGTTGCTCTGCCACTGCAATACCTTTACAGCTTCTGCTCCCACACCATGGAGCAGCAATATCAGCCAGCACTGATAAATAGGCACTACCCTGCAGAAGAACCCCACTGGGGCCAGGCACCACATCTTTCTCACCCTCTTGTTGTCAGCTGGGCTGTGGTAGAACTGGGCGATGGCCACCTCACTGCTGTTCCCTTCACCGAAGCTGAACTTCTCTGAAATCTTCTTAAAACTCTTCCCATAGTCATAAGACACATAAACCTGCAAAGGAGAAGCCCCAGAGTGAAGAGCACAAAGCTCTGGGTTCCCTCCTGACAGACTGGGTAAAAACTCAGGACACTACAAGGGCAGAAAACCTTAGAAAGCCCAAGCCAGCCTTTAAGGGTTCCAACCCATGGGGCAACAAAGAGGATATTAAATAGGGTTTTTTGTGCCTCTGAACTCAAAACTCCTGGGGTTTTCTTTCATCTTCCCATCACAGGAGAGAAAAGCTGGCTGTGGCTCAGCAGCCACCAACACCTCGCCTGGCATGGAAGCAGAGCAGGCACCCCAGGACAGCAGCAGGTTGTGTTACTTACATCACTGTTTTTGGGACCTAGCAAAGAGAGGCTGTCTCTGGCCAAGGCCACAATCACGTTGCTCTTCTCTCCTGCCCAGTGAACGACCATCTGATTGTGGGAATCGTTGAGGCTGACCTGCAACACCAAGGAAAAGAGAATCCTGAGCCACAGCCTCGCCCACAGGGACAGCCAGAGAGCAACATACCTGCTCATACAACCCCACTCAGAAAGACACAGACTCTGGGGAGACTCTCTCAAACCAAAGGCAGAAGTTGGTCAAACAGCAGAAGGGCACTGTGTGCCCAGCCCTTCAGACCTCAGAGGGGCCAGGGCATGTGCTCCTGGGCATGCTTGGGGTGAGCTCAGCTTCAGCCTGGAGTGCTAAAATGCAGCAGTGTGGCCCACAGCTGTCACAGAATCACAGAACCACAGAATATTGGAGGTTGGAAGGGACTTCTGGAGATCATCTAGTCCAACCCTCCTGCCAGAGCAGGTTCTCCTACAGCATGTTGCACAGGATGGCACCCAGGCAAGTTTGGAGTGTCTCCAGAGATGGAGACTCCACCATCTCCCTAGGTAGCCTGTTCCAGTGCTCCACCACCCTCAAAGTAAAGAAGTTCCTCCTTACTGGTGTGCTAAGGGCTTTACCTTTCCACCATCATTTTCCAAGGTTGCTGTGCCTTCATCCTGCCCCCACCTCTCCCTGGGATCTCATTTAAAGTCCCCTCTCCCCCATTCAAAGCACAGTGCCTGCTCAGGGGGTTGGAACCCTCTGCCACCACGTGAATGATTGCACACAGTGCCACTGAGCCAGGGCTGCTGACACTTATACTGATGCCACCACAATGAGGTATTCAAACACTCACTGCAAGCCACCAAACAGCTCAAGAGAAGGCTTCCCCTGGGGGGCTGGTGTTTGAGCATGGCCCCACATAAAACAGCAGCTCTCATGAAGGTGTTTGCAGAATGCAGGTGCCTAAAGGGGTTAGTTCTCCCTTTATTCTTCCTCAGAGAAATGGGGTTTGGGTGACAATGAGAATGAAATCTAAAACCAGGGCCCAAGAAGTGATTTCAAATCCAGGCTGACTAGGTGAAGGACACAGGGAAACAAGTCACCTTTCTGCAGTGATTTTTCCTGTCCCCTAAAGGAGATGCTGGTTTCCAACAGGAATGCAGCCAGAGCAATCCTGTTATTCCCTGTGCCTTCACTGTATCTGGCAGCACTGGCTGCAAAGGGCCAGTTTCTACAGGGAAGCTATCACAGCATTGCCATGGTGGAAGCTGAAGATGCAGGAGCCTCTGGGCAAAAACAGGGCCTGGAGTGACTGCTGCCAGCCTTACTGGGGAAACTGGGAGAAGGAGCTTGGTAGCAGCCATCACTCAGCTGTGGACAAGTGCCAGGATCACCCAGCAGCGGACGTGTGTGCCTGAGCCCCTGCATGTCACCACGGCTCAGACACTGGCTGGTAAGCCCCAAGCTCATGGCCTTGGGAAACTGTAAAAACACAGGGCAAAGCCTTTCTTAGGCCTGATTCTCTGCAGCTCTCACTGACCTCAGGATCAGCAAGGAGTGCTGCCTGGGGTAAGGGGCAAGTTTAACCTCCACCAGTGACTGGTAAGGAAAACACTTGGAAAAACAAGCTCTGTATTCTGGAAGAGAGGGAGGAGAGTGAAGCAGAAGCCCTCAAATCCCTCTTATGCAACAGGCTCACATAAGAGGGGAAAAAAAACAAAACATGTCAGGGAGGCAGTGAGCAGCCCCCAGAGCTGGTGCCCCCATCTGCACCCCTGCTTGCCCAGCCAGAGACCCCCCCTCCGGGCAAAGCATGCCATAGTACCCAGACAGTAAGTGTGGCAGAGATTTAGGTCAGAGAGCAGCAGCAGCAGCTACAAAGCAAGGCAGTGGGAGCCTTCCACACACGCTGGAAAAAAAGCTGTGATGTTGTTTGAGGATGCAGGGAAACAGGGTGGAAAAAAAGGAACTGCTGATGCCCACTGAGACAGCTGACACACAGCCTCCAGCCTGAAATCCAGAGCAGCTCTGTGCTCCCAGCCTCAACCTACCTCCCCTCCTTCAAATGCAGAACAACCCCATCTAGATCTCCTCCATCTGTAGGAGTTATTTTGGGTGCTGTTGGGTGAGCTGCCAGTTGGACCCGGGCTGAGGGTGCCGGCTTCAGGCCAAGGGCTAGGTTTATGAGCCTGTCAGGAGTTCAGCTGTGATTTAGTGGGGAAGGGGATGGCCAGGGGATGGCTCCCTGGCAGGAGGAAGGAGGAGAGGCACCAGTACCTAGAGGCTGTGCTCAGCAGAAGGTCTATGAGTAGCTAAAGACTGTTAGAGCATGGCTTACTGAGTGGTGTAAAGAAAGAGAAGCTCCCAGAAGGATGTCCTATGCTGCAAGTCCCCCAGAAAGGGTTGATGCAGCCAGGTCTCAGATTCAGGACCCTCACACATTTGTCTCTGCCAGTTGCCAGTGTGGGAGACCATAAAAGGTAGCTAAGTAGCCCTGCTACAGACCTTTGCAACTTTGTGGGGACCTGAATGGCTGAGGGGAGCAACAAACAGGACCCTGAGTCCTTGCTGTCCAGGCAGCAGCACTACATTGTGCCCTGGGTGAAAAGCACCTGATGTCCCATCAACCAGGATGGTTTTTCTTAAGAAGCTTTGCAAAAAGGCTGCTGTTACCCCTGACACAGGTAACCCTGCCCTGCTTGCTGAGAGGAGTCTTGTTTGGCAGGACCCCACTGTCACAGCCTCCCCTAAAAGGGGAAACCTTCCTCAGGAACTGGCTTAAGCTCGAATGGCCAACGCTGAAAACACCATTTAGCATAAGTTCTTCTTAATAGGGAAGTGTTTTGGCTTTTGCCAAGTGATTAAGTGTATATGAAATATGCATGAAATTCTAATTTGTCCTCCTTAATATATCAGGTGCCAAAGGAAGTCCATGAGGGGAGAACTGGAGCCAAGACAGAGCAGAGGCTGCTAGTAGCTGTAGTTAACATAGTTACTGCTGCTAGCTTTGCTTATACTATCTATTTTTTTGTTAACAGTATCTTCCAAGAAACGAATCCCCTGCAGAAATGAGGTGAGAAGACAGCCCCTGGAGCTGGGAGCAGGCCTTTGTGAAGGTACAAGCTCCCTCATGGCTGAAGGGGTGTGGGCAGGAGGGAGAACCTTGTCTGGATACATGGTGCTGTGCTGAAACAGCACTGCCTTGCTGAGCCTCCCGAGGTGATGACTGTGGTAGCCAGTGAACAGACCCAGCTGTGGAGCGTGCAGTGCTGAGCTCAAGTGCCCTGATCCTGTATTTCCTGGCACCTGCAATGTCTAAGTCCCAGGTCCCCTTCCTGTCACATCCCTCTCAGTTGCTTATGACCCACACTGAGAGGCCAGGGCAGGAATTTGGTTGCCAAGCTCGGTGGAGGTGGCTCAGCCCTGCAGCGTTAACTGAAAGCTCCAAAATGCTGCAGGCTGGCCAGGAGATGAGTGACCCTGACGTGGCCACGTCACTGTAGCTCCTCATACAGCTGCTGGCAGGCTAGAACAGCAGTATCTCAAGCCTTCCCATAACCAGAGGACTCAAAATCCCAGCCTTGGAGCCACCAGCAAGGCTGAGCTGCTCTGCGTAGGAAGCCTAACTCTCCTGTGCAGGAATCACACTGTTAGCTGTGATGAACTGCAAGCAGAAATATGGTGTGCTTGCAGCCTTGGAAGAGCTCCTGGCACCTGTGTGTGGAGGCAAGCGTCAGGAGAGCAGCAGAGGCTATTCTCAGTGCTGAGTGGGCTCAGGAGCTAACTATGTGTCAATGGGTTTAATGCTCTAGTGACAGGACACAGACACCACAGCTCGACCCAGGCACTTGCTGCTGATCAGGAGGTGACACAGTGCCATGAGTCAGGGGCTAGTGCTTGGTGCTGTAAAATTGGGGGTGTGCAGAGAAGATTCCTAGGGTTCCTTGATGTGTTTTCCCATCCTGGTTATGTACCTGGAGATGGGATACCTACAAACACAGCTCTGAGGAAATTGCTCTATAGCTGATAGGTTATTACTATGGTTTGATAAGTGAGGGCAAAGGAGAGCAACAGGCCTCCAGCAGGTCATAGGTTCACTGGCAGCTCAGATCTCGGCTTGAGGTCTGTCAGGAAATGCTTGCAGAAGAGGAATCAGCTAAACATTTTGTACCCTGTAGCAGGGGGCAATGAGGATACGACTAAAGAAAGCTGTTGCTGAAAGGGGTCAGAAGCAAAGCCACAGCTCACTTAGCACATGGCTCTAAAGGAAAAGTGCTCTCACCAGGCTCCTCATCATTCCAGCTCACTGGAAGCCACAGTGGACAAGTTTGGGACCCCTGTGTCCCCATTTCTTCTGCCCACCCCCCTCCCTCTGGCAAGGCTTACGCAATAGCCAGGCATCAGGGCTGAGTCAAGTGTCCTGGATGGCGACTGCCTTCCTGGCACGCCGCGTTCCCGTGTGCTCCCACTAAAGCTTCATTACTGTACCTTCTGCTCTGCTCCTGAGCATCTGTTTCTAGCCCTGCCATGGTATTTTAAAATCCAGTCTGTGCCTGCTGTAGCACTGCTTGTGGCTTGGACTGAAAATGCCAGGGTCTGAAATCATTGATATGAAACACGGGTGACTCATTTCAGAGAGTGCCAGGCCCATGTTAATTTTGTTAATACTGAAATCATCTGCTTGCAGGGCTGTTTTCTCTCTGCTACCACCAACAGAGCTCTCTGTTAGCTGCTGTTCCTAGGAGAAAGGAAAAGGGAAAGGGAAGAGGAAGACTGGGGTCGAGGCAGGAGCCCCATTTACCCCAGAAATAAGCAGGTCCCTCAGAGAGAAGGTCCTGGAGATGGGCTCTCCTTCTAAACTGAGGGGTGGGTGTGTGTGTCCGATGGAGAATCAAGGCTGCCTTAGCAAATTTGGGTAAGCACTGATGAAAGTCACTCCCCCATAAGCAAGGCACAGAGGAAGGCTGCAGAAAAGGTCTAAAGCTCTGCCAGTGAAGCATGCCACAAGCTAGTCATTTCAGCTACAGAAAGCTTAAATGATGCCCCTGGGACACTGCAATGCTCGGTTAGTCCAACAGCAGGATCTGTGAGGAACCTGCCAAAGGGTAAACAGTGAATAAAAACACAAATATCTCTCCTGGCTGCCACAGCTCCAGGAGCAGGAATTTTATTGCTTCCAGAGACTCATCTCTCCTGGCAAGCTCGGGTGCAAAAGCAAGTGCTGGGAGTGGGGAACCTTCCCGGGGCAGCCAGGAAAGCGACAGCAGTGCCTGTGCCCCGGGCAAATGCAGCAATGGGGAGGGGTATCTGCCAACACTAGGAAGGAAGAAAAGCACAGAGGGGTCCAGAAGCCTGCAGCCACCCCTCTGCCACCAAGGACATCTCCAGAAGGTTAAACTCTAATCTAGGAAGGTCTTTGCTGGGCTGGCAAACTAGGTCAAAATTAAGTACGGTTCAGTTCCAACACAGTGGGAGTGATGCCTCTCTTCACGTAGCTGGATGGCATTTACCCTGCAAAGCACTTCCTTGTCTAAAGGAAGAAAGGCAGGGTGTGAGGAAGGGGAGCTAAGGTGGGCTCTCTACCTGGGATGTGCAAATGGCCTCAAAAGATGAGCAGCTTCAGCTCTCTCAGCTCAGGCACCATTTTGACCATGTGCTAACAGCATTTTTGGGTAGCTCGCCAGCATGTCCTGGACTTATGCAGCTCATGGCATGATGGCCATGGAAAGGGACTCCTGCAGCCTAAGCACAGCTCTGCCCACGAGCTGCAGCAGGGCTGCTGGCCAAGTGCCTGTTCATGCTGCCGAGGGGAGTGGGCTAGTCTCCCAGAGAGTGCTCTGCTTTTTTGGTACTCTGCAAGTGTGCTCTGCCACAGACCTAGAGATGTTCACCTCTCCTGCACAAAGTCCTTGCTGTGATGGTATGTTAATGGCAGACATTTTTCTTGCCTGTCTTGAAAAGGCTCTGTCTTAAAGATAAAGATCACTGAGCAGCACCACGGTGCAGTGTTGGTTTTAATCTAAAGCAGGCTGCGGCAGCATGTGGTACTCCAAGTGACAGCAGCTGAGGAGGTCACCTCAGGTCTTCACCACTGCAGAGGGGTGGGAGGTGTCAAGGTCAAGCAAGTGGACTGGTAAAAGGTCATTTCATAGTAAATGGCCTGGAAATGATGAAAATGTGCCTCCTTCCTCAAAGGCAGAATTGGTTCTCAGCAGGAAACAGGAAGCTTAAGAGCAATGAAGTAGGTGTGTCCCCCCCCCCCCAGAAGGCAAAGAGAGGAGCTGATGTTAGGGCAAGAAGCAATGCTGGTTCAGGGGATGAGAAGGCACAGAGATGATGGCTGTGTGCAGGTTAGGAGCACAGAGAGAGGCTCAAGGCCTCACAGCAGTAGCACAGAGGGCAAGGTGCCTGCTGCAGGAGCTGCCAGCACTTTTAGATAGGATGTCTTCTGTCCCAGCAAGGTTTCTCGTGAGTTGCATGCTTTTGGGGGAAGGTTCAGATCAGCCCCTTCCAAAGAAGGGAAAGGGTTGTCTACAGATAAAGGTTAGACCTGTAAGCCCAGCATTGCTCTCCATAACTGTGATCCTCTCTCTTATCCCTCAGGACCAGCAGAGAGAGGCTGACCTCCAGGCCCAGAGCTTCTCCTCAGTGTCAGCCATGGCTATGACAGGATGCCCATCAGACAGCCAACTTCATGGTTACAGAAGACACACTGACCCAGCACAAAGGTAGGCAGCCAAAGCAGCTACTTTTCCCTTTGTTTGTTGCACTAAGCAAAGTCCTTGCAGGCAATGTGGTTCACAGCTGTTTTTCCCCCAGGATGGCATGGGATTTATGTGGGAAAAGCCTGGAGCCAAGTACCTGTATCCAGGTCTGAGTAGAGATGCAACAGCAAGAGCATGGAGGCTGGTAAGGGGCAGGAGGGTGGGCTGTAGGCAGGAAGAGGAGAGCAGGCTGCCGTGCTGTGCTTGCCCAAAGGGTATGGGGAGCCCAGCAGCCCCGGGGGGGGGTGTAGACAGCAGTTGTCTTGCCCTGGGGATGCTTCTCTGCTGTTAGTGGTGTCCTAGAAAAGACCTGTCACGTGTCAGTGCCTGCTTCATAATGGCCTGTCCATTGTAACGCTCACTAAAGAGTCCTGTAGAGGTGAGGGCTGTGCAAGGGAACAAAACCCACTCTGTCTCAAAGCTGACTGTCTCTGGAGTCATGTGTTTGGTCTCTCAGTCACTGCTGTGTTGGGGTTGGAAAAGCCAGGGCAAAGCTGCAAAGGCACAGGGCTTTAGGCTACCAGTCTTGTCCTTTGCTGAGGTTGCTGAAAAGTTTTGCTGTGGCCAGTGCACAAGCCTGCCCAGTGAGGATGAAGTCGGAGGTGAGGAATCAGATGAGGAACTCAAGTAATGTTTTGTGCTTGTGTGTTTGGTGTCTAGGGCAAGAGGGCTCTGAGCCTACAGCTGATGGTGCTGAGCAAGCTGTGTTTATCTCCTGAGGAGCCACAGAGGGTTTGGACTTTCTGGCCTTCCTCGCTTCTGGCTGGTGCAATGCGTTCCTCCCTCTTGGTCTGATCCCCTGGCGAAGTCAGCCATGAAAGGCAGCACCAACCTCCCCCACCACATCTTCTGTCCCCTCTGAGCCAAGCCTGGGCTATAAGCTGACCCACGAGGCCGTGTCAGGTTTGCAGTTGAGAGATGGAGAAGGGCAGGGAGGGTGCGAGCCAGCACATAGCATATGGCCGAGCAACCTGCCAAATGCACAGGAGCAGGATGCATCCCAGAGAAGGGACTGCAGTAGGACAGCATGAGGATGCTCAGTCCAAGCACTGCCCCTTATGATAAGAAAGGACCACTTTTTTGACTACATGATTTTCTGCTGGTATTAGAGCACTGGAGACCTGGAGGAAGGGGGACACTGGGATCGTGAAGTGCTTGTGATGTGGCACAAGGCCCCCAAGCACCATGTTACACCACTTTCTTGGCTTCCTAGCTGTTATTAATTCTGCTCAGTCAGATCTGTAGCAGAGAGCAGGACACACAGGCTCCCTCTTGTCATTTTTAGTAAAGCACACCCTGTGCACTGTAGCACTCAGGACTCAGAATTGTTGTCTAGTGCCAACAAACTCTTCCTGGTGACACTCAGTACCTGGGCTTTAAAATTCGTGCGTCCCACAGCAGTGGGTTTCCTACAGTAACCTGAAGCCACACACCCTGCTGCCAGGGAGTGCAATTCTGTTCTCCAGGCACATCCCCTCTGCAAGCCTAAGGCAACAAGAAAAGACCAAACACTGGCAAACTTGAACTCCTACTGTTTCCTATTAGCTCTGTTCCGGGTAGCGTCAGGGTTACCGCACCCTCTTAGATCTGTGGCTACATGTCCAGGCAACAGAGGCTGCTCCTGCCAGAGCAGCTCTCTACCTGACCCACAGGGGTGGGCTGGATGCAAGCCATGGGGAGATGGAGAGATGAGAAACAAGTGTCATGGTTTTTTTTTCTAAAATGGGGTAGCTGTGTTATGCTAACAGAAGCCAAATGTTGAGGAGGTAGAGGAAGGAAAGCAGATTTTCAAGGGAGTAGGAACAGCTTTTCCCATCCTCTAAAGAGAGGAACAGGAGCAGGGCTTTAGGAGCAGCACCAGCTCCACACCTGCCCCTTCCACAGCTCTAGAGCCAGCCCTGCCTCATGGATGGCTCTTTCTCAGCCTACAAGTACCAAAAAGGGGAAATTATAGGGCACCCAGAAAGGAAAGCACTAGCTAAGGAGGCAAACGTATGTCAGTGGAGGTTCAAAGCCTGTCCTCGAGCATACGCTGTCCCTCCAGGGGCTGGTCCCCTCCACCTCTCCAGCACCTCTGTGGGCACGTGATGGGACACAGGAGGGTCAAGTGTAGCAATGTAGTGTGCTTTAGTATGTGCATAGTTCAAAAATAAATAGACTCTTTAAGGCTGAAGCTTTCCATAGCAGGCACTTAGGCACCCCTAAAGCGATGGTTGTTTGGAAAACAGGAGGTGGAGGAGAGCCTTTATGGTCCCAGCAGCAAAACTTGCCACTGAATCAAGCCCTAGCTGGGCTACTTTTAAAAATAGAAGTTTCTGTGTTTTTCTGCTTTAAGCAATTCCTCTCCCTCTCTTTTCAAAGAAGCAGCAGAGAATGGAGCAAAAACAGAGAGGAGACCTTCTTACAGGGAAGAGCACAATGCCATGCAAGTAGTGATGCCTTCTTCCAGAAGTGACCTCCCTCTGCCTAGCTTCTAGGTGTAGAAATGTTCCACACAAGCATCTCTAGGTGAAGAGCAGCTGACCTCTGCTTGTCCAATCCCACCTGGAGGGACTCGCTCTCCCACCCAGTGAACTAGCCAAGGGGACAACTCGTTAGCCCATGCCCTTGGCCACCCAGCATCTACCACTGCTCATCTCGCTGGAGATGAGCCCACAAGGACAAGAACACAAATCGAGCAGTGCCGCTCATTTGAGATGGTTCTTGGGAGACACAGGAGAAGAAGGGCAGGCAGAGATCAGCAGTCCCTCACGTCTAAATGTCTGACGACCTGAACGGGGCAAGCTGCAGGCAGCCAACCTGCTATTAGACGTAGCTAGGGCTGCTTTGCCTGCAACCTGCCACCCGACCCCTTCCCTGCGGGGGGAATGCCGGTGGGATGCGGAGGAAATGCTGGAAGGATGCCGGCGGGATCTGCGGGGGGGATGCTGGTGGGATGCCGAAGGGATGCAGAAGGAAATGCCGGAGAGATGCCAGACGGATGCCGGCCATCCCCACGCGGGACCCGCTGGACCCCTCGTAAGGCACGGAAGTTCTTTTCCGACCAGCAAGTGTGCAACCCCCCCCCCCCCCGACCCTGCAGCAGACCCCCGGGGGAAGAGGGAGGAAGCTGCAGCGCGTCGCGCTGTGGCCGAGACCGACTCCCACCAGCCCATCCGCAGCCCCGACACCGGAGGGAGACGCCGAGAGGGAGCGGGGCGAGGACCGGGGTCAAGCGGCTGTGTGCGGGAGGGGGGGGAAGGGTGGGGGGCGGAGGGGTTACCCCTTCTTCTCCCCGTTCTGCCCCGCTGTAGCTGGGGGGAAATAGCACCCCGCGGTGATGCAACGCGGTGTTAAGGGGGGGCTGGGGTGGTGCTAGGCTCACCTGTCCGTACACCTGGATGGGCTCCGGCGGTCGCGGTGCAGCTCGGCGGTTGCGCGGGGTCTCGGAAGAGGCGGCGGCGGCACGAGGAGGAGGCGGCAGTGAGGCACGGAGCAGCAGCGGGGAATGGCCTCCCACCGCCGGCTGTAGCAGCAGAAGCAGGAGCGGCAGGAGGCGGAGGGGGAACGGGGCGGCCCGGCGTGCCCCGGCGCTGCTCGGCGTCGCCATGTTCGTGCCGCCGGGGCCGGTGCGGAGCCGAGCCGAGCGGAGCGGAGCGCAGCTGAGGTGAGCGAGTCACCGCGCCGCCGCCCGGAGAGAATGTGCAATGGAACGGTCAGGGGAGCCGCTCCGCGCCCCCCCAACACACACGGAATCACAGAAGCGCTCAGGTTGGAAGAGACCTCTGAGGTCATCGAATCCAACCGTCAACCTATCATCACCATGACACTAAACCATGGCTCTAAGGACCACATCTAGATGGTTTTTAAACCCCTCCAGGGGTGGTGACTCCACCACTGCCCTGGGCAGCCTGGGCCAATGCCTAACAACTCTTGCAGGCAAGAAATTGTTCGTAATATCCAATCTAACCCTCCCCTAGTGCAACTTGAGGCCATTTCCTCTTGTCCTCTCACTGGTTACCAGGGAGAAGAGACCAACTCCCATCTCACTCCAACCTCCTTTCAGGTAGTTGTAGAGAGAGCTAAGGTCTCCCCTGAGCCTCCTCTTCCTCAACCTAAACACAACCAGTTCCCTCAGCTGCTTCTCATAAGACTTATCTTCCAGACCCTTCACCCTTCTCCGGACGTGCTGCTTCTATTTGAAAGCTGCTTGATATTCCCCTCCACCCCTGTGAAATGAAACGAGAAAAAGTTAAATGGAATAAAATGAAACAGCAAGGAATAAAGTCAAATTGAATGAGAGTAAAGGGAGTAAAGTCAGATAAAAAGAAATAAAAGAGTTGCAGCTGATTCTCTCAAGGGGATGCATGAGGGTTTCCCACCACCCTCCTCTAAAAAGCCTGGAGGCACTTTTCCTCCCATACACAGCATGTGCCCCTCAGCCTGGCACTGTGGGACTGATAGGAAGGGTCATGATGGACCATGCAAGTGTCCAGACTGAAGTTTAATAGTGCTCCAGGCCCCATGGCCACTGCTGTCACTCGTGGATGAGTAGAGGGTGATTAACATGAGAGGATCCATGAGGAACCCTGGAGCATCGTGTGGGTGAGGAAGGGTCGTGTGGGCTGAACACAGGGTGCAAGCCAGGATGGCCAGGGCTGGAAATTACCAGTTGTCAAACAAAGCCTGAGTCCCCTCTGTTTCTGCAGCTTGTACTGGTGATCTCCTGCTCTTCTGCTCTTACTGTTTCTCTGTGAGGTTTGGGATGTGGGAGATTAGTTGCCAAGCATGTGGCTGCACACACAGGTGCGCATATACCCCAGGGTAGTGGCTATCACATGTGCAGGTGGGTGGAATAACTGCACCCTGTGCTCAGGGACCATGTCGCAACAGGGATGCCTCAGACCTGCATCAGTGTCATCTCTCACCATGTGCCTAGTCCCTTTTCCTTCTCCAAGGCATTTTGTAATCAGCCTCTCTGCTGGTTTGGGCAGTTACTGTCACAGAGACGTCCCTAGGAAGTCTCTCTTGGTTTTAAACATCTACTAGTCTTGTGCAGGCAGTGATGGTTTTCTGTGTCTTGGTTTGAAGCTCCTTGCTGTGTCTTACATTTCATGGGAAGGAAATGGTAGAAACTGGTAGAAACAGCTGGTAGAAACCTGTTTCCTGTAGCTGAAGATCTGTGAGGTCCACAGAGTCTATGTGCATTAGGGAGATTATTCTGTGGGTCAAGAGTAATGCTTCATATCTAGTTTTTGTCAGGCACTGTCACAGTGCTGGAGGGCTGGCTTGGGTAAGCTATTTTCCTGGCAATCAGTCAGACCCAATGTGAGGAGAAGAGTCCAGCAAGGGACCCACCAGTGAGGTGGCTCTGTAGGCAGTAACATGGGCTTGGGTTCCTGTTGCTGAGAGGGTGTGTTGGGTGTGAGGAAGAGCTGTGGCTGCCTCTGGCTGGAAGGATATAGGCATGGATGGATGTCAAGAGGAGAGGAAAAATAGGTGCAAAAGATTTCACACATTATGATGACAGACTTCCTTCTGATATGGTCCTGGTAGCCCTCAGAGCTCTCTGTCCCTGTTTCTGACATCTTCCTACCTGGGCATTGCTGAGAAGCTGAGCACTGTCTCATCTGAGCTTTTGGCAGGAGTGGGAAGCCAGAGGTCCTTGGAGTCCCTCTGGGCCCTCCTGCTGCCTCTCTCTTCCATGGTGCCCAGCAAGGCAGGTTGGAGCTGTGCCAGTGGAGCAGCTCTTTCTTCCCAGGGTCAAGTTAGCTATAGCTGTGTGCTTCTCCATAAAGCATCCAGCATAGGTAATGTGTTTGTGCAGCCCTCATAACTCATCAGTGTGGTGGAGATGATGTATGGTCAGGTGGGGACAGCCCAGGACTGCTGCCAGCAACAACCACCCTGATTTATCTGAGCAGGGCAAAGAGCTGGAATCCCAGATGCAGAGATGTCCCTGGTGCTGTTGCAGGCCATGAGAGGCTCCCCTCGTGCAGCCCTTCCTTTCTGGGGTTCCTCCTCTTCCTCCCTGCTGTTGGCATGGTCTCCTTTTGCTGCCTTGTGTAGCTGGGCAAGCCAGCTTGAGCAGGGGTCTACTGCCCATCCCCACTCATTTCCAGACCCCCATGTCAAGGGGGTCAGGAAGAGAAGGTGACTGTGGGAGATGACAGGAGAAGGGAGCTGTGCCTATTGCAGCTTGTCTCTGTAAACCAAAGGTATTTTCTTCTGGCTATTTTCTTCAGTCATGCCCTTCAGAAAAGGTCCTACCTGTTTTGTAGCCTCTTTCATCTCAGAGGTGCTGAGAGCAGACTAATGGGTTGTATCTTTGCCTTGTGAGCTATTCTGGCATTTCTATTGCTGCCAGGAAATCTTCACAGAGAATGGATGTGACCCAGCAGCAAAGGAACAGAGCTTATAAATCCCATGGACAGCCCCAAGGCAGTCTTACTCCCCCTTACTTTGCTCACTTTAATAGCCTAAAATGTTGTCCAGAGCTTTCCCTGAGGTGCTTTCACCTAGAAACCTAGTTAGTGTATTTCAATTATCAAGTCAATACAATTATAAGCCCTCCTAATAAAGCTTTTAGTGGTCTTGACCCAGCATAATGTCCCTCCAGAGGACCAGAGGTCACCATGGGTAAGGACAGAGTCAATAAGGGAGTTTTGTTGTGTGGGAATCCCTACAGCCTGCTGCTGTCTGGAGTGGATGTGGCAAGGAGGTGAGAGGTTTCCTTTGCCAAGGTATTTTTTGTTTCTTGAAACAAGAACTCGTCTTCTGGTGTAAAGAGGATGGGGAACAGAGTAGAGTTTATTTTAAGGTCCATCTGGATTTCATCAGCAGCAAACACCATGAACTCCAGGAGTGAGGCAAGGAGCCCTCAGCCCCCTGCTTTTCCTTCCCCTCTCCCCTTCACCTTTCCCTAGCACAGCTCCAGAGGTCCCAGAGGGTTTTGGGGACAGAAAGGACCAAGGCAGCCATCATCTGCAGAGCTTCACTGAGAGAGTGGATAGAGGTGTTTAAAGGCTCTGTGCTGTGGCTGGTTAGGTTCTTAGGTGATGACCCTTGTCTTCAGAACAGGGCTCATCAGCTGGACTCAGGGTATGTGGGGGGAGATGAGTGAGAAGGTCTGTGTCCCAGGTTTAACAACCAGATTAGTGAAAGAGAGTCCTCTGGATTATCATGTGGCTGTCAGAGAGGGTAACACAGAGCTTCATTTACCAGCTCCCCCAGGACCCTGAGCAGGTTGCTGCACCTCTCTGTCCTGCTGCATGCTCTCAGCAGCGAGGGTGATTGTGTCACCTGCAGCTTGTCACTTTGTCTTGTCTCTAGGCACTCACAGCATGGTGAATGACAGACAACCTGGGAAGAAAGCCCAGGTAAACTAGGGCAAAATACAGCACAGCCAGTAGCATGAGCATGGCAAAGTCACATTGCACCATGTGTTGCACTTGAGAAGCTGCTACATGTCCCTCCCTGTCCATGTCCAGCACCTGCCCTGCCAGTGGAGCAGCCTGGAGAGCCTGCAGGACTGAGGGAATTTGGAGCTGGATTGGCCCAACAGCAGGGGAGGAAGGCCTCAGCCTGGGAGCTGTTTTCCAGGCAGATTGGCCTCTTTACAGTTCCCAAAGTAAAGCAGTTGTTGCTACCTGCTAAAGAAGGCAGTGCTGTGTGGGAAGGCTAGCACCAAGGTTGCTCAGATCCTGCAGGGCAGCAGGCCTGCTAAATGGAGCAGAAGGTACTTCTGGAGGTTCACAGCCTATTCATGTGGGTATGCAGGCAGCAGGCTCCAATCTTGTCTCATCCTGCTTGCAAAGCAATGTCACACAGCAGGTGTCTGAAAGGACACCTTACCTGGAGAGGGACAGTTCATCTGTCAAATCCATGACATATTTTGCCAGGAGGGCTAGATCCTCACAGGGCTGGAGGCTTCCTTGTCACCAGGTACACGCAGCATTGCATCTCAGTGCCTCTTCCACACATCTAAAATCAGCAAGGCTCCATCTGTGCAGCAGCAGACAGGGAGGAGTCCAGGAGCCCCAAGGACTGACAGGCTTTATGAGACCTGAGTCCATGGCCACAAAAGCACACCGTGGCTGTGCCAGCAATTCTGGGGTCAGATTTTCCCCTGAATGTAGATGAATGGAGGCAAGGCAGAGGTTATCAGCCAGGCACCACATCCATGTGGGTTTTGAATGGAGGTAAGGGTAACAGGTTTGATCTGTGCCTGGTTTAAAAAAGGGAGATCACCAGGGACTGCAAGGAGTTGCCAGATCCACCCTTGATCTCTCAACTTCTCCTAACTGGTGACAAGGCAACCTCCTTCTTTCTGGTAGTTTCTTGCACCACCGTGGCTGCCACACATGCTGTCATTCAGGGCTGCACTTTGTGGCAGTTTGGCTTTGAGCTGGGAAGCTAAAAGTGTTCTCATCCTAAGGGAACAGTGTCACTCACTTCCAGCCATCCTGGGCTAAAGGCTAGTACCCATACCCCGCTGGTGAGCATTTGCTTTGCAAGAGATGTGCAAGAGATTTTGCAGGAGGGGTTTCACAGAGGGTAACTGTTCCCTGGGAGCTTGTCCCCGAGTATCATCTCTGGCTGCTGGAATGCTACGAGCAACATCTCCATCTTGTGGTAACAGCAGCATCCAGTAAATCTCTCCACGGCTCAGTGCCCCAAGGCCACAGAGAATACATCCAGTACCGGTGGCCTTGGCATGGCACATGGGTGACTGGGAGGTCCTGATCTCCTTGGCCTTGGGTGTTGAGGTGCCACAGAATCATCTGTCTCTCCAGTGGGGATGTGAGGTGCCTATACCATGCTCAAGCAGGAGGACTGTGGGTGACAGGCTCAGGCATGGACACCAGGCAGGACACAGGCTGTATAACACCAAGCTCTCTAAGTGAGGTGACAAAACAAAAAGGGGAATGAAGTAATCAAGGAGCCCAAGCCACATTTCTGTCTGTGCATGGCAGCAGTACAGAACTGCCACAAGGAGCTGAGAACACCCACCCACCCATTTAGCCACGTGAGCATTGGCGTGGGCCAGTCCCTGGCCAAGGAGCCAGTGAGCTGCTGCTCATTGCAGAGTGCAACTTGCAGTGAAAACAAGGGGCTTTGTCGTGGCAGGACAGAGCCATTGGAGTGACCTTGCCAGACCTCCTGCCCGTGGCATGCAGGTGTTTTTGTGAGGGCCTGGAGGCAGGCAGGTTGCCTGCAGGAGGGATGTTGGCAAGAGGAGATGGGGATGTCTCACCTCATGGCCCATGGAGCTGGGCAGTGACAATTCTGCCAGGCTCACATTGCCCACTGGCTCCAATGCAGCCAGGTTTGGCCATCAGCTGCCTCTCACTTCCTTTGCCCCAAGCTAGACAGGTGCTCAGACCATCTGGAGGTTACTCCTGGTGGGTTTGTGCACGTGGGGTTTAGGCACCAGTGAGACCATTGCCATGTAATAGGCTCAGTGAAGGCAGAGAGGCAGGGTGATGGGAAGAGCCAGGGCTCTTCCCAAGGATCTGGTGCTGTTAGGGGAATTGGGTCCCTGGTTAGCACTGATAGCTTGCAAAGGCCACTGATGATGTCACGTTTGATGAGGCCTTACCTTGACCCTTGGCAATTTTCTGGGCTCCAGGTTAATCAGCAAACAGAGGTCAGGGCTCCTGTGCACATGGTGGAGAACAAATTGTTGTGGGGAGACAAAAGCTGAACAGAGCCTGGCCAAGAGAATGTGCTGGCAGGACAACAGGACCCCTGCAGTCACCATCAGCCCCCTGGCCTCCCCTGTGCATGTCAGCCGCTGCATGGCATAGCCGTGTGGCCTCAAGCTGTACCCTGCCCAGGGGATGGCTAAGACTAGGTGGGGAGCAGAGGGTCCATTGCTGTTGTGAGGGACCACAAGAGGGGACTTCATCCCTGGTACAGGCAGTGTGGCTCTGGCTAATGCTTGTTGCATGTCCTAGAGCTGGTTTCCCTGAGAAGGGAAGTGTTGTACAGGGGGGAAGGGGAAGGGCAAGTGCTGGTGCTGGTCTTTCAGGGAAGGTACCAGTCTGCTCAATCTAGGGAGCAGAGAAAAGGACAAGAATCAGATAGGACATACAGTATGCTGGTGGTCAGCTCTGTCAGTGTCCCAAGCAACAAAATCCTGTACTCTAGAGAGTTTTGTGTCACCATAAACCCAGAGGGATGTCACCAAGCACAGGAGTCTGGCTATACCATACCCAGGAAAGATGAATATGTGCTATACTTGGATATTGTCCACATGCCACCATTTTGCCAAGAGGGGAGAGGACAATGTGCACATTTGCTGTCAGAACAGCACTGGGTAAGCCTATTGTGAGCATCATAGGGAAGAAGTAGGCCACCCCAGCAGGCTTTGCATAGCACTGGAAGCAAGGGCAAAGGGACCAAAGGGCAGTCACGTTGGCAAATGAGATTTATTGAATGTGAGTCAAACCCAAAGGCAGGGTGACCAGGTTTCAGCAGGAAGCACACTAGGCATTAAGGGAGAAAGCCAACCACGAACCCTTGAACAAGGATAAGACCCCCATCCCTCTCCTCTTGGTGCCTATTCCTCCTCTTTCCCTCCCTAATGTTCTCAAGAAGCCCGAGAGACCCATGGGACCCTAAGCACATCTTTGTCCTACAGACGTGTCCGGTCAGCATCCCATGGGATGTCCCCAGGCAAGAGGAAGGAGGAGAGAGAGTGAAGTGCCGAGGAGCCATGTCTGGAGGTCAAACCCTTGCCATCAAGAGGACCTGCACCATCTCCAAAAGGCAGGTGTCTGCAGCTTTTTATTTTCCCCAAATACAGCTCAGAAAAAAATCAGCATCACCAGCCTCTCGCTGAGACTCAGCTGAACTCAACTTGTCTCAGCAGACTCCACGATGGCAAATCGGTGACGAAGGTGTGCAGCATGGACGGATGCAGACCCTGCCATGAGCCACCTTATTGTTCTGTTTGTGCCATCTTATTGTTCTGTTTCTGCCACAGGATTGTTCTTTCTGTAAAGCAGCAGCACAGTACTGAAGTAGCGCAGGGACCCCAGCAGAGATCCAAAGGCAGCTGGGAGGAGGAGGGATAGGAGAGCCAGGGCAGGTCCACGCTGGAGAGCAAGGCTGGAGATCGCCGAGCACTCGCTGAGAATTGTCCTGCACTGGTCAAACACCATGGGAGGTCTGGGGATCTGTGTCCATAGGAAAAGTAGTCTCAAGAGGCCAGGGAGGAACGGGACAAGATCTGGCCAGGGAATCTCACAGGCTCGTGGGAAACCCTACTCAGTCTTGGTGGCTGAAGAGCCATTGGGAGCCTCCAGGCCTTTCTCTCGGAGCTTGCGCAAGTAGTCATGGGGACCCTTGCCCTCAAAGGCCGTGGGGCTCTTGTAGGAGCCACCAATCTTGTCCCAGAGGGTAAAATACTGCCCATAGTTGTAGTCGAAGTACAAGTGGTGGTCAGTGTGGTGTGCGGAGCCATTGATGATGTGCCGCAAGGGGCGAGGGACGCGGTAGTCGCCGTCGTGAATGGAGATGGTCCAGACGTTGACGAAGATGTAGAGGCCCAAGTAGGTGACTTTGTGCAGGGGAAAGAGGAAGGGGTAGATGTGATAGGGCAGGCTCTGCATGAAGCCATCAACAGGGTGAAAGGCGTGGCTGGCGAAGGGCGTCGCAATCTTCCAGAGGTGGTGGGGCTTGTGGAAGCGCTGTGGGGAAAGGATAAGCTGTTGGTTCCTGAGGTAGGGGCAGGTGCAGAGCCCAGCCCACAGTGATCTGTCACTTATAGGGGGTCCCCCAGACAGGGACAGACAGACTGGCTGTCTGGGGCCCTGGCCATCCAAAGGGCTAGAGAGGAATGCATCCTGTAACTGGCTCTTGGCTCCTGTCATGTGGACAGACCAAGGTGCAGCAATGCCTTGCTTGGCTGGGCTGAGCCCAGCCCATGATTCCCACCAGGGAGTACATTCCCCAGGAGGAGTGGCTTAGCTGTGCCCAGAGCCCTGGCATGGGGTGAGAAGTCTGTCCTGTCTCATACCTTATAGAACAGTTTGTGGTGAAGACCACGGTGTATCCAGTAGATGCCCATGTCAGTGAAGAACAGGAAGGACAGCATGCTGAGGAAGACACCCGGCCAGCCTGGGGGAACAGGGAGATTAGGAGTGGCACTTATGGGCACCAGGAGGTGGTGAGGGCCCAGGGGTCACAGGGGATGAGGAATCATGACAGGGTATGTCCTATCAAGGGGACGTAGTGAGAGGTTTGGACAACCTCCTGTGACTCGGTGGAAGTGAGTTGGGTGTTGGTTTGTTGGGAGGTGCACCCAGGAAAGAGAAGGCCTTCTTTTGTGGAGGGGGCATGTGTCAAGCAGGCTGTCATGCCCCATCCCTGAGCTGGAGGGTGTGGACATCTCTATGTCAGTGTGAAGTGACTTTAGGATTGCAATTAATAGATGGGACCAGCTGAAGGCAGGAGGTACCCAGGTCACTTCTGGGGGGATTTGTACAAGGTGTGCTGTCATCAGCAGAATCAGGAGCATACTGCTTACCTAAGGGGGGCAACCTAAGCAGCAGGGAGAGGGTGCCAGCCTGGTGAAGGGGTTGTGGAGGAGTGACTCACCATAGGGAGAGTCCTCAATGTTGTCGTAGAGCTTGCTGTAGCCCCGCACCTCAGCGAAGAACAGAGCGACCGTAGGCACGCTGATCCAGGGGAGGGAGCGCAGCGCATAGGTGATCTCCCGACGCACCTGGTTCTGCAGGGGGTAGAGCAGAAGAGAGAGGTCAGGAGGGAGAGGGCATTCCAGGAGGCAGGCAGAGACCTGAGAGCTCTGCAACCCCAGCCCTTTGCAAGGCAGGAACAGCTGGCATCTCATCCAGCAGTCGGCCTTTTGTGCAAGCACTTTGCAGTGATGGGAAGCAGGATGCCAGAGCAGGCAGTGTCAGTCTGGGTGTGTGCAGGGATGGTGAACTTTTTAAGTTGCTGGGGACACTAGGGCTGCTGCTGTTTCTGGAACAAGGCACTTTGTGGCTGCTGAGGGTGTAGAGTGGGATGTGATGGGTGTAGCAGGCAGGGGGGTCACCCATGTCTGGAGCAAAAAGTCCCTGCCTTGGGAGATCTAGTGTCTCTGCTGGGCCCTGATGCTGGTGGAGGGCTCTGGGCTGGTCTCAGTGTCCGCAGGGGGCCTCTAGGGGCTCAGCATGGTGGTAACAGGGAGCCTCGTGGCAGGTATGCAGGGCAGGGGGTGGTACATGGGAAAAAAGCATCCCTTGAAGCACAAGCAAGAGGAGACAACATACAGGCAGTGGGGACAGCCTGCATCACAGCACGGACACGTGTCATTTGGAAGGGTCTCCAACTGGGGGACGGTGAGGGAGACATCGGTGGTGCAGGCCCCAGGTGAGGCAGGGTGCCAGGGTGGTGGCACGGGGTACACCCACCTACCTCTAGGAATTGGGGATGTTTCTTGAGTTCATGGTCAAAGATGAAGTAGTAGCTGAGGGTGCCAAAGAGCAGGTAAAGGGTGAGTGCCCCTAAGTTGGTGATGACGAAGAGGCTGAGGAGCTGACGGCAGGGCTCATCTTCAGGCCAGCCAGTGGGGTACACGTATGGTGTGAGGATGTTCCGATCAGCAGCATCCAGGACCAGATCCATGGTGGCTCCTGTGGGAGACAGAGAGAGAGTTGGTATGACCAGTTATGGAAGGGTTGCAGAAGGCACTATCTCTCCAACCCCTGTCCATCCCCGGGGCCATAGGTCCAAGCAGTGCAGATCAGGTGGTGGATAGTGGGGTGCCAGAGGGTCGTGGCAGTGGAGAGGTTGGCCCTCAGTTCAGGTCACCATGTCTGTGAGATGTAGCTTGGATGGTGGAAGATGCAGAAGTGTGGAGGCTGCTCAGCTCCTGTGTGCTCTTGCTGTGGGAAAGGATATGTACAGCAGGGTCCCACGCTGTGGAGAGGGTGGCAGCAGGAGACAGGTTTTGGGTAGAAAGGGTGGCAGCAGGAAGCAGGTGTTGGGGGAACAAACCCTCCTTCTGGGGCAGTTGGAGGCGCGTGGGAGCCCAGGGGCCGCGGCGATGTTTGTCTCGGCAGTCAGGAGCCCCTGGCCAGGCTTTGGGTCCCGCGGGGTGATGCTAGCAGCACTCGTCGGGGGTCCCGGTACTGTCACGGCATGCTCCCGGCAGAAACGGGACCCTGCATGGACAGGGATGGGCGGCAGCCAGGGGGCGAGGGCCGTGTCCATCGCTGGTGGGTGGTGGTCAGCGTGTTTTGGAAGGACGCGGCAGGGAAGGAGGGCGGGGGAGTGACCCGGGGCGGGGGAAACGGGGCGCCAGGGCCCCGTGCCGTGCAGTGCCACCAGGGTCTCTTCGCTGGGTGCCCGACCTGCGGCGTGTCCCCCCCACCTCCCCTCCATCCCCGCGCCCCGTACCCCTGTACCTGCCTGCGGGTCCTGGAGCAGCGGTGGGCGGGGAAGGGCGGAGCCACCGCCCGGTAGCGCCACGCGACGTCACCGGCGGAGCTGCTCGCACCACCGGGGGAGGTGACGTCGAACAGGGGCGGGGCGCGGGGACAGCCCCGGTAGGGACCTAGAGGATGTCGCGTCCCCGGAGATGCGGCCAGCCGGAGCGGCCCTAGGTACGGGGAGCGCTGCGGGCTGCGGTGCCTGCAGCGTGGGCGGAAGGAGCGGAGGGGCGCGGGCCGTGGGAGGAACGCTGATATGGACATGGTCATGGTCGTGGTCCCTGCTGGCGTGGCCGTAGGGAACGCGGCAACGGTGTTGAATCTGCACCCGATGCAGTAAGTTACCGGCTGTGGGCTGGGGCTAACGCGCGGAGTAGGCAGAGAGGGGGCCGTAGGGCTTGTAATGGGGATGGCAGCAGCGTTACCTGGCCTCTGGCTTGACACAGGGGCTTAGCGACGCTGGCACGCCCTTTTCGGTAGGGTTTAGTCGAGGTCCCGGCAGCCAGGCTGGCCGACCCTTCCTGGCACCCTGTCCTGCCTCCTGTCTTGACCCCAGGCCAAGCAAGGACAGCAAGGGGCACGACAATGATGAGAGTACCGGCCGCAGCCCTGTAAGCCACTTGGACATCAGGTTCGGGGCTTGGGAGTATCCTAGGAGCCAGCGGCATCGGAGCCTCTCCCCGCTTGGGTGCAAGTCATCCAAGGATACAGAATTAGGGTCACACCGTGGGTGTGCTGTGGGATACTCCCGGGTGGCAAAAAGACAGCAAGTCTGGTGGGTTGAGGGAGGTGATTCCAGCCCTCGAGATCCCCGTGGGTACACAGCATCCAACTCTGGAATCTCCCACGCAGATCTGTGGGAGTGGGTCCAGAGGAAGGTCTGTGTGATGGGACACCTCTCCCATGAGGACAGGTGGAGACAGTCGAGGTTGTTCAGCCCCAACAGAAGGCGCTGAAGAGATCTTGTGGTGAGCCTTCAGCAGTGAAATGGGGCTCCTAAGGAAGACAGGGATAGGCTTTTGAGCAGCACCTGTGGCAACAGGACGAGGCATTGTGGTTGTGATAGAGAAGAGGGCTGAGGCAGACTAAATGTAAGGAGGAAATGTCTAATGATGAGGGTGGTGAGACACCAGAATAGGAAGTTTGCAGACACCTCATCCCTGGTAATGTGTGGGGCTGTGAGCCATCCAGTCCAGGTGGAGATACCTCTATTTGTGGCAGGATGGTTGGACTGATGGACCTGTAAAGGTCCCTTACAATGAAACCAGTCTATGTTTCTATGAATTTATAAGTCTCTGAAGCTAAGACCTTAGTCCTTTTTCTGACCAGGGCAGGAGGAAAAAACAGGGGAGACCAAGGTGCCATGTGTCAGGTCCCTGGTGTGCAGAGCAAGGATGCCAAAAGGTGCTGCAAACTAGTGGAGTCAGTCTGGAGCTTGGGAAGGGAAAGCCCTGTCCAGGGAAGCTCATGACCAGGGACAGGACAGGGGGCAATGGGCACAAAGCAGAACACAGAAGTTCTATCTGAACTTAGCCCCCTCCATCACCAACACAATCACTGAGTCAGTCAGTTACAGCTGACAGACAGACAGTTTAGATAGAACAGACAGATTAGACAGATGATAGATTACAGATATTAAATAGTTTAGATAGATGAGGTATAGATAGATGATAGATTAGATAGGTTAGATACATTGATAGATGAGAGAGATGATCTATAGATAAATTAGATAGATGATATAGATCAGTGGATGACAGAGAGACAGAGAGACAGCCCCAACAAGGAAACAAATAGAGCCAGGCAAGACAGCTCTCCAAGCCCTCCTCCCTGCACACCAGGCTGCACAAGCCTCCAAACAGCCAGACATCCCACCCCTCACGGACCACAGTGCTTCTACCTCACAACATCACTTACTTGGCCCTACACCACAGAAGCCCTTCCAAAAATCCACACCCCACAACCTCTAACAGACACCAACCCCAGCCGTGATATCAGTGCCAACACAGCAGGCGTGCCAAGAGCTACATAAACACCTACACAGGCACCAGCATCAACCTATGGAGACTCACAGCACCTGTTCCATATGCACTAGCAGTGCCACCTACACCAGCACTGCCAACACCACAACTGACACAGCCACTGCTGCTGCAAACCCCACAGCCAGCCTTCGGGCACATTGCCACTAACACAAGTAATAAAAACCTTTCCTCCATCAGTTACAGCATCACTACCACCTCCAGTCTCCTACCTATTGACACCAAAACCCACAACACTACTACAGACACTGCACAGAGGCACTGCTACATCCCTGCCACCAGTAGCAACACCACTGGCACTAACCTTGAGTCCAGTGGTGAGACCACTGTCATAGACACCCCCAGCTTCGACAATGCCACCTGCTCCACTTACCTTACTTATAATAGCCTCATCATCAACAATATGCCTACCTATGCTGACATCAGCAGACACAGTTCCCACCCAGAAACACCCATGCCATGCTATCCCAAGCACCCACATCAACACAAACACACACCCACGCCACCACCAGACACCAACATCTCCACTACACATCAATTAGGCCAACTCTACAGACAGCAGCATCTCCAGGCATTTCCTGTGTCAGCAGGGCCAATCCCCCCCAGGAACCCCAATGCTACAGCAGCAATGCACTGCCTTCCAAAAGCATAAACCCTCAAAACTAACAGTGCCCACAACAATCTGGCACTGCCAGCCTCCCCCCCACACCTCCCCAAGACAAACTCTACCCTAGCACATGCTTACAAACATTACCACTACTTAGAGGGTGCTAAACACTCTCCTTGACCCCTGCCCTGCCCACACTGACACCCACAACTGATCCTGCCATAACATCCAGCAGCTCCTTCAGTACTCTAGGATGAATCCCAACAGGCCTCATGGACACTTTCAGTGTTCAGAAATGCAAAGGCACTGCTCCTGTGCTCATGGCCCTCTGATGAGGGGGACTGGGCAACCTAGGGTCTATCAGTGTTATTAAAGGCTGAGGAGAAACACACAGTGCATGTCTCTGCTTTTTCTTCATCCTTATCAGTCAGGTGACTATGTTCAGAAACCATCAGTCCAATGTTATCTTTATGCTTCCTCTTGCTATAAGCATACTTTAAAGTGTTACCTGAAACAATCCTGGCCAGTTGCTTGGCTTATGACATGGCAGAAATTCCTGCTCCTGTGCTTCTCAAAGATGGCTCTTAAAGACTAACCAGCACTCATGAACTCCTGAGCCCTCAAAAGCAGATTCCTAGGGACTCTGCCAAATAGCTCCCTGAAGAGCTTACAGTTTGCACTCCTGAAGTTCAGGGCAGCAACTCTGCTGCCCTTTTTTGTTCTCATTACACTGCCATTTTTTAACTCAACTGTTTCATGAATGCAGTAGCCAGGAGAGCCACCTACCACTGCACACCCCCCCCTCCTCAAGTCCTTCTCTATTCACAAAGAGCAATTCTACAAGGGCATCTCTGCGAGGACTTGCAACAAGAAGTTATCTCCTGCATGGTCCTCTTGAGGATCCTCTCTAAGCCCCAACAACCTCCCAGCCAGAGCTGCCTTCCCCCAGCCCTCACCATCATCACACAGGACCACAGCATTTACGAAGGGTTACAACACTTTTTATTCCCACACAGCCATTTCACAGAGTACAAACACAAGACAAGACACCAACACAGACAGCCCCCCCACACACCCCCTCCTGCACCCAAGGCTGGTCTCAACTCTCCCAAGAAGTGCCCCAATGCTGCCCCACACCTGCAGACTCCAACCCCGCTCTCACCCTTCCAAATCTCTCCAGGGCACACCACACAAACATGGGTGGGGATTCCATCCCTCACTTCTCTGGCTCTTGCTCACCTGCCCACCAGAAAACACCTCTTTCCAAACATTAGGACCAGCTTGTCACCACACAGCAAACTAGCAGGCTTTCCAGACCCCCAGGGACAAACTTGACCCTTGGCCACACACCTCAACAACACCTCTGGCTCCAGAGAGCCCGAGGGCAACAGACTCCTGAGGTGCCACCATGTCCGATGATGGTGACACGCTGCTCCCATGCTGCAACACCTACCTCTGGCCGAGTCCATGTGTTCATGAGACACCAACAGCAGCTCCTGAGGGCCATGGAGACCTGCAGCCACCCATGAGAGAGGATAGCACACGCTCTGGCCCATCCCACAGTACCAATGTGGGTGCAGGCTGCCTACAGTGAATGCTACAAGGGAAAGCCTGGGAAAAAGCTGCAATAAAACCCCTCAAATCCCACAGTAATGATGGAAAACTGCAAAAATACCCCAAAGTCCCACATCAATGCCACAAACCTGGAAAAAAACCCAAATCTCAAGTCCCACACTGATGTCAGAAACCTGCAAAGAAACCCCCAAGTCCCATGTTGATGGCAACAAAACATCTAGCTCTGCCTTGCTGTTGCTGTGCCTGCTATGTGCCACGTCCACATCCAGGTCTGCGTCCAGTCTCTCTCTGGGTCAAGTCTCCATGCAGCAGGACAGGTTGGTGGCAGCTTGGCCACTGTGGGGGTGCTGTCTCCTACCCTACAAAGACTCAGGCTGACATGAGAACAGTACTTGGCTGGGCAGCAGAGCTGTGCCTACGAGGTGAGGTCCCGCAGAGCTGCGCACAGCCATAGCTGGGCTGCCACCAGAAGGGTTGCTTGGATGCGGTGCTCCCCTGAAGAGCTGGAGGCTGTCAACACAACAGCAAGACCTCACATGAGCTGGGATCCCAGCACAGACCCCTCCCTCTCCTGTGATACCCAGACACCCCCAGATTGCACCAGTCCTGCAGCCTCACAGGTGACCCATCTCATTGCTGGCCTTCCCCTCCCACAAGCTCCTTAGCTGGCCTCCAGATTCTACCTGTGGCCTCTACTCCACCCTGCAGCTGCCCCACATCACACTGCTAAACACCATCATCCCCCTTGCAACAGACTGCCTGCCACCTTTCCAAAGTCTGCTATCACTGACCTCAGGGACACCTTCCCATCCCTGGGAACAGCATGCATCCAACTCCCTGCCCTCTGCCTTTGTCCTATCTGTGTCACACTGCATGTTCCAGTCAGCTTCCCCAGGCCACTCACCTCTCTGGCTCCTCAGCATGGGTATGGAAACTCCCTGCTACACCACCCCTGCCCCAACTCCTCCTGCACCATCCTTGGTACTTGCCCCTGCAGCTCTTGCCATCCCCTTGCAGCGTCCCTGTCACGCAGCTGCACAAGGGTCCATCCACCTGGCTGGTGCAGATCTGCTCACAGCCTCCGTTGTCCTCACACCAGTCTGATCCTGGACACATAAAGAAAAGGAGTACACCTGAGAGATGCTCCCAGACCACTCCCTGCTACAGCAAAAGGGTCCACAAGAGCAAGCCCACCACCTGTCAGGCACACCCTCATGCTACACAGAGCATAGGGATGATACTAGGACCCTGTCATGCCCTGTGATCCTAAAGCAGCGCCTAGTCTGATGCTCACAACCTTCCAGGGGCCTTTTAGGACAAGAAGGAGGAGCACTGGGCCATGTGGGCAGAAAGAGTGCCCAACAGCACCCCAGGCTCCCACTGCCTGTCCTTCCATTATGCTGTCTGCTGTGGAACCACCCACAGATCCCCAAGATCCCCAAGCAAGGTGAACCTCCAACATGGTCCACACCTGCACCTATCCAATCAGCACCCACATGCTCTCCTCCCTCACCTCCCAGCAGCAAAATCCCCCCTCCCCAAGCATTCTCCTGGGCTTGTCCCAATTCCTGCTCAAAGAAACAGTCCCGCAGGACACATGCTCCCCAGCACACCAGGATCCTGCTGTGCTCAACCTGGGTGGCAGACAAATCCCCACAGCCTTCCTTGGGGTCACACACACTTACGTTTCCTCCTAATCGGCCCCACTGAGAGGATCTGCTCCTTGGTTTCCTCAGCAAAGGCGCTGGCCATCCTCGTGTGCTGAGGGCAGTTCTACACGGGGATAAATGCCACCTCTGTCACTCCTAGCCCCTGGTTGGGCCCCTCCAAACCCCTCCCTCTGACCAGCCTGGCTCCCAAAGGGATCCTGTGACCTGTCTCAGAGAGAACAGATCCTGTGTCTCCTCCCAGTGCCTAGGGAGAGACATAACCCTCCTTGCCTTGCCTTTGGGGCTATATCTCCGGCCACCTCTCTGATGCTGGGTCAGCCTGGCTGGCTGCCTTCTGCCAGAGCCCTGGGAAGCAAGTGACCTCTCCCTTGCCACTTGTCCCACTTACTATTTTGCAGGAGTATTTCTCTGAGTCGCAGAGCGAGACAGCGCAGTGGAGATGAACTTCATCGTAATCCCCAATGAACTTGAAGACGGTGACGTGGAAGCGACAAGTCAATGACACCCCGTTCTCCTCTATGCCAATGGTGTTGTCCTTCATGTTTTGGCACCTGTGCAAAGCACCTATGCTTGCCCCAGACCTCCCACAACCAGGACCTCCCCCTGAATAATCCCTTCCTGTAAGGTCTCTCGCCCTGCGTCCTGCAGCAGCCCGTTTAGATCACACTGTGCCTGCCTCCTCTGGACCTGTCTTGTCCCTGTAGCGTGACCTCTCTCTGGAACTCCCAACTTGGTTGTACTCCTGCTTCCCAAGATGCCTCCACCATAATCCACATCCTCCTATCTCCTACAGACACCCCCACACTCACAGAACCAGTGACACAAGGAAGGCAGCTTCTCTCCGTGGCCAGGACTTGTTTGCATGTGAGGCCTCTGACTACCTCTACACTAAGTACTGGTTCCTGCACTAGCACCACAAGTTGTCCTGTTCCCCACCTTTTCCAGACCTTGGTCAACCATTTTGCTGACCAAAAGGTCCCCCTCTCCCACTGACAATGCCACCCCTCAAAGCACCCTCTCTGACAGACAGGATGAAAGCCAACAGGGCAGGCTGGGCCACTTGGCCCATGGTCACTCACCCTCCCTCGATGATGAAGTAGCGTAGCTTGTCATTGCTGTCCCGCGAGGGGGTCGCGTAGCACTTGTTCAGCATCAGGATCAAGTGGTTGGAATCGGCCCCGACAACAAAGACACCCACATAGAGCACATCCCGGGTGGTGAGCACCACCTCACCCTGCCTGTAGGGGTGCTTGTAGGATGAGTTCTTGTACAGAGCCATCTTGGTTGTGAAGCTCCCTTCCTGCGTTGGCACCGTCAGGTTAATCACACTAATTGAGGACAAAAGAAAAAAAGATTGGCTTGAACAGAGGAAAAGCAACGAACCCTTAACTTGGCACCTTGCTTTGGAGCCTCACTCCTATGCCTCTGCAATGGGAGAGGCCACACAGCTTGCCCTGGCTCCTACCTGAGCATTGGCCTCACAACTGAATCCAGGGAAATCTTGATGTCCAGCTCATAGGCACAGGAAAACTCCACGTTGATGGTTCGGTCCCGGGTGATGATGTTACCTGTGTTGTTTGCACTCTCGATCCACACTGTGTTCTTGTACACTATGTGTGTGCTGTTTGACTGCAGAAGGAATGTAGGGCATCACTTGAGACTCGTCATCTTTGTTCTCCTGCTCTTAACCAACACCTTGGCACCTAAATAAGCCAGGTGACACCAAGAGCTCTGCTGCCTTTCCATCACCTCTGTCCAGAAAGGGTGCAGTAGAGCAGGGCTAGGAACTTGCAGACATCATCCTTACTCTGCCAGACCTGCCTCTGTTTTGCCAGTCATTCACCTCCACTCAGCCCTGCATGCCCCATGCCCCAACTCACCTGCACCAGATTGCCACAGTTGCCTTTGGTGTTGTTGATCTGGAAGGAGATGAAGTCCTCCCCTTCAATGCCAGGGCAGTGGCGGTCGTTGACCCGCACCCCCTCACGCTCAAAGCCCAGCTGGAACAGCTTGCATTTCGAAATGGACACCTCCATTTGGGCAGCTTTGCAGGTCACCTCCGCATCAATGATGTCATGGGTGGCTAGAGGAGAAGAGGAGACAGCCTCAGATCACTACGAATGGCACTGCATACCCAAGCAGCCGTCCAGCCTGACCCTCTTCCCCACTGCCAGAAACAGGCTGGGCTTATCTCCTGCAGCACACTCTACCCATCTGACAACTCTGCTGCTCAAAGCACTCCCCTGCCAGAGATGCTCATAACACCTGTGCTACAGAAAACCTTCTCCCTGTTCCCGTCCTGAACCACACATAGTTGCAAACCCCTTTCTTGGCCAAGGTCCCAGCCCTCAGCAGCTCCCTTCCCAAAGCCGTGGTGGTACAACAGCCTAAGGTGCACCCATGGCACTCAGTGCTGACCCTGGGGCTGGAAGCAGAGGACTCACTGTTCCCGTAGGGTGGGGGCTCGATGCAGCCACACAGTTCTCCGCCGTTGTCCAGCTCGCAGCTGCGGTTGGGGCAGTCAGAGCCCACGCAAGGATCTTCCACCACTCCTGCTAAATAGCACAAGAAGCAGCACAAACACTATCTTTACCCTCAGAGCGCAGGGCAGGTGTCTCCAACCACCAAGGGCTGCCTTTTGCCTTGGCAACCCCTCTCCTGATGGCTGCAGTCCCGATGGGTGCTGGGCACAGCTCCCCTTGACCCAGCCGGTCCCCAGCTCTCTTACAGCAATTCTCCTTCTCGATCCACTCGGTGCCCAGGATGCCAAAGGTGCGGCAGGCCTCGCCATAGGCAGCCAGAGAGCCGCACAGCTGGACCTTCTTGTGGTTGTAGCAGCCATCCAGAAAGCAGGACTCATAAAAGGGCAGGGGGTCCAGGAGGCCATAGCAGGGCTGAAAGAAGCCTTTCATGTCCGTCAGCTTCAGGCAGTAGCTGTCACTCTGCAGCTCCTGGATCTGGACGTTGTCGCAGGAGGCAGCATACTGCGAGTACTGCAGCTCGTTGCAGCTGTGGGCACCGGACATGTCGCGGGGGGCTCATGTCATGACCAGCCCTGCTCCCATCCAGCAGGGAAAGGCTATCTGACCACTCACCTCTTCTGCATGCCGTTGGTCTTCCAGCTCTGTGCCAGCACCATGCTGCTAACTGCTGGCTTTCCTCGCAGTGTTGCGTAGTCGTCCGTCTGGTCACCATTGAAGTTACCGCAGAGGCCACACACCTTGTTCTGCAACCGCTCCCCAATGGAGATTTTGATGACGTTGAAGCCATTGTAGCGGATCTGGATGTCAGGGCTGGAGTCGATGACCAGGAAGCCTTCGTGGCTGAAGATCTTCGTGGAAAGCCCCGTGACAAAGGGGATGTTCACATGGCTGCCATTCACCTGGCATAGGAGAGAACATGAGGCTGATGTCCACCCATCCCCTTCACCTATAGATGAGAGTGTGAGCCACCCACAAACAGCTCCGTGACTGCCTCCCACTATCCTAGCCATGAAAACACATTCCTTTGTCTTTGGTAGAGGATGTCATGTCCTCCTCCCTCCAGCCCAATGGACACACCCCCTCTCCCTTAGATGCCCACATGAGGCTGCACCTCAAAGGAAAGCCTACTGACATGCAAAGGCTCTAGCTTGGGACTCACCGCTCACCAGAACAAGCCACCGATGATGCCCTTCAGAGACAAGGCAACACCACAGTGACAGCCAGCTCTCCACATCCCTCTTCTCAAAAGGACAGCTTTGCCCGTGCCACCAAGAGGTGGACAGGTAGGCAATGACAAACTCCCAGGCTGCAGCCTTTTGTCCTGGCTGCCATCCCCCAGCAAAGCCCAATAGATGATAGCCACATCTTTTCCCCCTAGAGCTGCCTTGACTGGGACACAAAGCCACCAACAGAGCCTGGCATGGCAGCCTGGATGGAGTGGATGCCCCTGATGAGACCTTACCCTGACAGTATTCCTGTCACTGATGAGGATCTGCTCCTCATTGATGTAGAAGTACACAGGGGAGATGATGGTGAGGTTGGGCGAGGACCACTTGTCAAAGTTGATGATGAGCTGGAAGGAGAAGTCGGGCAGCTTCTGGCAGATGGTGGAGAGGACGAAGGCGCAGTTGGCAGGGAAGCGGAGGAAGGCACCGTCAAAGGTGCGGAAGACGCCACCACCCGCTGCCAGGCAGAAGGAGCTCCTGGTGCTGAAGCAGCCACGGACACCGTTGCGCAGGGCACACTCCTCGTCTGACTTGCAGTGCCGTGGGTCGCACTGGATGAGGTTGCGTCGGAAGCAGCGGCACCGGCGGGTGCAGTCTCCATTCCAGAAGAGCTGTTTGGGCTGAAAGAGGGACCCATAGCTGGCCAGCAGGGCCACGGACCCCTGCCCTACCCTCTATGGACATTTAGGTCAAGACTTATGCTCTTCTGCTGCATGGCAATCAGGACAGAGGAAAAGGCACAAAGAACACACTTGCAGCTTGCATCTAGCTTGCAGCATCTCTGCTACCCACAGCCATGAGTCAGGGGCACATTTCCACTGCCACTACAACCTCACACAAAAACCACAGCATGCTAACTACCTCCTTGATCTCTTTCTTGCACCCTGCCAGCCACTAACCCCTCTGCTAGGGTCCCCATGTGACAATACCCCAATAGTGGCTCCTTATGGCTGTGGGACTTGGCAGAGACACCTTATGCAGAAGAGTTTCTCTGACACACAATACAACCCATGACCATATGAGCAATGCCTCTAGCACAACACCCTGCTGAAGCAAACTCCCAGGAAACATCCAATAGCTACAAATAAGTGATTTTTCTGTAAAAGAGACTCATGTGAAATACCGAGAACAACACAGTCATACAGGACTGGACTACAGCACTCTTTCAAACTCAGTCTGTCCAGTCACTGACTTTTCTTCCCCTGCTCCACCAGTTCACTCCCATGTCCATTTGACATCTCAGTCACCCTCACCCAAAGCTACATGATGATTCTGCCAGACAGAAAGGCTCTCTACACAGCACGCTGTGGTAGGACATCTCTCTCCTCTTTATCCCTGGTACCCCCTAGAGCTGTGAGAGCCCTGTGCTGTCATTGCATCATCCCTACCCTCAGCGACCACCACAGTTTCCATCACCAGCGCAGTACCAGGCTCTTGGCCTGTGCAGTCTCACCAGCTCCACTTCTCCACTCCTCTAGGAAATACAATTCCCATGGGCTCTCGGACCAAGTCTTCTTTGCTCTACACTGGCCTTGCTCAGACCAGAGTTCCTAAAGAGCAGCCATGTGAGACCCTGGGCTGTAAACGAGATGTGTGGGAAAGGTGCCCTAACAGGTCCTGAGTGCATGCTGGTAGTCAGATCAGAGCTGGACCCCAGCCCTGACTCAGGAAATTCTCCTACAGGAGTGGCAGTAATATGCTCTGCATGTCAGAGGAGGACTTGAGATGCTGCAGGACAGCTTGGCCCCAGCAAACATGAGCAAACACTCCACAGGGCTTTGCTACAGAGTCCGCTTCGCCTTTCTCTGCCTCTGCTCAATGACCCCCTGCCTGCTTTGACCCTTGTTTCCCTCCCCTTCCCTGCTGAGGGCACAGGACTCTGCCCAGAGAGTAGGAGAAAGACCCAAGAGAGGAATGTGAGAGGCATACCTCATAGTATTTGCCATCAGAGTAACAGCCACAGTTGTGGGGAAGGATGCAGCTCTTGCCATTGAGGACGTACCCGGGGTCACACTGGCATCCCTCCACGCAGTAGTGGCTGCAGTCACTCTTCAGCCGGATGGCAGCACATCGGGGCTGGCACAGGGACACACAGCTCTCATAGTGACTGTTGGGAGGACAGCTGACAGCTGCAACGTCACCAGAGGACAAAACAGGTACAGATTAGCTCCCCAGACAAAACCAACCTGGTAGCCAGCCACACGTAGGCCTGTAATTCCTACCACTGGTTTCCCTGGGCACCCCTGCCAAGGTGGTTAACATGGACCATGTTGCCCAGAGAGTGATCCAGAACTTCTGGGCATGCAACTGATGGGGAAAGGCAGCCTTTAGGCCTCTGTCCTACACTGCTTGCCAGCTGTTTAGTCCAAGCTGAGCAACACTTCTCCCTTACTCACCACTCTCTCTGAGCTCCTATATGTCAGTTTCCTGAGGGCCCTTTCCCTGTGCTCCCTGCTCTCCCACAGACAAGCCTGCTCATTGACACCAGACTGACATCTACCTGCAGGAAGGATGCTCATGCTGGCCTTGGGGCCTTTCAGACACTGTATGGATCCTCTGCACTCTCTGTGTGGGGACACATTTCAGGGGATGTGTTTTTGCTGGGCTGTCAGAGTGTGAAGCTTGTGAGGGACACTCTGCCTGTGTGTGAGCAGGGTGCTTCTCCCAGCACCCTGTCAGGAACTATTTTGGACCTGGTATGCAGATTGCCAGTCAGCAGCCTTGCCACCCTTGCCCTGTGACAGTGGTGCCTTCTGAGCCATGAATTTGCTCATTAGAAGGAAAAACAACATCAATTTAATTTTCAGTCTTGTTAGCAAAGACAATTACCTCCCCTCTGATTTGCCAGATAGATCAGCTGCCAGGGAGGCTTGTGGTCCCCATTCTCTGGAGCCTAATTGGACATCACATTGTAATCTTATTGACAAGAGCATGCAGTTTCATTAGAGCAAACACATACTCCTGGCTTTGAAGCCAACTAATATTAATTCCTGTTTAACAGAGGAGAGATGGCTGATACCTTCTGAACTAGAGGCTTTCCCCCTTCCATCCCTTCTCCTGCTATACAGTTTGTGAAAACTCCCAAGAGAGCATAGCACCCCAGACACAAACCCACACCTCCATCTCACCTGGCAAACAAGGGAGGGAGCAGCTGCTGGGCCATTGGCCTCCCCAGCCCTGATCTGCAGGCAGGACAGTCTAGTGCACTCAGCAGTGACTATGTGCACATCCACTATGCCACTTGAGCTCACTGTTCCATCCACTACCCCTTTATCTGGCAGAGAAGTGGGGAGGTCCCCAGGGTCATCCCCAGGCACTGACCACAGGGACTCAGGACAGACCCAAGTCAATGGCCTGGATGTTGTGAGTGTCTGCTGGTGCTCCACGTGGTGCTCTGCTACTTCTCTAGGGGTTTAGCTCTGGCACTCCACTATGGTGGACAACCCCAGGAAACACCTCTAGAGAAGAAGGACCAGAAGGCAGGGTGGCACTTACAACATGATGTAAAGTTCCTCCAGCCGGTGATGCCGATGCCCTGCGTCTGGCACGTGCTGGCATAATTCTGCAGCCAGCTGCAGGCTGTTTGCATGGCTCCTCCATCGACGCAGGTGTCAAAGAGGCAGTTCTTGTAGAAGAAGCTGGGGCTGATCTTGCTGTGGCATTTGGCAAAGACACCACTCTGGCTTGGGATGAGGCTGCAAAGCTGCTGGGGTTTCCAGAAGCCTTCCACCTTCCCACAGGCGGGACAGCGGTCGCCGCAGCCCACACGGCAGAAGGCATCTCGTTTCGCCCAGCTCTGGATGAATTCAGCAACGTTGGCGGCCAGCATGCCACCTGCAACCACCAAGTCATCCTCAGGGTTGCCATTGTAGCGGCCACAGAGGCCATAGGTCAGGTTCTGGAAGCTGCGTGGGACAGTGACAGAGAGGAAGGTCTTCCAGTCATATACCACCTTCAGCCCAAAGTCAGTCTCAACCACGATGTGAAAGCCAAAGGCAAAGATGTTCACTTTGCCCTGGCCCAGTTTCAGGGGCAGGTAGAGACGCTCATCATTCACCTGCAGGGAAGGAAATGAGACACAAGGTGAGTGGGAATGATGTTCAGAGCTGCTGTGGTTAGGACCCAAAGCAGGGTGGCTCGGTGTTCCCAGAACAGTGTCTCCACCAGCCTCACCTCTGCATCCAAAACAAGGCAGCCAAAATGGAAGCCCCCTCCAAAAGCTGTGCCTGGCAGCACGCTAGAGACGACCCCAAGCATACATGCTTCACAACCTCAGAAAAACCTTGCAAGCCATAAGGCCTCATACCTAAGGAATTGCTCTATGGTTTGGGAGCCACGGCAAGGAGAAATTACCACGGTCCTTGTTGGCCCTGGACTCACCAGCACAGTATATTTGTAGGCACGGTGGATGACAATGTTGTAATTGAAGACCTCCACTTCTACTTGTTTCACCCACAGGGCCAGAGATGTGTCCCGATCCTCGTTCTTGGCTGTGACAGTGAACGCTGGGAAGGTGTCCGAGCGCTCCACCCTTGGCCGAATAATGGTGGTGCACAGGACCAAGGCACAGCTGCTCTGGAAGTCGAAAGAGTAGCCATCAAAAGTCAGGTAGTGTCCATAGCCAGAGATGATGCAGGAGGCATCAGTGCGGACATGGCAGTAGTAGAGACCGTTCTCCTCCAGGCAGTACTCATCATCCTTGCAGGAGACATTCTCACAGTACACGCTGTTGTCAGAGCCGTTGCAGTAGCAGAGGAAGTGGCAGGAGATGTCCATCCAAAAGGTCTGGTTGGTGGCCAGCTGACGCCCCTCGAAATTGCAGCCACACTCGCTGCGGGGAACACAGCGAGTGCCACGGAGGGCAAAGCCTTCGTCACACTGGCAGCCCTCTGCGCAGGTGTCCGTGCAGATAGGTCCTGTAGCCAGGGTCTCACAGGTCTCCACGCAGCTCATGCACTCCTCAAAATGGCTGTTCTCTGGGCAGGAGAGAGCTACAGAGCCAACAAACATGGAGCATCAGTTCCCAGTTCTGGCAGCCCTGGGGCAGCACGGGGTAGGGGAACAGGCAAAAGGTGAGAATAGGGTGAGCGGTGACTGATTTGAGGGGGAAAAAAAACACAGAAGGGGAAACAGTCCCAGCACCTTGCCTCCCACCAGCTCTTTCCAACCCCTTTGCAATCACTTCTCTTAGCCATAGCCCTCCTCACATGACAGCCCCATCCTGTCATGAGCTGAGAGACACCTCTTCCTGCTACTTCAGAGGGTAGGAGGCCAGGGCTGCAGGATGGATGCCTCCCTCAAACCTCCACAGCAGAGATGGGGTCTGCCTCCCCACCATCTACTTCCACACCAGGGACTTTTCACATTCTTTCTGAATTATAAATGTTTTCCCATCAACATTAAGTTTACAGCGACAGCTGAAAACAAGTGTTATTCAAATTATCCTCTGATGGTGGCGTACAGGACTAGCAGGCACCATCTGCGGCTCTGGAATGCTCCTGTGCTGCACATTCTGATGCCTCCTGAAATGCCACCCTGAATCACTTGAAGGTAATCTGTCTCTGCCAGGACAAGAGTCACATAGAAACAGCTGTTGGTATGTGGGGCAGTGCTGCCTTGCCTTTGAGCTGGTGAGACATTGCATTCCTACCATTCCTTTCACAATTCCCTTCTCCCTTCCATATGCTTTGCAGGAAAGCACTTCACGTGCCCCGGCCACCCTCATGGCAGAAGCTCTACCAAACCTAGCTCTTTCAATGGCAAAGTCCATCTTTGGTTGAGAGAGTAGGAAAATAGCCCCAGATTGGCAGTATCTAGGCACATCCAACCCTACCCTTTCATATGGCTTTGAACATCTACTGCTGCTGCTAGCGCAGCTTTGCTGGACTCACGGCAAAAACTGTGGCTCCTCCACTGGCCAACGTCCACCTCAGCATTCTTGCAGGCGCTGGCATAGCGTGCCACTGAGTCACACAGCTCCGACAGGTTGCCCCCGCTCTGGCACAGGCGGAAGAGGCACGTCCTGTAGTAGGCTGAGACATTCACCACGCTGTGGCACTCCAGGAAGGAGCTATTAGTGGGATCATTAATGATACCACAGTTGGAGCGGCTCCTGTAGGACTTTAGCAGCTCTGAGTCGTTGTTGCAAGCCTTGAGGAGGTCCCCGCACTCCCCATTGCAGATCTCGTCGAACGTGGTCCAGCTCTCCAGGAAGAGCTCCAGGTTGTCTGTGCATTTGCCCTTGGGCAGGCAGAATTCATCGCTGGCGTTGCCGTTGAAGAAGCCACACAGGCCACCAGTGCAGTTGAAGTAGGTGGTGGAGAGGTGGATCTCCAGGAGGCCTGAATCATAGTAGTTGATAGAAAGAAGCCCCTCTGACTCCATCACAGTGCTGTTGTTGCTACGGTAGATTTCCAGCCGGCCAGAAGGATGGAAATAGGGCAGCTCCACATCATAGCTGTTCACCTACAAGTAACAAGCAGATGGAGAAGCTTCAGGAAGAGTGATCTGACTTTGGCTGCACTGCACTGAGTACACTAAACACTTCTTAAGCCAGACCCACCCTCCAAGGTCCAGAGCCTTCTCTGGATGAGGGTATACAGTTGTTTCCTTGCTTTTTGCCCCACAGAGATTGTTTTTCCACAGAAAAAAAAACAAGATGTGGGAGGAAACCACAATGTCAGGAAAGCCTCCAGAGCTGACTCAGCAAGCAAACAGCAATAACAGTGCTGCAACAACAATTCTGCAGGCATGTAAAAGGCTTCAACATATGGTGATAGCCCATGTGGACTTGCTCCAAGTGCCACTGTGGCATCTGATGCTCCAACTTGGGGAAATGGTCTGAGGCCGCAGATCCACAAGCCCTTTCTCCAAAGGGACATTGGATCACAGCACAAACTACCACCTCCCACCTGAGCCCTGAGGTGAGCTGCCCTGATGGCAACACCTTTACCTTGATCTCCAATAGGCTGGTGCCTCCAATCTTCACCTCTTGGCCAACTGCCTGGATCCGCACGACGCGTGGTCCATTGGGAGCAGATCCGGGCTTTTTTTGGCTGATGTCCACCTCAATGAAGTCAGGTCTCTCCGGGCAGGTTTTAAGCAGTGTGTAGGAGTGCTCCAGCGGATAGGGGAAGGTGACACCATCAAACGTCTGCAGCACATGGTTCTGCCCCACCAAACACAGGCTCTCCCGCTTGGGGTAGCAACCCCTATAGCCGTTCTCAATGGCACAGACCTCTCCTTCGGGGCAGGTGGTGTTAAAGCACTTGGCCTCCCCACCATCCTCACACTGGCACTCCACCGTGCAGTCCGCCGCTGCCCAGAAAGACTCCCCGATGGTGTAGTACCGGCCATCCACATCGCAGCCACACTTCTGGACCGGGATGCAACGATCCACGCTGAGGACGTGGCCCTCGTCACACTCACAGCCTTCGGCACACGGGGAGGTGCAGCCCAGCGGGGCCGTGAGGTCTGAACACGTGGCAGGGCAGCTGCTGGTGCACACTGAGTAGTGGCTGAGCTCTGGGCACTGCATGGCCATAGCTGTGGTTGCAGAGGGGAGACAAACAACAGGAGGATCATATTACAGCATGGTTCAGGACCTCTTTCCCATTGACCCATAGCAGAGGCAACACAGAATGGCTCAAGAGATCTTCTCAACAGTAGAACTAGCCCGTCTGTTTCCCTCCAATGCCTCTCTGATCATTCCTCTCAGGCAAGCAATAGTTTCTCCAAAACAGGCCCAGAGCTATCGAGCTGCCTGCAGTTATTTAATACTACAGGCAAGGAGGAAGGGCCAAGAAGCATGTCGCTGGCCAGTCCCCATTCTGGTCCAGCCACCACTTCTCATCACAGCAACTGACCATCTGCAGAGCAACATGGAGCTCCCGCCTCGTGCCCGAGTCATGCCACCCTTTTGCTGGCATAAGAGCCTGATGCTGTGGAGAGGAGGGACCAACTGGCTCTCACCCAACTCCCTCCCTTGGATTTCTTCTTCCTCATCTCACGCACTGCTGGGCACGTGGGCAGACCCCTGGAATCACTCTCCTCCTTCAAGCAAGGAAGGCTTCCAGCACGAGCACGCAAACACTTACCGCATCCTGTCTGGGTGCGCCACTCTCCTACCGAGATGCCCAGGGCCTGGCACACCGTGGCATACGCCTGGATGGCTTGGCACAGGCCAGTGCCGTTATCCCGTGCGCTGCAGAGGTCATAGACGCAGCTGTGGACGAAGGCAGTGGGGTCCACGACAGCACTGCACTCCCACAACGGCCCCCCACTCTTATTGATGAAGCCGCAGTATTCAGAGGTGAAATAGAGAGACTCGCTGGTAGCATCGCAGAGGGTGCAGTTCTCCAAGCAGCCAGAGGAGCATTTCCTCTCAGGATGTGGCACTTGCCAGCTCTCACCCAGATCTGGCACAGACACTGCCAACCTCCCATCTGAGCGGAGGGTATCATCCTCAGGGTCTTTATTGTAATTCCCACACAGCCCACATGTGGTATTGATGTACGTGCCCGGAACGGAGACAGAGGCGTAGTGCTGTCCATCGTAGGTCACCAGCAGACCAAAGTCTGTCTCCAAGGCTGTGGACAAACCACTTTGGTAGACTTTTATTGCGCCCAGTTCCAGAGAGACAGGCAGGGACACCATCAAGTCATCCACCTGCAGGAACAACACCAGACACCTGAGCCGGCGCGTGAAATAGCAGAGGCCTGATGCTGGGACGCAGACAGGAGCCCTACAGCCCCATTTACATGATGTTAGGGTTAGGGATGTGTACAGAAGGACAGCTGTCAGTAAGCCACAGGCATTCGCTGCTACACCTGTCACCCCCGAGGGACACGTGGGGCCCAGATGTGCTGTCCCATGCTCTCTGGGCTCCCGTTGCAGTCTTGCCACCGCCTCAGAGGAGCTGACCCGGCTAGTTCTCCCCTTTCAGTGGGGCTCTTACCTTTGCTTTCCCAAAGCTGCCCTTAGGGAGGACGATCTTGTGCGAGTAGACCTCTACAAAAATATCCCTCAGCCAGGAGACGGAGGAGCCGCCTCGGTTCTCGTTCTTGGCCTCCACGTTGAAGTAGGGCAGCTGGGAGCCTGGCCAGCACTGCCTGGCGAGGAGGTAGGAGCAGGAACCCTGGAAGTGAAAGAGGAAGCCATCGAAGGTGTGGTAATGTGGATCTCCGAACACCACGCAGGTGCTGCTCTCCACCGGCACGCACTGGAAGAACTTGGTCTTCAGCTCGCATGCTTCAAAGGGGCTGCAAGCCATCTCCTGGCAGAAGATCTCATTGTTGAAGTCCAGGCAGCGGCACTTGGTGGTGCAGTTGGAGTTGTCCCAGAAGATCTCACCTTGACGGAGAAACTGTCCTAGAAAGACAAAAAGGGAAAAACCCACACTACATCACTTCTCCAAAGAGAGGAACGTGCTCTAACTGCACTGTGTCAGTCCTTGGCAGGGGTCTGCCAGCTCTATGATCAAGACCACCACCAAAGTGTCCTGCTACTGGGCTTCTCAGCTGCTTTCTCTGCACAGTCTCCTGGCAGGAGCCACTCAGCAAGGCGCTGAGATTGCAAGTGTTGCTTTCGATGTACGGTGTGTCCCCTTCAATTCGTCCCCATGCCACAAGTCCATTTGATGGTGTGAGTGCTGTCACAGATCAGGAGGTGAGGATGCACTGTGCAAGCTAGCCAATTTGAAGGCTGTTTCTTCTATTGTTCCCTCCACCTTTAACATCCACCACCCTTGTTCTGCTTCAGTATTGCAGGACACAAGAAACATCCATGTGATTTTCTCAAAGGAAAAGTCCACTGGCAAAGCCACACCTGTGGGAGGCTATTTCCAGTGCTATCGCTGTACTTGTGCTGTTCTTCAGCTTATGTTGTCATCCCAACAACTCCTCTTTTCACAGAACTTGGCCAGTTGAAGAGCAACTCCACCACCAGCAGCCCAGAAGCAATTCACTCCCATTCAGAGAGAGCTCATAGTAGTTATGAAACCAAAGAGCTGTTGGTAAGTAACTTCCACACCGTACACCAGCGCCGGCAGGAAACGATGAGTGATCACACTGCAGTAGACTGAGCAGACTTGGGACATGGCACTACTATAAAAGGAGGCAGGTTTGGCTGGTGAGAGACGTGAGAGGCAGAGAGAGGATGGGAGAACAAGGGTGGCAAATACCCATGAGAGCTTCCCTCTGCTCCATCTGGCCGTCTTTCACACTTCTCATGCGCGTGGCTTCTGCCATGAGCGCTGCCTGAATTTACCTCTCCTAAACTTTTTGTTCTCTTCCCTGCCTCCTACAAAAAGGACAAAAAAAGCTATTTTCTGCAGCAAACAAACATCTCCTCTAGCAAGGTTCAACTGTCTTGATGCGTTGGCATGGCAGAACCCCTTGCCTCCGACACCTTGTGCTGCAGCTCCTCTCAGGAAGGGCAACCAGCTCTCTGCTGTGAAAGGCAAATCCAGTGGTGGGATTTACCCATGCTGCCCTAGTCACCTCCAAAGCTGAGATTGACTATCATTCCCTTTGCAAAGTCCAGCCTTTCTTCCTGGGATCAGCAGCTGGAATTGGCTGGAGCAGCTGAATCCCAAACCTATGCTGGGGTTGCATGAGCCTTAGAGTCTCCTGGGCCTTCTTTGGTACAGTCCTAAACCAGGATATAAAGAAGCTACATATCTCAGAGTTATGACATCTCCAGTGTCTGCTGGTAAGTGACAATCCTCTCCTGCTAGAAAGACTCCCAGAGCACAGTGGACACTCCTGAGAGTGTTATTTGTCAAATGGTAATGCAATAATCTCTCTGCAGTGGACTCCCTGTGCACTTGCTGTGTGCATCTATCTCCATACTGTCAGTGAGACACACACACACAGACACTGTAACTGATACAGGGACAGGGCATTTGTCCTGCCCAGAAAATCTCCTATTCCTCCTGCAGAAACAAGAGAAATGGGACTACATCATCAGCTTTCCTACTCTGGAGGGCAAAGAGGAATTTGCTGTCCCCAGGTCTTTCCTGCAGCCATCGTCAGCATCAGAGAAAAAAAGTGAAATGATGGCTTGGTGGCATTCTACTGTTGCAAACACTTGAGTTCCATCCACCCTTGACTTTGGGTTAGGGCTCTGCTTCTGGGATGCAGAAATGGAGGCCGAGAGAAACACCAGGATACTACAATCCCAGGAAGGGAAAAAAAAGCCAACACTAATGACAGTTTTGTTCACCTGTGGCTGAAAGCAACACCGAGAGCAGAGAGAAGGCTCCCAAGTATTTATGGACTCTTCTTCAGTTTCCTCAGAGCTACCATCAGTCCACATCCACCCTGAGAACAGGCTGCAAATACTCCTTGTGAGCCAGGTCTGGTGATCTGTGAACATGCTGATATCCCCCTGGGAGAGGCAATGCCAACCACAACAAAGGGTGAACAACATGGCATGATGAAGCTCTGCCAGGGGAGGATCAGGGTAGATCTTAGGCAAAGGTTCTTCCCCCAGAGAGTGGTGGAGCATTGGAACAGGCTCCCCAGGGATGCAGTCATGGCACCAGCTCTCAGGGAATTCCAGAAGCATCTGGACAATGCTCTTAGACACATGGGGTGACTTTGGGGTTTTCCTGTGCAAGGACAGGAGTTGGACTCCATGATCCTTGTGGGTGGGTCCCTTCCGGCTCAGGCCATTCTCTGATTCTGTAACAGCTTCTTTGCACATGCTGCTGAGGCTGCCCTCCCCCTGAACAAGACATGTCCACACTGACATAAAGGACAAAGCTTTCTGTCCACTCTCCAAAATGTTAGTCTTTTGCCATGGGCAGACAGGGACATGACAATTGCAGCTGGAAGTTGAGTGATGACTTTGTGCTGCGTGCAGCAACTCAGAGACGTGCATGGGACCTGAACCCCACTCGTGTGTTTCTCTCCCTGCAGCTGCAGCTCAAGGGGATGCCCTGGCAAAACCACAAACTGCACAGCAGCCCAGAGCAGTCAGGCACCTCTTCACCAGCATCCCAACAGTGTTACCTTTTGCACCCCAAAGCTTGAAAAGCAAAGCAATGCCATTTCCCCCTCACCTCTCAGGCTGCAGCCATTGGCTGGATCTATTTCTCTGCTGTCAATTTTAAAAGCCCAGCGCCCAGGGATGTTAACATTGGTGGTTTCTTCAATATTGACTATGTCTGGGGTTCTGGAGCCTGGGATGCTGAAGAAGTTGGTGATATTTCCACCATTGAAGCCAGCCTAAAACAGAGAGAGAGCAAATTTCATCACACATCTTTGCTACAGAAAAGTGACGCTGCAGTTCTGCACTTCTCTGTCCCCTGCAGTAACTCCTGACCTTATCTTCTTTTGTTTTGAAGTCTCTTTTCAGGGCTTTCAGTTTTCATATAGTTTGGATGTGTAACAGAGATGGGGATATGGGAGCAAGAACCTCACCTGGGCCATCACCCCGCCGAGCCCAGTCAGAGGGTCTCCTCCACTGGCTGTCCCTGTGGTCCAGTTGATTTCATGGTAGTTAAATATGGCAAAAGAGGACACTCCATCTGTGATCAGGACAGCTTGGAAAGTGTTCACCTGTTGAAAACCATGAGCACATTGACAAGGTGAGACTGCTTTTCCTACACTGCTTTGCCTGCCTTTCTGCCACCTTCATCTCTGAGCCAGGTGAGATGCAGAAGCCTCGCAGTGAAGAGAGGCAGAAGCCAGATGAGACCCAAAATATGCTTGCACTTGCTGCTGCAACTCCACTAGCTTCCATCTCTGCTGCTACTTCCACCTGGGAGGACAAGACCATCTCCAATCCAAGTTAACACCAATAGATGGCAGCAGGAGAATAAGCTGACAGGGAAAAAGCAGGGTGCATCTTGTTTCCACCGGTTATCTTCCATTTCCCTATCTTAGCTTTATTCCTCACCACATTATCTTCCCTACTTCCCTTCCACATTCATACCCTACAATGCTGTTAACAGTGGATTACATCCAAGTCAGCCATGTATATTATGTGCTTTGCCTGGCTGCCAAATCCCCTCTCTGCCTGCTCAATCTGCTGCTTGATTTCTTCCTTTCACTTGAAATGACTCTGCATTTCCAGCCCCACAAACTCCAGATATATTCTCATCACTGCCAGCCCAGGCCCTGGGTGGGAAGGGCACACTTTGCCAGCTTGTGAGGGCACCATGGTCCTGAGCTCTTCCTTTTTATGGTGGCACAGAAAGACAGTGGAGGCTTTCTCCCCTGGAGCTATCCCCTCTATCTGTGCAGGTCCAGCAACAGAGGTCATCACAGGCAACTACTCAACCACTTCTCTCAGCTTTCTGTGTTTTCCTGTCCTTCCCATCCCAGACTGCTCTGCACTAGGACTATGCCATGGTAAACAACTGCTCCTCCTGCCCCCAAGCAAGCAGGATTTTAGCAGGGGACAAGGCACAGGCTGCCCCTCTTTCAATCATTTAATACCAGGAGCCCAGCTACCTGGACACTGCAAACTAGGAAGGAAAGCACAGCCACAGAAACAATGATCAGTTGATAGGAGAAAGCACATTGATCAAACCACCTAGCAACACAGGCAGAAAGAGCTGGGCTGCTCAGCATTAGCAACAGGTCAGATGTGCTACTGGACAAAGGGAAGATGCCAGAACCAAGGGGCTGGGGGTCACTTGGCACCACTTTACATTCCCATACAGCAAACCCACCAGTTTGATTTTGGAGCTGAGGTGAACACAAACACCTGAAGATGGAGAAGGGGACCCCAGGGCTGCATTTACTACCTGCATGCCACAAGGGATGTCACTTCCAAGGCTCATTAGGCTCCTGCCATGAGAGATCTTGCAAACGGAGGCGATGTAGCCTGTGTGAGCTGTCAGGGAGAGTGAGAGGTGTGGGCAGAGCTGCCTCATGGCAGCTGTAAATGGCACAGTTCACACTGGTGCAAGCAGGAAGGCACCATTTCCACTCCTGCATCCTTTCCCTGGGATTCTGCCTTCTGCATCTGATTTCCCCTTTGCCATCCTGGCACACTTGCTCACCTTTGCCAAGTCTTTTCCTATGCCCATGAGATCAGAAGACCCTAACACACAAAGGCAGTATCACTTGGGTAGAGCAAAACCAACTCTGTGCTGGAGCAGCAAACCCTGCTCCAGTCAGGAATGAAGAGAAGGTGGTGGGAACTGGTCTGGCACCAGGAGGTTTAAGAGAGCTGGCACTCCTCATTAGGAGCTCTTCCACACCCCATCCCCATTTCCCTGCTTGATGCTCCCAGTCAAACATGCATCAAGCATGCTAGCCATCTAACAAGGCTCTCAGAAGCCGAACCTGCTTGCTTGGCTATCATCAACAGACAGTAAGCACAGTGTCCCCGAGGCCACATTCACCCAGTTGTGTTCTGCAGCTTTTCTGCATTGTGATGAGTTTCCTGCTTCAGTTGCATCATGCTATTATTCCACATGCCAGCCCAGAGCCCTGGCCACTACTGAACAGGAAGGCTGCAAAACAAATGGCATTGTGTTGCAAATGTAATTCTTCAGGCAATACATGAATCTCTACATTGCTTACTGTCTGCAAATTATATATATATATATATATATGGTTGGGTTTTTTTTCTGCAAGTGCTGACAGAACTGGCAACAAATGTGCATTACATCTCAAGCCTCTCTAACAAATGGAAAAGAGCAGCAGTGTTTGTCAGAGCCAGCTTCTCCAGACAGAAGCAGCCAGCTTTTGGCACTCACAGTCCACAGCCCAATCCTAAACAACCCTTTCCCCAAACAACAGCACAGATTCCTTGCTTGCTATCTGCACCCCAGGCTTCTACACAGGCCCTACAAGTGATGGGTCAGCAGTCCATCAGGGACTTCCCAGCATCAGCTGTGGTTGCAGCTCTCCTGTTAATCAGACCATAGAATCATAGAATGTCCTGAGTTGAAAGGGATCCACAAAGATCATGGAGTCCAACTCCTGTCTAGGCACAGGACAACCCCAAAAATCACACCATGTGTCTAAGAGCATTGGCCAAATGCTTCTTGAATTCTGTCAGGTTTGGTGCCATGGCTGCATCCCTGGGGAGCCTGTTCCAAGGCTCAGCCCTCCTCTGGGTGAAGAACCTTTCCCTAAGGTTCCCTCCAGTTCCACATCAGGACAGGATGGATGCTTTGGCATGGCCCTTATTCTCTGCACCATCCCTGGGATGGAGCTCAGCACATCCTGGTAGAAGCCTGCTCTGGGGTGCAGACCCTGAGCCCATGCACCTTGGCATGCTCAGATGCCATGCACACAGTGAGGCTGTTTTCAGCACCAGGCTGGTTTTTACTGGGTGCTGCTGGGTCTTGCCCAATACCTTGGCCCCATTACTGACACGATAATGTGCCTTCAAACTGAGTCACTCTTCATAAACTGACAGCACAGGAGTGAGTGGGAGCCTCAAGTGGTTTATATCACAGCAGAGCTACTGTCAATGCCAAAACTTTGGCTCCTTTATGAATGTCTTTCTTCTGAGGTCCCTGCAGCCCCCTGCACAAACAGCCCTATTTTATCACTGCAGAAGGAAAGGCAAAGTGAAGGTCACATATCACACTACAGAGGAAAAATAAAATCTGTCTTTATCTAGCAAAAAATAACCACATGATGATCAAGCCAACCACTCCTAAGTGGTGTTGGAGCCTTGTTTAGACATGCTGCCTAGAGACACCAGAGAGACAATGCTTTCCCTGGAGATCTGAGAGCAGGGAGCAAGGCTTGTACAGGCTACCAGGGCAGAGAACAGAAGGACCATGGTGCTCTTCTGCCCAGAAGGGAACAGAGGAGCAGGAACACAGAGAATTCACTCAATTTTACACACAAAGGCCAGGACAGTTTCATATATCTACACCTCCCTCTCATCTATCTATCTCTACACACACAGACATGCACTCAGCCATCAGCCACCACCCACCAAGAAGCACACAGCCGGTTGCTCTTACCGGAGTCGTACTGCTTCCTCCATAGAAAGTGACTTCTTCCCAGGTGACAATGAAGACCCAGCTGGCAGAGAAAGAGGACATGTCCTTGAAGTGCTTATGGATGTCTTTGGAGGCTCTCTGCAGCAGCTCAGGGTCTGTGCTCTCCCTGTAGTAGATCTCTCCCCGGATGCCGTTGTGCACATCGGCCCAGAAGGGCGCGAGGAAGGCTCGGCCATCTGTTAGTGGGAAGGCTTCTGGTGTGAACTGGCTGACCAGGGCATTGAAGGAAATGACACCATTGTTGTTGACCTGCACAAAGAGACCCATTTTTTTGTTGGAGCAAGCCATTGCTGGTAGCAGAAAGCTGTTGGTTTATCAGAAACTGCGAGAGAAGCAACTTCTGGTAGAAGGTGGCTGCTAGTGATGCCAGCTGGTGAGACAGCCTGACCATCTAGGCAGAGATTCAACTTCATCCTACCAGTGGTGGCCAAAGACTAAGTGCAGGAAGCCCCAAGTGGGACAGAAGCCTGAAAAGTCTGCAAAACAGAGCTCCTATAGGCCAGTGCCATCAGAGCAGGCATCGGGCTTGGCTGGAACCTTGTCTTGAGGTCCTAGGTTTACCCATTCATAGGAGAGCAGCTCTGTAGCACCAAGAGACCCAAACACAGGTGGCTGCACAGCATGAGGACTTCTGAGGAAAAAGAACTAAAGCATCTGGCTCACTGCCTTTGGCTTTCTTGTCTGCAGCAGATCCTGGAGGTCCCCAAGAGCAGGGTGACACCTGGTGCCATGGGCACTCTCCCCAGAGCCTGCTGGGGATGCTCCCCAAAACAACACCTATTTCTGCAAAGTGTGGAGAACAAGTGGCCCTGCTGCCCCAGATGCTGAAGTCTCCCACTACCTGAGGGTCCAAAACCCCCTCAGGATCACTGCCTTCCCAGTACTGCTGTGTATAAATATGAGCCTATCAGGCAGGGGAACAGAGGAGTCTTTGCCCCTCTTCTGTATCTGCAGGGCTGGCAGGTATATAACCCAGTTTGGACCAGGCATGCCCACAGAGACCAGCTCAGCACAAAACATGGACACACTTGGGCTGTGTCCCCTACATAAGGCACTGTTCTGATGTGCTCAGGTGAACCTTCTCTTAGCCCAGCCTGGAGAAGCTGGTGTCTCCTTTGCCAGGCTTTTGCTGTGCTGTTATCTGAGAATGGCAGCACACTGTCCTTGTCTTGGGCACCTCCATACAGGTCCAAACCACTGCCCCTTTTTTTTCCTCCCCTGCAGGTCTCTGCAAGTTCCTGTTCCTTGTCATGCAACAGGAATAATGTTCCTTGTGTCGAGGCCTGAGCTTTGCTGCACCATTTAATCACCTACAAAGAAAATTTATTGCCTTTTATATTCCTTCCCCATGAACATTAGCCCATTAAATATACCTTTGACTTTCTTAATCATAAAACCTATCAGTTCATGAAATCTAAGAACTTGTCAGGCAGGTGCTAATACATCTTCCAATTCCTGACAATGGGGAGAGTTCATTTAAGATGCAGCTGCTAATGGCAAGGAAAAGAATAAAGGGCAGGGCTGCTTCTCCACTTACATAAATGCTTCTGTATGGGGCTCCCAAAAAGATGAATGGGATGGAGATCTTGATCTCAGGAGAGCTTCCATCATCAACTTTGGGTGTTTTTGTGTCGTTCTGCCAGAACGGATACAGACTTGCCATGGCATGAGCTGGAAGGAAAGAGAGAAGAGAGTCCTTACAGCAATGCCAGGACCAGTTCTGACTCCAGAGAGGCCATGCTAGGGGCCCTGGGGTTGCCCATCCCCAGATGTTCACCTCCTTTGAAGGAAGAAATAGCTGTCTTGCCCTCACCTCCTTCCCCACCACACACATGCTGGGGGTGCTAAAGGTCTGCTGGCCACCAGCCTGTGCCTGAGCCATGCAAGGCTTCTGGGTGGGGGTGAAACTAAGCTGTGCTCTTGAGGCAACAGCCTAAGAGTGAGTAGTCAAACTGGGACCTGGCCACAGTGTCATATTCTGCATCATGGTCACAGAGGAGAACAGCACCAAAAGCCAGCATCACCAGGAGCCAAAGGTTGTCTCAAGCCAGGGCAGAGGTACTAGCTCTGAGTCCTTTCCTATTTCAGCCTCTGCCAGATCTCTGCTGTCATCTCATCTCCTGCTTCTTCCAGTTAGCTACTGGGATGGCTTCTCACAGAGCAAATGGGGATTTTGCTGGGTTTTCCTCCCCCCCTTTCCCTCTCTGATGTTGTAGAAAAGCAGTGACCCATCCTCACTACATTCAGACTTGGCTGACAGGAGCCACCAGGCTCTGAACAATTCCATCTCTGTTCACCTGGATTCAGGACATGCTTTTATTTCTCCATGAGACTAGTGAGTTTCAACACCACACAAAACACAGCCCAGAAGTGATCCCTGGCTGCTGGCCAGTCTCACCTCCTGCCCAAATAGGGCTGACCCCATGGTTAGAGCAGGTAGCTCAGGGCCTCACCCAGCCCAGATGCGAATCTATCTCCTCACAGAACAAAATGCACCATGAGAAATGGGGTGCAAGTGAAAGGAGAGGCTTCATGCTGCAGCCTTGCAACCTCACCAGAGGCACCTCCACACCTGCTGTTGGATGTCCTCCATGGGACCCTCACCACCTGCAAACCGTGGCCTTTTGCTATCGCTCACCCTATTTGCCCTTTCCTGGATGTAGGTTTCAGCCTGCTTGGCAGTGCTAACACCAGAAATCTCCCAAACACCTATTTCATAGTGACTGGCTAGACTGCTACCACCTCTGAATGCTCATGTGCACACACAGAGCCAAAGAAATGATATATATGCATATGTATGTAAAACGCTCACTGAGCTCAACACCTTCTGTAGCCTGTATATTCTGCTGGCTTCGCCAGCTCCTTATTCAATGTAAACTATCATCACTTCATTGCTCCTAATGAAGAAAGGGCCATTAGCACAGGCTGTTGATCTCCATCTCCCATGACACAAGCTCTCACTTGTGCAGAACTGGCACCTGGGCTTACCCACAAAGGCACATCAGTCTGGGTTTAGCCACAAAGCTAAACTTTAGCTTAACTCTCACCCTTAATGTTGGCGGTCCTTCCCTCCACATGGGAAACACTAAGTTCACCCTGCATCTTGCCCTTGTTCCAGCCAAGGGCTTGGGTGTTATTTTCCAAGCCCTCTGTACTCCTGGAGGACTCTGGGCACAGCACTGGCTCTGAGGTGACAGCTTTTCCCAGCCCTGCTGCTGAGTGTTGGCTTCCCAGCGCCCGAGCAGCAGATACTCACCCCGCTGCCGTGCAGTGATCACCACAAGGGCCACCCAGGTTCCAAGGAAGGATTGCTTGTTCATCCTACAGGAAGGAAAGACACATGGACATGCAGCACATCAGTAGGAAACAGCATCCTTGAGCAAACCCCTTCAGGGTTTCATGCTGCCAAAAGGCAGAGGTTTAAGAGATTCAGATACCTCACCAACCAGGCAAGAGCCAAAGTGTCTCCTCCAGGAAGGGTTGGTATGAGACTGCTTTGGTGACAAGAGCAAATTGCCCTGCAGGTATTGTCCAAGTAAACCCATAACCCCAGGAAGGAGCTGCTGCTCATTTCACACAGTGTTTGGAAGGTGTGAATAGCCCCAGCTCCCCATGGGATCTTTATTCTCCTGGTAGTTCAAAAGCAATCCCTCCCTGACCTTAGTGTGAAGAGGGACACTCCTGCCTGGCTGCAGGAGGCAGAGCCTCCAATTGCTCCCAACCCAACGTGGAGCTGCAGCATGCCCTCATGGTTAAGGGGCTTCAGACACCACTTTGACTAATCCTCTGCTCTGGCTGCTAACATAACAATCACTTACTGCTTTTGATGAGTGTGGAAGAGGCACAGACATTTACACAGCTGGGCAACTCCTTGCTGTACAGGAATCAATGATAGAGACAGAAGAATATATGGGGCTGGGGAAATGAAAGCGAAATCCTGTGCCAGCCTTAATTCCTTCTGTGCCTAATGCAATTTGTTACTCATTATTAATCCAACAGAACATATCCCTAAAACACCTGCTTTGATTTCTCCCCCTGTCGCTTCTGCTTGTTACACACAGGCACAGCTCCCAGAGAGCTCCAAGGAAGGCATCGCGGAGGCACCCACCAGAAAAGCAGGAGATCAGCTTCAGCCCCAAAGTATACCTAGGCATTATGCACAGTTTCAATCCTAGCCTCTCTACCCTCTCAGCTTTACAGATCCCATGCATTTTAGTTGCATGGACATACCAGCTACCAAAGCCAGCATGTCCTCCCTCTGTACTGTACGGACAGCAACAGCTCCAGCTCCTGAGTTTATCCACATACATACATAACACTCAGAGAAGAGGACTACAGTGAGGAACATGCCATCCTGTCTCCCACCTTGCTTCCACTTGATTCCATTACTGGCAGCTCAGAAAGCATGAAACACAGTGGAAGGAAAGCTCTTCCCTGCTTCGCTGCTCCTCAGCGTGCCACTCACACCAACTCTGCTCACAGCCTGCTTCCAGCCACCACATTCTGCCTTGAGAAAAACTCCTTCCACCAAGGGAAAGTTTAAGCACATTCTCTATCTTGGAAAGATGAAAGGAGGATGATAGAATTTTAGATAGAATGCAAATCAGAGTCACTGCAGATTCATTAGAAGAGACTGGGCAGCAGACAGTCACTAGTGGAGACTGTGGCAGCCCAAGACCTGCTGAGCCCAGCACTGCTTGGGAGACATGAGAGATGATAATGAACACACTACTTAACCTACCACATTCCAAAATACATTTTTTTTTAGATATGGGGGGAAAAACCAAAAATTACCAACCTGTTTTGTAGACTAGAGGAGCACTCAGGTCTGAAATATTAGCCCAGTCTTGGTAGACCAGGGAGAAATCCTATGTCAGTGGAGAATGCATGCTGGTTCTCCTTTGCCAATCATTGCTGATGCCTGAAGTGATGTCTCTGTCCCCTTGCTCTTAGCAGTTCAAAAGTCTGTTTTCTTCAGTGCTGTTCCAGGGCTTGGAGGAGTGTTGTGTTGCAATCACAACTGTTGCCCCTATTGATAACCAGCAAGCTAATCTGGAGATCAGATTCTGGCCTGGAGAGGGAGAGAAACCTCTTTCTTCCCCACAAGCTCAGCCACTTCAGATAGATTCAGATGGAAATGTCAGGGAGCTGGAGCTGGGCTCCAGACTGTGCTGCCCAGCATTGCTTTGCTGAAGGGAAAAAAAAAACCACCACCAAACCAAAGCAAACAACAAACCCTCAGAAGAATTGAGCCCCTTCCTCCTTTGTGCAAGTGAAAGAAATACCCCATCTATATAATGTTACAGGATTAGCATTAAACAGTGCAAGGCTTACAGCCCTGCTCAAAGGCACTGCCCCAAGGACTCAATGGAGTTACTTTTCCATCCAAGTCTTGCTTTTCTTTCTGTAATGCAAACTACTTCTGCTCTTACAGCTGGAAGAGGAAAAACTTACCCAGTGCAGAGTACTCTACCCAAATCTGCCAGAAAGGGTTTCAGTGCTGCTCCTGCTTCCATGCTCTCTGGAAGGACTGACAGGGATTTTTACTGAAGCCAGTGAGGAGTTTGTTAACCATTGGAACAGGCTGCCCAGGGAGGTAGGTGGTGGAGCCACAATCCCTGGAGGTGTTTAAAAAGCCTCTAGATGTAGTACTTAGGGACCTGGTTTAGTCTTAGGGACATGGTTTTAGATGACAGTGATAGGTTGATGGCTGGACTTGATGATCTTAGAGGAGGAAGAGGCTCAGTTCTGAGAGTTTCACTGGGGGACTGCTGTCAGCATTATCCCTGTTTTTACTTGTATAACCTGTAGCTCCCACAGGGATTCTCCCTGCCTCTGCTGCCTGGGCTACTAGATACACAACTACCCTGAGGGCCAAAACTGTGAGCTGTGGGTGTCACTGAGGTGAAGATGTGCTGTCCACAAGTGTGCAATCAAATGCTTGTGGGACTGGGACATACTGAGCTGAGTGAGGATGCCCTGGCCCTCTGTGCCTGTGCCTCCTTCACCTGTGCAACTACAAAGGATGCTTATTCTTCCTTGGGGCACTGTGGTGGCTGCCACACAGTGAACATCTTCACCTGTGTCAATGGGCTGGCTCCACACACTCTCCTGATGCTGAGTGGGACTGCTGCTAGCCCTGGAGAGGGGTAACCTGCCAAAGGTTTGTAGGCTGTAAGCCTCAAACCATGTTACAGAGACCACAGCTCTTCATCTGAGCCTGAGAGATCTCAACTACTTTAATTCAGTTCATGTTGATGTCAGGTGGGAAAGGGAGAGGCAGAAGAGTGGCTGAGGGCTGAAGGGAGCAATCTGCAGAGCCCTGTTAGAGAGCTGACTGCTCTCTACAGCCTGCACCGAGGCTTGGTTAGGACAGGCAGTGCTCCAACCCCAGCAGGTCTGTCGTGGGAAAACAGCCTGTTCTCACCAAGAAAACTGCATAAGGAGGATTTTTCCACTGCCTTTTTGGGTGTGGGCCTTTAACTACTTATCCTCCCTACGAGGAGGGAGGGAGCTATTCCACCTGTGCTCCCCATGCCCAGCCCTTTGTCAGGAACGGAGAGGGGACAGGAATGCCAACAGGCAAATATGAAGCACCTAAAAGCCCAGACTTTTTTTATTCAGGCCCCTGGGTGCTCCTAGAAGTGTGATTAGTGAGTTCACCCCAAAGCATCATATCTTACCCCATACTGCCCTCCTCATCAGCAACTACAAGCCTTTCCTTGAAGGTAAAGCACATTTTAACCCCAAGGCCAGTCCCAGGGAGGACAAAGAGTAGGTAACAAAGACAAGACATCAAGCCTTGTTCCTCACCTGGGAGCAGAGATGAGTCACTGCCAGGAGAAATACAGGCCAGAAGAGGAACAGGTCTTCCAGCACTGCAACTTCTCCTTCCAACAAGTGGCATCTCCACAAGGGAGGTGGCTGTGCCCAAGCTCACCAGCATGAACTGTGAGCAGGACAAAAAAAATCTCAGCAGCTTTCCCTCTCCTGAAGGTGTGTGTTGAGTGTGGGGGTGAGATGCAGGGAAACACTTCACAAGTGCAAAACTCAGGACACTTTCTTTTGGTATAAAACTTACATAAGTTTATTGAACTGATCCAAACCAATTACCTATTTGGCCTGAATTCCACTCCTAAGTCTGCAAGCCAACCAAAGGCAAACTGTGGGAGTAGGAAGTAATATTCCCCACATGAGAAACCAGCATAAAAACTGGGATGGATTCACAGTTCTTCCTTTTTCTTGCAAACTACATATGGATGCATCATTAACAGGGAGCAAGACCAGACCTTCATGTTTAAATTACACTTCATGTCTCCAGTAACTGCAGGAAAGCAATCACAAAGGCAAAGGCCTGAGGTGGTTCCAGCCCCTCTAACCTGGTGCTAGGGAAGGCATCTCTCTACTGCCCACAAAAGTGCCACATTCAGAGGAGGGAGGCACCGCTGCCAGGAACACACATTTTAGCCTCTGGGTTGCTTTCAGCACCTCGTTTGCATTTTCAAAGCCACGCAGGAACAGAACCTATGCAATCTCATTTACAAGCAAAAGAGAGGCAGAGCCACCACATCACTGCCTTCAGATGCCAGACCCAAGCAGGTGATGGCAAACCCAGAGCCTCTCCCTCGAAGCAACGAGCAATTAGGCACAGTTCCTCAGAGCTGCTCCAAGTCACCACAAGCCACCTTATCATCTGCCACCAGGATGGAAGCAACTCCCATCAAAGGAGGTTACAAATCCCAGCGAGGGAGCAGAGGATGGTTGCCAGGCCATGCATATTCATACCATCACCAGTTAAGCAATCCACCTGAAACATCTGGTCAAAACACAGCTATACAACAGGAATGTATCCAAAACCACAACAGCACAGCCTCTAAGCTCCACACAGAGCCATGCCACACTTTGGTATAGAGCTGTCACCTAGCTCCTCCTGAAGCAGGTGCTTTGCCCACGGCTTAAGGCTGCCCAGGGCAGACTTTTATGCATGAACTAGCATGAACAAGAGGAGTTCCTGACAAAAGTAGCCCTTGGATAGAAGGGCATGAAACCCAGAGAAGTTTGCAACTCTGTTTTGTTTTCTCAAAGGGATGCAACAGATCCAGATACCCTTTGTTAACGAGGGGGTATGCTGACAAGGCTGGCACGCAGCCCCTCCTCACACCGCAGCGACCTAAAGCAAACCGCTGGCCCTCTGAGGACCCTCCTGGATTCTCAGCACCTGCTGTTGGCCCCAACCTCCCTTCTCCCCACAAGACAAGGTCCTCTGTTAGGTGGTGACACAGCACACACCCAAAACCCTTTCCCAGAAGGTATTACGAAAGGAAAGCCAGCCAACTCGGGTTCCTTCACCACACTGCTTGCACGCCCTTCGGCCCTACTTTTCCAAGTCCATCATCGGGATGCATAAATTGCCCCTGGGTTGTGGATGTGTCTCTTTCTCCTCGGGAAACCAACCAAGATTTTGGATTTCCACCCCACAGGTGGCCTGCTAGCTGCACAGAAGCTGAATGGCTTCAGAACATCATCCAGAAACAACCTTTCCCTGCTGAAGCGACAAGGTGTGAGAGTCACATCATGACTTGCGCTGACCTGAAGAGACTACAGGAGCTGGCTTGGGTGTTAGCACCACCACCCCCCAGCAGCTGCCTGGCATTTGTTGACCTTACAAGCCAGCAGTTGTTCTCTTTTTCCATCTTCCAGTTCCCAGCAGGTCCACCACCAATAAAAGCACCATGTCCTGACAGTTCAGAGCCAGCACGGTGATAGCATGGCTCCCTCCGAAGGGAGGCTAACCTTTTGTGGGCAAACAAACTTACAAGGACATGCTTGGGTCTTCTTTCATATCCATTCAGTTCTTTAATGGTCTTTGTTTATTTCCTTCTCTGAAACTGAGACATTTAATTAGGCTGAGGAAGTTGGTCAATAGTTACAGCATCCCATTAATAGCAGTTACAATGCCATAAATATACTCACAAGGGCAATTGCTGCTGTATAGAACCAGGTCAGAGATCCCCATGGCTTGCTTACCTCTGACACTGCAGCAGCTGAGGGATCACCTACTTAAACTGGACATCAAGGGGAGAAATAGGCTTCTAATATGAAACAACCATATCTTCATAAAACTTTGTTTTATAACAAAATATCTTATTAAACACAACTTTTCCTATGAGTAGGTATGTATGTATATATCATACAGAAGAGTTGGCTTCAGAGAGTTCTGCTATAAGGCAGCAAAAGCCTTTCTCTGCCCAAATGGAAAATACATCTTCAGTAAAGCTCTAGCTTATAAAAGCTTCATCTTATCTTACACTGCCTCCATATCCCCACTCTTTTGTTCTCCAGGTACTGTGGCTCTGCAGCTACCTGCTGTGGCCTCTACACTACCTAGGGGCGAGCCTGGCTCCATTTCCTATTGCTCCTCTCAGGGGGGCCAGGAGACTGACATTTTTGGCAGGGGGATGAGGCACAACTTGTTCATTTGCCCTAAATCCTACCATTGCTAATTATTACTCTGGATGTGGAACTACTCCCCTCTCAACAGTCCCCACATCCTGAACCTGAAGACTACGAGATAATACTTTGTCCCCTCCCCATCCTACCCTGCCCCACGATCTAGGTAAAACATGAAGAGAAATACACAACTCCAAGACTATAAAAGGAGCTTGATGATGTGGACAAAAGCATCATAGGAAAGAAAAGTGCACATGGGGATAAGGGAGCACTTAAAAATTAAGGTCAGAAGTTCACATGTAACTAAAGCCCCCACTGCACAGCTTCAACAACTTCGATGCAGCTGCTTATAACTGGGTAATCTGAAAGGTCTGCAACTTGTCAGGGGGACAGAGGAACAAAGGAAGACACAGGAAAGGGAAAGAAGAGAGATAAAGGAAGGAGGATTTCATCACACAAGAAAGGGAATCTGCTCTGCAGTAGAAAATGGGAACTCATTTAAGCAGCAGCATGTGATGCCTACAAGGTGCACGTGGGGGAAGCCAATAGAGATAGTGAAAATCTGCTTCACAACAAACATGAGTCTAGCTGCTTTGTTACTCATCTTCTAGAAACTGATCCAAGACAACACATTCTCCAAGTTCAGACCCTAAGCAGGGACCCCACAGCCAGGGGCCCCTGGGGAAAGTGCTAGGTTTCATTTCTGGTGCAACAGTTAACAAACACAAACTTCTATTTTCCTCTTACTCTCTGCCAGGAGAGCAGATTTTAGCCATTCCACTCTCAGTACAAACTGGTACAAGGTTATGTGCACACTGGAGGATCTCTTCAGCATGGTGGGGATGAATCATGACCAATGGGGGAATCTGTTCTTCAGCCCCTTTCTGACCTGTTCCTCCCAGAAGCCTTTCCAAGGCAACACCCATCCACCACCTTCCAAAATTCACTTTGCAATGAAGACAGCAAGGGTTCCATTGCCTCCAGGTTGCCAGTGCTACAGGTTGCAGATAGCAAGGGTTCCATTGCCTCCAGGCTGCCAGTGCTACAGGTTGCAGACACTGAGAGGTGGGCACAGAAATCAGAACTTCTCTTTCTTTTTTTCCCCCCAAAAAATCAGAATAGGACAGTGTGGATATAGAATGTGCATTTGGAAGAGAAACTGTTTAGTTCTAATAAGGTCTCTTTCTCTCCCCCACGTTGTGCACTCAATACAAACCAAACCAGTGGAGGGAAGTGGATGCACTAAGTACCTGAGCTCTGAATCAAGCAGAATACTGGTTTACACCTTTCCAGTCAACTCGAGCGCAACACAAGGTTGAAACAGCACCCAGCTGCAAAGAAAGAGTTCAGTAAGCTCAAGCCACAGTCAGATAGCTAGGTCAGGGGGTGCTCTGGTGGAACCAAAACCCAAACACTTGAAGAAAAACCAAACCAAACCAAACCCAAACAATACAAAGGTCAAATTCTGCACCGAGCTACCTTCTTCCCTTCGGGACTCTAGCATTCCTTAGCTTGAAGAACTGAGCATTCATGCCAAATCACGAGTATACCGGAGCATCAAAGGGAACATCAAGGTATTGCACACACTGAAACACAGGCACTGAAGTCAGCTGTCCCCTCAAGGCCACCTGCAGTGGATGGTGGGCATGGTTCTTAGATCAGGGCACTTCCTCCGGGCTAAGAAATCACCTGCTACAGAAAACACAACCAAACCTCAACCAACCAACTGAAAGAACAACCTTGCAAACAACTCCTTAATGCATGTGTGTGGGTGTGTGTGTGGGGGGGGCCAGGTGTGTGCACAGAGGTGCACCCCCAAGGTCAGAAGAGGCTACTTCATTCTGGGCTCCACATAAATTTTATCTCCATCCCGAATGCCGTAGGAGTGCAGCGCTCGGGAGCTGTACTTCATCTCCTCGGGACCAAAAGGAGCTTCCTGGTCCAAGTAGAAGAGCAGCATGTTGCTGGTTGACAACTGCACTACAGTTTTTAAGTGCTTCTTCAACTCTGCTACAGTCTGATCCAGACGGATTGACATCTCCTCCACCTTATCCTGGAAGTGAACTTCCACCTTCACGCTGCTCTGTGGCCGTAGATCCACGACTGCCAAAGGCTCCAGCTTCCCATACTTTGTGACCAGCTCATGATACCTGCAAAATTCAATAAGCCCAGAGTTAGGGTAGAGTTGCTCATACAGCCAAGTGGCTTTCTGATACCACCCCACTTCAGCTGTCACATTCCCCAAGGATGCTACTAGGTGCAAACTACAAATGAACATCTGCAGAGAAGGTAGAGAGACCGGATGACGAGAGGCTAAGCTCAGACTCCAAGGTATGATTCATCTAAGGCCCAGAACTCTTTCACAGGAGCTGAAAAGAGAATCCAGAAAGCAATGAGTTGTCCTCATCCACCATGTCAGGGACTGGCTGGCATATGGCTCTTCTGAACCATCTCACAGTTTACATGGCACTTTGCTGAAGATGGGAAGGATGGATGAGGCTCTCATGAGTAAAGAACACTGCCAAGCTAGCATTCAAAGCCTCTAAGTTCAAGCCTCTCTCCACACAAGTCTCCTGCCCAGCAGCAACTAAAGGAAAACCTCAGTTTTCTTTGCTACTTAATCTCTCACTCTTTAGGGAGCTGAATGTTCCTCACATGAGACAACGTTCACCCTGAGTCCAGTCTGATGACCTGAAGAAACTTCCATTAGGAGTAAATCTGGATGGTATGAGTCCTGTTATCAACCAGAGATATTTGAGCTGACTGGTCTCCAAACAACTTCCTGAACAAAACTGAGCAGTGAGCTCTCCACTGGGCTCCTTCAATTTCAGCAACTCCAGCTGTGGCACTGGGATTTGGAAGAGAGGAGCTACACTCACAAGAGTCTACACCTCCTGCTTCAGTGAACACACTTCACTGAAGAGTGCCAGAGCCAAGCTAGTGCTTACACAAAGGGTACAGCCCTCAGTCTAGATTCCCAGTATCTGTGGCTTCACACTCTGACTGGTTTTCAGACATCCCTGCTGTTTTTCCACGAGGCCATCTGGGTCCAAATGCCACACTCCACAGAGCACAGGACCATCAAGGCCACCAAATCAAAGCCAGCAGCTGCACAGTTTGGAAGCTGACAACAAACAGGGGACTTCTTGCCAACTGATCCTTCACACCTCCTCTAAAACAGCATGGGAGTTTTACAAGCAGAGCCACATACTCCACTGTCACTGTCTACTCCTTGGAGCCAAGTTCCCTGACTGTCCTTCACAAGGTCCACTTCAGGGAGCCACCCCCTGCAAGGGGAAGCCTGTCTCTCCCTCCTGCTTCCTTCAGCAAGTATGGCACGGATCAGGCAAGGCTGCATCTCTCCTGCCTGGCTGGGAAAGAGGCAAAATGGCAACACAAAACACAATGGGATTGAAATGACAAAGACCCAGAGCTGCTGAGAAAAGGTAACATTTCAGAGGCCCTCCACTAGGTACTGTACAGAAAGCTCTTTTTGTTCCCGAGCTGAGACCGAGCTGAATGCGATCGGTGCCGTGTCACAGCCCCTGTCGAGAGATGATGGGACCTGGCAGCCCAGCTTACCCCAGGGACTCATGCTGAAGGCAGGAATGTTCCTGCAGAACAGCAGATCCTCTGTCTGCTGGGAAATGAGGTAAGGGCTGCAATGCACTAGGATTTCCCCAATCTCAGGGACAAAACGAGCCTTCAGCAGGGCAGAGTGTCCAAAGGCAGGCTGGTGCCCTGCTCTCACAGTCACCTGGGTGATAGGATCAGGCCTATTTATTTGAAAAAGCCATTAGTGCTGAGAGGAGACAACACACTCCCCATATTTCATCCACCAGGCTACTGCCTGCAGCAGAAGTCAGTGCTAGCCAACGTGTTGGGTGTCTTTGCAGCACAGTTTCCACTGCAGACCAGCAACAATTTCTCACATGCCAACCAGAAGCACTGTCATGATTCATACACTAAGGGAAACTGCTGCAAACAGGGTCGATGGTGGGAAAAGTATAAAGAGGGAGACAAACTTCAAGCCAGCTGAGAGAGAGAAGTACCATGAGTGGGCTAAGATTACCCAAAGGTGTGCTGTAAATATAAGGAGGGGCCCACAATGTTGCTTTACATTTTCCTCCTGTTGAGGAAAGGCAGAACAGGCTTTGCAGCCTGCTCCTGCTATGCTAGCTGCAGCCTGCAAAGAAAGTTAGGAGTCTGAATGACTGGCTTCCCTCAGCTCAATAAGGATGAAGGCACACTGCTCATATGGTTCTTTTGTGCCCTGATAATAGCCACTCTGGAGACTTTTATCATCACCCCATGCAGCCTGGCAGACTCTGGCTGCCAGAGCAGAGGATGCTGTAGAACTGAGCCTGGCTAAAAGTGTCTCTGCTACTCTGCAGATAAACAGCAGGACCAGCCAAGCAGAGGCCTCATTAAAAGCCCACAGCCACAAAGAAGACAGCCAATATTGGATTGTACCCACAGCATCCAGAGAGAGAGATCACTCTGGCCACTTCCCTACCTTCCCCATCCCTTGGGGCTGCTGCCCATGAAGACACGCAGTGCAAGCAGGAGGGTTTGCCATTAGGAAGAGTGTTGTTCACTTGCTACACCTTGACAGGGTTGCTTGAGGGGGGCTCTGCTCCCTCCCAAGTTAGCTGTGCCCAAGTGTGTCTCCTTCCCCTGCTTCAGGCAGCACTGCAATGCAGATGCCATAGCTCCAGCAGCACCACGCATGTGTCCTGATTAGATTCTAATTACAAACCACCTTTGGAGAGGCCACATCAGATTTGGGAGCAAAGAAGAGGAAGCTTTAGCATCAAACACACACAAAATCCCTCTGCAAAGAATGCCAGCTTTCCCTTCCTAAAAAGGGCTGCTGTGTACAGGTCCAGGAGCTGAAACCTGGCCCTCAGCACTGGGGACACTCTCAGGCATCTGCAGCCTCGTTAGAAAATAAGCCTGTAGGGGCACACAACCCCTCCAGAACAGAACAACCTCTTCAGCAGCTGCACAAGTCTCTTGGAAACACTGCACAGATGAAGGAATTCAGACAAAGAGCCCATTGACCAGGAAAAGGGCAGTGAAAGTGTTGGAAGGTTAGGAAATCAGAAGGGGAGGGAATTCTCCTGTGTTTTACCAAAATAGCATAAAGCTAGCATGCTGGTCAAGATCAGCCCAGCTTTGTTTGGGTGGGTGAGATATTGGTAATTTCTTATGATCAATTCCCACCTGGAAACTGGAACCAGTTGTGTGTTGCACTGGTTAAATGATGTGTGTGCACACAGCCTGCTCTGAAAGTCCTTGTCCTAACAGTAGCATCCTGCCTGTCTAAAGTTACATCCCACTGTGTCCTTCTCAACAATATATACATCCTGGACATGCAAGGCACCTGTCCCCACAATACCCAGAGACACAAGTCCAGCAGGAATAGACTCAGAGCCTGGCAGCTACTTGTTTCCCTTCTGAGCTCAGGGCAGCACACCCATTCCACTAGGATCAAAGGGATATTCACATCTTAACTCCCCTCCTTGTCTGCAACACAATACACTGCTTTTGGCACAAGGGCCTCTCTTGCCTTCTCCCAGCTGCTTCTCCAGGTCAGCCTAAGCCCTGTTCACCAAAGGGCAGGACTGTGCTGCAGCTGTTGGGCTCAGCTGCCCTGTTATTCACCCCTTCTGGAGCCATCAACACAGAGACACCAAACAGTTTGTGTAGAAACAAAACGTTACAGAAAATAATCCATCCTGGGACAAGCACCACAAGCCCTCATGTCCTCTTCCTCTCTCCTCCATTCTCCCCCTCCACTGCTATCCCTTCCAGCATTTCTTTCCACTTTATTTTTGCCACTTTAAGGGTATTTAAAATTACAAGCCAGGACTTGCCCTCAGAAAAAGGCACAAGAAGGATCACCAGCTATCTTGTCTCCCTGACTACATCAGTATCCTTTGCCTCTGAAATGACCCCAGTACACCTTTAATACCATAATCACTGGAACTATTAGTACTTATACAAAGCACCATGCCCTCATTCCCCATCACACCCTTCCCATGCCTTTACTGCATTGACAGCTCATGTACACAGTGCTTTTGAAAAACAACTGACATTTTACCTAAGAGTTAAGCTGGAAGAAACACTGACCAGCAGATGTAAACACTGAGCAGATTCCATTCACACCTCTGTCATCCATACCAGGCCATACCTTTGACCTCCTCTACCTGTTTGTCTCTACCTCTGTCTCTCCCCCTAGACACACACACACACAAGCTCTTGTCCTATTGCCTGACTGTGAAGAAAGAGCTCTGAAGCTTTAATGTCTGGAAAGTGCAGGATGCTTCTAGGGGAAAAGGCACATAAAAGCAGTGGCTTGGTGCTCCATGATCCTTCCTCACCCCATTAAGAAGCAGTAAGTAGATGCTGGCACAGAGAAGATACCAACTGAACAGCATCTGTCAAAGTTCATTAGTTTACCAAGATTAACAGATCATTGGGCACACTTTTTTTGGCAAAGAAAACCCATCAGACCTGTGATTTGCAGGCCTGAAGGGGAGGGGACAGCTTCCCATGGCCAGTCACATTCCACACACCAGATGGTCAAGAGAATTCGATGTCCTGGCCTGGCACCAGAAAGCATGATCTGTACTGGCTTTGGGGGACTCCTAAACACAGGTGGATTATGAAGCTAGCCATTGGGGAGGCCAGGAAGCAATGAAGACCATGAACTGAACAGTCATGCTGTTTAATGGCACTTGACATGGCCTCAGAAGAGACCAAGACACCAAGTCACCAAGACGACACTAACAAAAGCAAGACAGGGGGAAGGCAAGGGATGTTTTTTGCCTGAAACAGCTAGGCCAGATTTCCCATATGACATCCTCTCTTCAGCCACCTTTCCTCTTGCCTTGCTGCCCTTCTTCTGCCCATGACAGAGGGTTTGTACCTGAAGGGAACTTCCTCCTCTGGGAACTCCATGTAGTAGCGGATGAAGAATCGCTCTGAGTCCTCTCGCTCCCCATCAGCAACAATGCTGCCATTCAGCTTGGTGATAGATGGCAACCTGCATGCAGAGCCCAAGAAACAGCTTCAGCCAGAAGAGAAATCCAGACAGAGTGGCCAGCAAGGCAGTCACCAGCAAAAGCTACGTGCCCCAACATCAACACCAGCAGAACCCTGCCAGGGAGGCTCAGGTCTTGGTCTCCTTTGAGAAAGAGGGCAAGTTCCATGCAGTTTCTCCAAGCACATTCAAATCTAACCATGGTCATTCCAGCACAGGCAGCCATTCTGAGCACAGGCATCTGTGAGAGTCCAAAAATTCTCTGAGAAGTAGAGAAGTCAGACTTCACATTGCCACTACTCTCACTTTCCCACACAACAGAAAAAAAGGCCTCAAATCTTTCAAAGCAGTGAATTCACCCCAAATCCCATCCCCTAACAAGCCTCTTCCTCCAATTTCCTGCTCCCAGCCATTCACTGCCCTGTCATGCTTCTGCTGAGCTGAAGAAAGCAGCAACAGACCTGGCTATTAGCAGTTTCCTGCGTTCCTCAGTGGTGTAGGACTGCAGCAAAGGGATTCCTAGCAATTTCACTTCCTCCAGCTTGGGAAAAGAATTTAGCTTGTCAATGTCTTCCCAGCAATGCAGACCTGCTTGGAAGAAAAGACTTGCTTAAACAAACACAGATAATACATCATGTACCCAAAATAATCAGACACAGCAAAGAACCCAAGTGACAGGCAAGCTTCAGCTGCTGTTTCTTTGGGGAGTTGGCTTTTTCCTCCTGCTGCATTGCAAACAATCTCCTTCCTTTGCTGACAAGGCACTAGTTTGAGTTCTCTCATGCTGCTTTGTAAGTCTGGAAGGATGATTTCCATGGCTGATAAGGAAGCTTAAGATTTTTATGGGCCATTCAGCCTTTGGCCTCCCTGCCCAGGAGTGCCTGGCATCAGTTATGATGGCTGTTACCTAGACAGGGATGCTGCCTGTAGGAGGATTAAAGTCTTCAGGACTTCTGTCATTCTAGGCATCACTGAATAGCCATCAAATGCCTTTACCTCACACACATGACCACCTTGGGTCCCATTTCCACTCACAACCCAATGGTAAAACAGTCCCAAAAGCTATCCAGCTATTTAATGAAAAAGGCTTAAACTCCATGGCAGCCCCTGAAGAGCTGATGTTTGGGATAACAAGGCAAGCAGAGAGAGTAAAAGCAAAAAGCTGAGGATCAAGCAATAGCACAGCCCTGATGATGTGGCAAGATCAACACTATTCATCTTCACCTCCCTTTGCTGCCACTGTGGAAATGTTTACCATGATGCTTTTCTGAGGACTCTTCCAGAAGCTTACACTGGCAACAACAGCTAGGAAACTGGTTCCTCTGAACAACATTCAGCAGCTTCACCCACACAGTACAGAAAAATTATCAATTCAAGCACAAGCAGAGGTCTAAGCCTGTCAGGAAATGCCTAGTTCAAGCCCAAACCATGAGTCACAACCACAGCTCAGAAGAAGGGACTCTCTTCAGAGCAGAAACAAGACTCCTTTAAGTATCACAGCACCCTGTGCAAGGTGGGCAGAGAGACCCCCTTGTCCTGTGGCTTCCCTAAAACCCATTCTCTTAGGCTCATCTCTGACCTCCACTAAGCTAACAGAGCCTGCAAAAAGAGGCACCAGTTTGGAGTCTTCACATGACAGAATTCTGGAGTGCAGCACCCTTCCTTAAAAAATAAAGAGAGGAAATAAATGTTGAACAGGATCCTGAGGATTTCTGTTTGACTTTCAGCTCCCAGAACATCAGCTGTGATCCAGAATCCAGAGCTCTTAAACACCTGACATCAAAACTGCAAAACTACTTAGCACAGGAGCACTTGCTCCTCAGTGAGGCAGTGCTTTCAAATCCAGCTTAACAGGCTCTTCTTCCTCTAGTTAGCTTTAAGCTTTTATTACAGGGATTCTTTGATGCTTGCATTGCAGAGCATGTTAATAAAATACCTTCTGCCTTGGCTAACACTTAACTATTGCTTGCACAGCAAACAAAGCTGTGAAGAACAAGAGGTGATGAGGCATTGAGTACTGCAGAAGAACCTGTGGAGTACATGTCATCTCATGAACACATCACAGCTCCCAGGAGCTGCCCTGCAGCTCCCTCTCTCTGAGCACAGGGTGCCCTTCCCAACATGCCAAGTCCTTATTCTCCTCCTGCAGCACTGGCTGGAAATTCTCTGGGGTGAAATGTAAAAGCAGCCTTAAGCACAACTTCTGGGAGCTGCTCAGAAGTGAGCACAGATGACAGCTTTTGCTGGTGAATGCTCAGCACTCACATGCCACATACCTACACATATGCTCATTTTAGCCATGATAAAACAGGGAATAAAAGACAAATTTGATTCTTTCATCCCCTCCACTGGCAGACATTTATTCATCCTTCTCCAGCCAGGAGCACCTGAGGCAGGGACAGGAAACAGAGGGAAACTACTACTGTAAAAGAGCTTTGCCAGCTCATTTTGACTAACTGCCAGTCCATGCTGCCCTAACTCATCTTTTAGATCAAGAGTAACCACCAAAAGCAGCAGGCAAAGCCCCCAGAGACAGGCAAGCTGATTTCTTGCTTGTTTTCCTCTCCTAACACTACATTCTTCAGGTCAGTGCCCTTCAGTGCATCTGCTTTCATGGCCCTGCCTTAGCAGCACTAGGAAACTGGCCTTCAGCATGATAGGTCTGCCAGGATTACACTTACCAACAGCTTCTCAATGCTGCTGAGAAGCAAGAGCAGGCTGGGACAAAGGTCACTGGGCATTGGCATCTTTGCTACAGCAGCAGAGCTCTCCCAAAGGTTCAAGCTCCTGCTCACCACTTCTGCTTTGCAGGAAGCAACGTTGACTGCAGGCTACTCACTGCTACCACAGACCTAAGGAGCAACCACCCCCAAGGCCAAAGTTTCAAAGAGCATGAAGCAAGTGTGGTTTTTGCCTGTTGAGGAGAAGAGGCTTTGATCAAGTGCTGTCAGCTGTGCTGAGAACAAAAAGCACCCTCAAAGCACAGGCTGCTTCCAGGCTCTCACCTGACTTGTGCAGATTGATGGATCGCAGGTTGGGGAACAGCCTTGCTAGGGAATCTTCTGACTCTTCAATGGTTGTCAGGTTGTTGTTAGCCAGAATAAGTGTGTCCAGGGATGGAAACATAATTCCCAATTTTCGAATTTCAGTCCAGTCTTGGAGATTATTGTCAGTTATATGGAGTAATTTGAGAGACTGACAGCACACTGGAGAACAAGACACTGTTTTGTAGTCGTTAAGGCACAGGAAGAGCTCCTCCAAGCTGCACAGGGGAAGAGAGATCACATCAGAACCCCAATGTCCCTTGAGAAATGGTTACCCTCTTGGGGACAGGGACATGCACATGGGATTTTAACACAACATTCTAAAATAGCTCCTATCTCATTTGAAACTTAGGTGTAGAGAAGACCTCTGAGCACTCCCATCCATAAACCTCCTCCACAGATGAAAAACATCTCGAAATGTTTCCTTGGCCTCCTAGCATTAATTGTGTAACAGACTGCATGGGGTGGTGTTTCACATTTGTGCCCAGCAAGCCACCAACCCAACTCCAACAGGGATAGGTACCTGCTCTCAGTGCTTCATTTTAAACCTGTTTTTATACAACACAGATGACTCTTTTTTCCCCCCTCCCATCACTGGTTCTGTCAAAGATTCCCATTCAATAAAGAACAGGTCCCACTAAGTTTTTAGACAACTAAAGTAGCCCTCCTAAACCCAGAGAAGTGAACAGTGGCCACCCAGGATACACTGCTGTCACCATCTCTGCTTACAAAGACAGCAAATCTGTTATCAAAATGAAGCCACCAAGGACATTTGTGGAAGCAGAATGCCACTGCCAAGGTGGACTGTGGCCAAGCTACAGAAATCAACACTTTTGCACACAAAAAACATGATGAACTATTACTTGGCCAATGGGCAGACCCTGGGACTTCCATCCCATTGAAAAGCTATTAGGACAGGTATGCACCGCACCATTCATCCTGCAGTGACCCAGAGGAAAAGTGTGTCACCTCCTACATTGTTGGGGTGATTACCCATCTCTGGGTATTTAGATTTGGAGGAGAAGGCCCAGGCTCTGCAATGCCACAGAGGTTTAGCTTTTCAGACAATGTAAAGCATTCCCATGGCAAGTTCCCAAGTGCCCAAGGAAACAATTCCCTTCTTCTCTATCAATCCTGTCTCATCCCTCACCATGTGATTTGATAAACCAACCTTGACCTCCAGAGCAGGTCAGAGCATTCCTTTGTATGCCCAACTGCCCCTGCTTACTCTGGTAACTCCTGCAGGAGGGTGTGGACTGTTTCCCAGGAAGCTTTGCTGTTGTTGAGCACAAGCTTGCGGACGCCAGCGAAGGACCCAGCACAACTCCTCTCCAGAACAGACAGGCTGAGAGGGTTGGAGCTCAAGTTGAGAAACTCCAAGTGGGGAACATTGGACACAATTTTACTGACCTAGGTGGAGAGGGAAAAAAAGGAAAAGAAGAGGAAAATAAACCAAGAAATGCCTATCAGGCAGTAATAATATCCCATCTCCTAAGAGGGGCCCTTGGAATCACCACCGGCCAAAGAAATGACATGAGGAGACTAAAACAAGGCTTCTGGCTGACTACCTGTAATTCATACCCCAGCTATTCACTGGCAGGGATTGATTAGTTAATTGCTCATTCACCTCAACAGTTCATTTCATTACCCTCTCCAAGCAGCTTGAGAAGAGAGAGCCAGTCTCTCAGGAGAGGTCATAAAATCCACCCTGACACCAAGCTTCAGCAGCAGCATGTTAGAGGAGCCAGTAGGTTACACCCCTCTTTCAGCAGGGTGGCAATGGGCATGGCTCTTGACCTTCTGGCCAACACTCTGAGCATTTGCTGAGCTCTCTACTGCTCCCCTCTAGCCACAGACCTCACCATTCTATTCTGCCCAATGTAAAACACAGCTAGAAGCTCCCTGGATACACACAATGAATTTCTTAACTCCCTTCCTCTGAAAACAGCAGCTTTCTGACAATCAATCCACATTTCAGGTAACTCTGCTTGGGGCTACTTTCTCTTTTTGTGGGTATCTGAGGATAAAGCAGCAGAGAGGTAAGGAAGAACAATCAAGAAAAGAGAAAGAAAAGCCAGAGATGATGACTCCAGTTCTGGAGTGTGGGATGTGTAATGGATCCTGTGATAGGGTTAGGTGCTGACATAGATACTGCTAATACAGAGAAAGATATGGGGAGAAGTTGTTTAGATGATCAATTTACAGGCATCTAATAACTATTAAGTGAACAGAAGAGCCAGGCAGCATCAACTCATAAAGAACACACCAGGCCACTTGAATTTTCCTCTTTGACTGCAGAACTGATTCAAGTGGGAAGCAGTATAAGGGGATGGCAGCTTCTGACACCATCCCACAGCAGCCACACAGGCCAAGGGGGGACTCAGGAGCACTGAGTCCCAGAGAGCACTGTAAGTTAGGAGTTCAGTACAGAGCTAGCAGAGGTACTGAGGGAGTGTTCTAGCAGAAGACTACTCATGTTTTCAAGGACCAGAGTAACTGCACACTATGTGTTTTCTTAATCTGCATTAGCACTGAGGTGGGAAAGGCTCCCACCACACTGGGCTACAAGACAAGAGGCCAAAGTGAAGCCATCTAAAACCTGGAAGACATAAGGTCAATTCAAGGACAAAGTGCTAACACTCAGGGATACTAGAAAATACTGATGAGTCAGAGAGAGCAGAGAGCTCCACTCTGCACAGCCACTGGGATGGGAGGAGATGGGGCAGACCACGATGAACACAGGTCAGTAACAGGGCCCAGCTGCCAGCCAAGGGCAATTGTCTCCTGCAGAGGGTGAATTCAAGTGTTGCATAGGTGATGCTGGAGGCAATCAGTCTGCCTCACTTCACACCTCATCTTAGGTGATGTCATGTTTTGGGCACTATGCCTTAGGAATGAAGTAGACAAACTGGAATGATATCAGAGCAACAACACCAACAGGAGATGGAGGTAAAATGGCCTAGGATGAATGACTGGAAGAACTGATTATTTTTGCAGTATTATACCAAAAATAGGAAAAGGAAGCCAGAAAGCTCTTCTTTGTGTGTACAGGAGGCTGTTGTACAAGAAACAGTAATGAATCCTCCTCCATCCCCACTGAGAACAGGGCAGGGAGCAATTGGCTTACATTGCAGCATGGGAGACTTTAGTACCAGAGTTTAGACTATGAGGTTGTTAGCTAAGCATGGGAAGAAGCTACCCAGGGATCTGGAATCTCTATCACTGGCAGTTTTTAAGAGCTGGGTAGACATTTATCTGCTGTGGATGGGCTCTGTAAACTTAACCCTGTCTCAGAGGAAAGGGTCAAAGTACACAGAAAGCCTTCCAGTTCCTTGCTTTGTTGCAGCTCCTGCAGAAGCTGGTAAGTTGTGCCATCCAGGGTAGCCTAAGCAGGCTGAGCAAATAGCAGGGTGTGAGGCATGCAGCTTGTGAGGGCCAAGTGCACGTGCAGCTCTCCCAGCTGCTTACCAGATGTGAGGTCAGCCCCACTGAGAGCAAGAGGCAGAAGAGGAGGTGGAGAGGCAGCACCTCATCACTGTGGGAGGGGGTCCTTCAGGGTCAGAAGAAAACAAGTCAGAGGACACCATCCCACTTCTTAGCAGATATGGCCTCAGTACAAAACCATCTTCCCTGGCTCTAATTTCAACAGACAAGCCAAAGATCTCTCTCCCACCCACCTTCCAGGCTAGCAAGGAAATAACTGGAACAGGAAAACCTATCCCACTTCTGACTTTCCAACCCCTGTGCCAGAGCTGGGACATTTCTGCAAACACTGCATTGACTACCTGTTTAAAGACACAGGAGTCTGATGCAGGACAAACACAGGGTGATTTTTATGTTGCACGTCCCATTCTTTTCCATTACCTAACACACTTCATCCAAGCACTTCACAGGATTTTACAACAGCATTTAGCACTAACTAATGAAGCCTCAGAAAGCTCCTTTGAGGTAAATGTTATTAAACCTGCTTTGAAGATAGGGAAACAAAAGCAGAGAGAGAATAAACACCTTGCCCAGCATCACAGATTCAGTGGCAAGGCTGGGTATCAACTACCATTACTCAGACCTCCTCTTACTCTGTTCGAGACTCCACTGCCCATTAACCTCTTGACATCAGAAATGCAGCAGTTCTGGTGCTTTGCATGACAAAAAAAAAGAAACATATCTATTTGTCAGCCAAAGGCCAAGATCCTCAGTCATGAGGTAAATGGAGTGAAGTGCCCAAATGGATTATGGCTCAGCTGTTGGTGGAAGTAAACAAACATCAGCTTCAAAGATGAGAATGCAGCAGACGAAACACACGGAAACCTCTCTCCTTTAAAGGGACAAAGTCCTCTTACCACCTGCACTGTGTTTGCAGTCATAGTAACAGCCACCAAAGTTATTCAGAAAGATGCCTATGGAACCCTTTTACCTCATGCCAGTCTTCCAGCTTATTGTCAGAGAGGTCTAGCTCAGACACATGAGCACAGAAAGCAGCGATTTCGTTCTCGTCCCCTGCGCAGGTGATGCCGCAGCTGTTCAGCACCAGCACGCTCGGGAGGTTGAGGCGATCTGCAACAGGAGGGGGCAAAAAGAGATCATCTCTCTGGTCAGCACTGAATTGCTTGCTTACAGGAGGGAAGAAGGAGCACAAACAACCAGGACATTCATCAGAAGAAAAGGTTGACCAGAAACCCCCCAGTGTACACACATGGGCTTCGTGGCAAGTGACTGACATCAGGCAGGAAGTTGGCTTGTGTCTAAACATGAAGTGTCACTCAGGATCAGAGGTCTCCAGCTACTACATGCATTTCTGTCCCTATCACAGCAAAGTCAGACTAGTCCTTTGTCCTTTACAGTGTGTCTCCTATCAGTTCTTGCCAGAACTTACACACTTCCCCAGCAGGCAGCTGCTACTGTAGATACAGGACTCTGTGGTGGCCCAGTAATTGCACAGCGTCAGACTCCCTTATCCTCTTGGACTTAGCCTACTTGGAGTTAGGAACAGCAAGGATGGATTTAAACATTTATTTTCTAGGCTTTCCCTTTGCAACAGTGTAGAACATTTAGCATTCTTACATCCTGGAAAAACTTAGGTCTCTGCTCTGCCTTTTACATTCAGACATGAAGCAGACTTCAGTTTTGCTCTAGTTCCCCTCCTATAAATAAACATTCCTGCAGCTACTTCACAGACAAGGACTTGGAACTCAATCACACACTGATTTCCTAAGGCCCACACATGACAAAGATCAAGTTAAATGCTGTGGATTTGTAACAGGAAAACGTTTCAACACAAGAAATCCACACTTAGGCAAGACCTCACTGCAGTCTGTAAGTTCCTCACCAGAGCTGAAGGAGGGGCAGGTGCTGGTCTCCCTGCTGACCAATGACAGGACCCAGGGCAATGGCATGAAGCTGTGCCAGGGGAGGGGCAGGATAGATCTTAGGCAAAGGCTCTTCCCCCAGAGAGTGCTGGAGCATTGCAACAGGCTCCCCAGGGATGCAGCCATGGCACCAACTCTCAGGGAATTCCAGAAGCACCTGGCCAATGCTCTTAGATACATGGGGTGACTTTGGGGTTGCCTTGTGCCTGGACAGGAGTTGGACTCCATGATCCTGGTGGGTCCCTTCCAGCTCAGGCCATTCTGTGACTCTGTGCAGTCATCAGTCTTCCACTCTTTCACACAAAATACAGCTCCTCCACTGCTGTGGAGTACCAAAACCTGTTAAAATTGAACTCCAAGCTTCTTCCTAAAAAGGTGAGCCTTTTTCTCTCTCCTTAATAGCAGCTACTCAACTAGAAAGGGATTCTAGCAGCAGACAATTATCTGGAGTGATCCTTTGCAAGCTTCCTGGCTCATTAATGCTCAGCTTCTTTGAAGGACAGTGCTGTACTCTGGGAATTAGTCATGATGTACTCAAGTCATGTCTCAGTCACATTTTAAGCCTCCCAAACTTGCTCTCTTTTCAGCATCCAAACAGCTCAGGTAAGTGAGTGTTCACACACAGGAGAGTGGGCAGTGACAGTATGTTTTATCCTCAGCTGAACTCAGGCCCTTTTCTCTCCTCTGTCAACCTCAGTGACTGTAAACTTCACTCAGTTAACTTCCAGGGTCGTTTTCCCCTTTGGGGCTGGTTATGATACAAATGCACCTGATGGGAACTTCAACTACTCTAACAGATCAAGATGGGCAAGAGGTTACACCCAGAAGGGATGCTTCTGGTGGGAGAAATGTGAATCTCAGACTCATCTGCACAAACCAAGAACCAAATGCTAACACCAGAGTGTGAGGGCAGACTAAAGGGTGTCAGAAGGATGCAGTTCAAAGAGCAGAAAATAGTGACACAGATTCTGCAGTCTAGGAAGCTCAAGGACACACAAGAGCAGCACAGAACTTCAGACACACATCTGTCTGAAACTCCCTCAAGGTTGTAAGGTCAGAAGCAAAGGAGAGAGGTGATTTCTCCACCAAGCATGGTCAGGGAGTATTTGATGTCTTGAGAAGAGAGGCAAAGAATAAACACAAATTCATTTGAGTCACTTGTCATAAAAGAAGGCTAGCTGGAGATTCAACCACTCACTCCTTGCCTGGAGATATGGGCACTGTGTACACTGCATCCTGTAGATGCAGGCATGGATGCAAGAGGATGGGACTGCACAACACCACTAGCACATGGACCAACCTCTAGTTCAGATCAGGTGTTGAGTATCTGTCAAGCCATCTCTGCCACAATACCTGCTGTTGCAGCCAGCAGTAATACAGTATCAAGAGCCTGAAGAAAATAAGCTCCAGGGACTGCTGAACCTTCAAAAGCTCAGCACTGCACAGGGCCTTATTTCCATGTTTCATTGACAGGATTTTGATTCTGTTGTGCTGGAGGGAAACTCACTTGGTTTTTACAGCAACTGGTCCAGCCACTAGATGACCTTTCTGCCTCAGAGCCCAGCCTCGAAGCTCTTCAGTAAGAAAGGGATTATAACACATCATGATGTTTCTTTTTCTGGACCATTCCTGGGGGATTCTTCTTTCAACAGAAACAAGAACAATCCAGAAACTGATCCTACCCAGAACTTCAGAGATGCTCAGAAAGACCAGAAGCCTACCTTTCATAGGTGAACCCTGTGGAGTTGCTGGGACATGCACTCCCATCCCAGGTCCACGACGATAGGGGAAGTTCTCTGGGCTGTATTTCTCACAAAGAACTTGCATGAAACTCCTTCCACTGGGCTGGTCCATGCTCCCCTCTTGGACTTCTAGTTCATGCAGGAAGAAACAGAGCATATAAACAGTCATGCTACACAACCAAACCATTACAGGCCAAGTACAAGACCTCCTTGTCCAACATGCTCCCACAGGACAGTTCTAAATGTGCCCTGGGTTAAAAAAGGTGACTTCTGTACCTCACAAGAGCACATCCAACCACATTTCCAGGGAAGCAAGGAGGGGAAAGAGCTAAGCACTGTTGCTCAAACAGCTTTTTTCATCCTGCAACTTCCCTTTCCTCTTCAGTCAGGACTTCCAGTCAGGAGCAGCTTTTTGGATGAGGAAAAAAGTAAAAAGGATTCACAGCTCCCTAACTGTTACAAAGAAACACCATGCAAAGTAGGCTACAGAGCAATGCTGTAAACAGCCTGGAGCTCAACAGCCTCTGGCCCACAAGATGTCACAGAAATACTCAATTCTGACAGGAAGCTTGCCCAGGAGATCTCAGGGCTCTCACCTTCCCTGACAGCACTTCAAAGCCAGCTTTGGCCTCAGAAGGAGCATCATCATTTCTCCTCTGACATCTGCAGAGAACTACAGCTCTTCTGTCCTGCTTGCAAACCTGCCCTTCTAACTAGAACACAAGTGCTGTGTCACAGAACACTCTGGAGCACACAGGAGCACATCCTTTGGCCAGTTCAAACCAAAAAACTAAGGGAGTTTGGCCAATTGAATTTTGCAGCTGCTTAATGTATCTGGAAGATAAACAAATATGCCCTTGGTATCTATGCACATCAGAGAACAGCAGAGGAAAAAGGACTCACCACACTGCAGGCTGCTGGCCTGCCTAGAAAGATATTGAGTGTCAGCTGGAAGTGCACTTGGCACAAAGATACTGTGAGGGCTGGCATCCTGCCCTGCCCTAGGTGCAACTAAACTTATCTGTCCTACTTCCCTGCCATGTTCTCTGAACTGGGTATTTTATAGGTTCCTGGCTAATGAAGAAATGGAGCTCAATACATGTCCAAAGAAAGGGAACCACACAGTTCCAAGGTTTTCTTTGTACTCCAAAGCAGGGTCTGCTGCCTGTCACACCTCTATCCCAAAGGACTTCAGCACAATAAAGAAGCAAGTTTACTGAAGCCTGTTTCAATCTTGATATTAGATATAAAGTTTACATGTCACAAATAGATTGGTCTTACTGCAAAAAAAGCCAAAACACCACACTTTTTTCAGCCCTCAACAACTTCATTGATTCACACATCAAATGGAACTCCATGCCACTAGTCTATCCAGAAGCAAACCAGAAACCCTCCCACTGAAGTCTGTGACATTTCAGTTCATGCTAAACATTCCACATGCTACAGCAACAATCTGCACTGACAGACAAGGTTTTAGGCTGAAAGGCCTCGTTCCAGAGAGGTGTTGGAGCTCAGTACTGCAGGACAGACAGATACTGCTTTCTAAAGGCACATTCAGACCTCCTAGTCTAGAAATTCTGGAACCTCCCCATGCACAAAGCTTTCTGTCCTTCACACTGCTTTTCTGTCAGCTCCATTCCTCTTTATCCAATGAGCAAACATCAGCTGGGAATTCCACATGAGGAAGCCACCTAAACATCCCACTAGAGGCATAATGTGTTTTCATCTACAGCATGACAGCAATCCAGAACTGAGAACAAATCCTAATGCCATTCACATTCAACAGCTTTGAATTACAAACACCTTCTGTCTCAAGCTTTACTTCTTGCAATAGCACTACCAGATGACAATAACATGAGGGAGTATGTAGTCACTTCTTCTGCTTCCCTTCTCCTCAGAGCTCACATTCATTACAATCATGTTGTGCACGTGGCTTCTTTGAGTCACTCCACTTAGCTTGAGCAAGGAATAACAGATTATGCAAAGCAAGCATGACACATTTCAAGTGAATGTTGCCTAGAGCAGGGCAGAACAGGATGATCTGCAAGGTGCACATTTCTGAGTGTTCTCCTACTGACAGCACAAGGAACAATTCAGAGCCTAAAATAGCTTTGGGTTTTCTAAATGGCAGCACAGATGTCAACCAATAGTCTTTGTGGTCTATACTTAAATGCTCTCCTGGAAGGCTGTGGCCCCAGTGACACAGAACATGGCACGTCTGCAAAGAAGAGCATGACCCTGAGTTGAGATCTGAGGGAAGGCCAGCAGGCTACTGCAGCTGATGAGTGAAGTGAAAGAACACTGGAAATGACACGAAAAATATTTCCATCCTTGTGCCATTAGCCTCTGAGGAGAACAAAAGACCCTTCAGAAGAATGACATCCTTAATGACATCCTAACGAATTCCAGCACCACACCAGCACTTGCAGAGCAGCTTCTGACGAGTCACACATCAAATGCATTTTGACATGTTTGTAAACACGAAAGACAAAGCTTAACAAATGGATGGAACATAACAAACATCTGCCTAAAAGAAGCTGTTATGTCCTTCTCCTAAGACATGATTCAGGGAAATTATTTTTGACGTGATCTTGAGGGACAGAGGAATGAGTACTATCAGGGTGGACAGCCTGACCTCTCAGCCACCAGGGCAAGCTACAGGGACTTCATCACAGACAGCATAACTATTTGCTCACCCACCAGAGTGGCACTTCTGGAAGCAGCCAATGCTAAAGACATGGATTGTGGTGAGGAGATTAGAAACCGAACGAGAGATGCCAGGCATGTCACTTGACGCGCTTCTGGCCCGGACTGTGACATTACGCTACCGAACCAGCAATCCCCTCAGGGGCTGCTGGAAAAAAACCAGCTCCACCGCACAAGTGGAAGGGGAGCCGTTCTGTCAGATCTTTCCTGGGCTGCTGGGCCCCCCAGCGGGGTACCACAGCTGGGAGTTCCCAGCTCCGAACCCCCGGGGCCTCTCCCCGAGCGCTGCAGCCGCCACCGGCCCGGTCTCCTCCAAAGCGAACGTTACACTGGCCCTGGCTGCCCTCACACGGCCTGGACTCAGGGTCGCCCCCGCTGACAGCGGCCTCCCCCGCTCCAACACCACATCACCGCTCAGAAAGCCAGTGCCAGCAGGTGCCAGCCGCGGCCCCGTCCATGCTCCCACTTCCCCCGGTCCCGTTCCCGGTCCGGTCCCCAGCCTCAGCCCCGGTCCCGCTCCCGGCTCCGCTCACCCAGGCCCGACGGCCTCGTCCCGCATTGACCCGGAAACAGCTCCCTAGCAGCCGCGTATCACGTGATCGGGCCGGGTCACGTGGCGATCCCCGTTGCCACGGAGACGACGACGCCTCCGATGGCTCAGTCCTCCCGTGGCCAGGCATGCGCCGCGACCTCTGACGTCCCCTAACCTCACCGGTGACATCAGGCAGGGGAGAGTGACGCTAAGATCCCCCCAGCTCCGGGGTCGAGCTCAGGGAGCTGTCATGGGGCAGCCTCGGCTCCCCAGAGGGCAGCCGGAGGGGAAGCCAAGCTGAAAACGGTGCATGAAAGCTGCCCAGATCGTGATATGTAGTGTGTTACTGACGTGTAGTGTGTCACTGACATATGATGTCAGAGGCATGTGCCCTTCTCCGCCGGCTTGGTCTTTGCTGGCAGTGCATGGCCATTCTCCACCGGCTCACCTGTTCCTCTCCTGTTCACTTACTCAGAGGTGGTATTGCAAACTTGTTAAGAGTTCAGTAAAAACAGAGTCATAATAAGGTTATATCTTCCACATAAAACATTGAGAACAAGTTTGGCTTAAGAGTCAGGAGGACCATCCTTGGACATAGATTGGAAGGGACCTTGAAAGGTCATCTAGTTCGACCCTCCCTGCAATGAGAAAGGACATCTCTAACTAGATCATGTTGCTCAGTGTCCCATCCAACCCGACCTTGAAGACCCCCAGGGATGGGGCATCCACCACCTCTTTGGGCAACATGACCTGTGAACAAGTCTTTTCTGGGAATGTCCAGGATGCTCAGCAGTGGTGCTACACTGGAGGGCTGCAATCCCAACTGTCCACTGATGGGATAGTCAGAGCAGGTGCCTCTGCAGAGCATCAAACCCCTTTTGCTTTCTTGAGCTGAGGTGCTGGAGCATGCTGTGAGTGATTAGTGGAAGAATGTGTCATCAGAGGAGGACAATTGTGTCTGCATATTTTAAGAAGATCCTGGGACAAACATGCCAAAATATGTTGTTAATGGGCAAATTAGAGCAAAAAGTAACCTTTAGCTGAACTGCCCTCATTATAATACCAAAAATCACACCCATAGGTCAAGAGACCCCACCCCAGGTGCAGACTCATGCATTTTAAGGTTTTGTTATTTAAGATTTATGATAATTAACTGACCAATCCAGTAGTGGGGGTTGGAAGGAGGTAGTGGTTTACTGATAAGACTTTGTATTTAATAAACTGGTTGAGCTTCCTGTGGGATCCTAGCTTTGTGGGAATCCACCTAGCATCCAAACTTGTGCAGCTTTGCAATAAACTCAGTATCTCTGCTCTGGGTGTGATTGGCTTTTTGCACATCAGGGAACAAACTCCCAAGTTTCTGGACGAGACTGGCACCATCTTTTCTGCCATGGCTGGTCATGACCTCAGAAGGAAGGAGAATAAATCTTGCAGGGAGTAAGGTTGTGCTGGATGAGCCTGCCTAGCAACGAGCCTGCCTGGTTCCTCATCTCCATCCTTGCTGGGATTACATGATAAGAATCAGAAAGTACCTGAAACGTGGCCTCTGGTTCCTGCTGCAGGTAGGGAGGTTTGGAGAAGAGCTGCATTAGTCATGGCTGAATAGCTACAGCCCAGCTACAGACTCTCCCCAGCCTGTAACATCATCAGGACAACTTTATCCTGTTACTTACACACCCCAATTTATGCACAATCCTCTGAGGCAGCAGAATACAATGGCAGCATTGTGGGTGCTACCCAGTTGGAGGACAAGAAAACGTGTTCAGCATCAGCCTGGGAGGTGAGAGACTGATTTAACTCCTGCTCTGCCATCTGTTTCCTGCCTCACTTGGGACTGGTTACATAGGCTTGCACCCACATGTTTGCAGTCAGGAGGCAGACAACTCAAGCTAGGCCCAGGAAGAAATTCTTCTGGCATCCCCTGGAGCTAAACCAGTTGGGCTGAAGATATCTCAGCAGCAAATATCCATCCCAAGAGGCAAAGTGAGCCTTGAGCAGACCATTGGCAGAGTTAGAGCCATCAGCACATTACCTAAGCCCCAGCTGCAAAGTTAAAAGCTGCATTAGGCTTAATCAGAAGTGCTCCAAGCTATTACAGCTCCTAAAATCCAGCCACTCTGTCTTCCACTTCCTGCTTCTCCTTGGTGCTGGGACTTGGTTCACTCACAGCAGATTTCAAAATAAAGCACTGGCTATGTATCTTCAAGACACTGGTGGAGAAAAACTGAGTGACTTCCCAACCTTGTCTGATTCAGCATTATGAAAGATTCACATTACTGCTCTACCTCCTGAGGCAAATGTTGCCATTGCTGCTATGTGAAAGGGTTCAGGGTTTTCAGGTGACATGGTCCAAATCACATGCATTATCTCCTGGTAATTCTGCTGTAGCTCTCACCCTATCATCCCTGGTCTCCTTCCAGTAGAGCACTGGCAGCCTAAGCTGTCAGTGCTGAAAGAGATGCATGGCTTTCATGGGCCTGATTTCTCTTTAACAGAGAGAAAAACACTTTGGTGTTTGTTCTTATTAGCCTGTTGACACAACACTGGTTTGATTTTGTTCTATGCAGGCCAGTTGCCTTGCTAACACTCCATAAAAAAAAAAATCCACCTGCATGCTCTGAATGTCTTATTTGGTTCTTTTAATACATTCCAGAGAGAGCTTTGTCTCCATTTGATTTTCCTTCCCCCTCTCCTTCTGGTATCTGTTTCAGTGAGATAAAGAACTTCATTGCATTCAGAGGCTACACTCTTTCACTAAAAATCCTCATGGATTTTGCACAGCTTACCTGTGCCATTTAGTTGCTAGAAGGCAGACAGTGCATGCTCCAGCTGGTAACTGGCACCAGCAGGTTACATTTTGATTGGAAACACGTTTCAGTTGCTGCTTTCTATGGTTACAGATCAACTGGATAGAAGAGATGTCTATGTTAACCTCTGCTGGGTCAGTCCTGCAAGTGTGAGAAAGTGACCAGTGTATCCCCCTGGCCTACATTAAAGACCATTTCAATGGAGATGGGATAAGTCAGGGAATTGTTAACACAATATAGCCTTTCAGCTCTTAAGGGCTGGTTTGAATTCAGCCCAAGGTAGTGCTGACTGAATGTGCTTATCATTTGTTGGCTGCCTCATTGTTCAAGTGAAATCAGTTCGATGGGTCTCAGTCTGCTCCTCTCTAGCAGACAAGTATCTCCTTGCAGAAGCTTTTACTAGCATTGGCCAACCTGGGTGACCTGTCCCTGGCAGGCTCCCCTTTTTCCCACCAGCACCTCCTCCAGAATTCAACAGGCCATGGGAACCAGGGTCACCTCTTCACTTGCTTCCTCTGTGTCTGGTCACACAGGGGATACCACTGGTGATACTCATCTAACACTGGAGCTAGCTCACACAGGCAGAACAAGTGCCACTTAAGAGGCATTCACTCCAGCAAGGAGTCCATGTTATGTGACAGAGCAACCCAAACCCAAGTTCATTATTTCCATGCTTTTAGAGCCAGACCTGATCAACCTCAGCAAGAAAAAACAACTTTGAGATCTGAAAAAAATTGCAGTTACAAACCTTCCCTCATTACTCATGCTTCTAATGCCCCACAAATAAATGTCACTCACTGCCAAGGGGGGCACTTACCAGGGTCCAAGCAGGTTCATGGGTTACTACATACTGAGGCCAGAAGGGAACCACTGTCAACATCCAGAATACAAACTACAGACTCCTCTAATTTCAATCCCATCTGATCTGGAGCAGAGCTTTCAGACACACACACAGAAAAAAAAAGATAAAATAAATGCATGTACTCTTGAAAAATGACCTGAAAGAGAGAAGCAAACACAGTCTGTGGCAAATCAAACAGTTAATTGCTCACTATGTTAATCAAAGGAAAAGAAGAAAAAAAAGCAGTCCTCATTCTAGTTGGAGCCAGGCTCCTAAACCCAATTAATTCCCAACCCACACTAATAATATTTGAGAGATCTCCCAGTGGCCAGGGAAGCAGCAGCACTGTCACACATGGGGACTTGGACCCACTGAGATCATGGAATTCCTCTGGGTCACACACAGAGATAATGGCAGCAGCAGAGGGAAGAGCATGGAGGAGACTCTGCTGCTTATCAGAATCATTTCCCCCATATTTAAGTCACCAGAGGCTTTATGGGGAGGGTGGGGGAGTGGATTTGAAACAGATGCAATTTTCTACTTCTTTTCTGTTGCCTTTTTGATCCTTTTGCTTCTGGCTTTGGCAACAGCAGCTTCCTTCATCCTTGGAGATTATTCTTCAATTCCTCAAAGAGACTTCAATTTTCTCACAAATCTCTCTTCCTTTCACTTAATTTAAACATTTATGGCCAATTTCATGATTTAATAATGAGAAATAAAATTGGAGATTTACTAAGTGTTGAGAGAAGACCTTTCATTTCATCTGGGGATTAAGAGGGGAGTTAAAGGTGTGAATCCTGTTAGCCACACTGGCCTAACCTGAGCTCCAGCGTGCTAAGGAGCCTGATCCAGAGAGACACCAAGCACTCTCTGCTCCCATTGAGCCAAGAGAAGTCCTGTGGACTCAGAGCACAGTGCAGATTTGGGCCCCTTAAGACACAATGCCAGCCTATAAATCCACAGCAGCACTGTCTCAGAGATATTTTGCTAATAACTTTAAAGCCTGACTTCATTTAGTACTACCTCCAGCTGATCACATCCAAGCAGCTTCTCACTACACCATCAATTTAAGGGAACAATTCAGCAGGATCTTTGGTTCTGCATAAGCACTTCCCAAATCACTTCAGTCTCTGTCAATTATCTGAGACTAATGCACCTTGAAGTTACCTTTAAGAGCAAACATTACTCCACAGTCATAATTCTATGATATTATCAGGAGGCAAAAGATAGGAACAATGCAGCTTTTGGCTCTAGAAATTCAGACTGCAGATGCAAAAGGTAGAAACAGAAGAATAAATCAGTACTGCTGTGGTCTGAAGATCTATTGGATTTTCATAATTTGGCAATTGCTAGGCATGTTCACAGGACCAAATGGACCTTGAGCCTTTTATTCATTTGATTTCATTTTCTGGATGGCTGCTATTAGATCAAGACAGCTTTCTCAGGTACTGCTGTGACAGCACTGGCCATCAAACTGAGCCTGGCAAATCAAATCTTACACACTTGGGACTAGGCTCACTCAGCTGGCTGCTGTCTCACCCTCTCCATCACGATGTGGATTCTCTCCCAAACTTGGGCATGCAGTGCAGGATGCAGCTGGCCAGGCTTGCTCTTCTTCAGCTGACCTGCCACACTCAGGAGACTTCCCAAACCCACGTGTGACCTACTGTGCCAGACCCTCTTCTCTTTTCTGACCCTTTGGGAAGTGCCATGCCATGGCCAGCTGCTTGCTGACCCTGCCTGAGCAGCAAAAAGGCCAAACCTGGGCATGGGTTATGCCCAGCAGCCTCCAATGTCTCCCATCAACCCTGGTTCTGTCCCTGCTGCACAGCACAGCATGGCACCCAGGTATTGCCCTGCTCAAGACACATCTCATTTTGGACTATGTTTTCCATTTTGTTCAGGCACCAGCAGACAAAACTGAGTCCAGTCATGAAAACAGTTAGGTCTTCCTCTGCCAGATGCTCTGGGTTTATAACTAGTTGTTAGGATGAGACAGAAAAGTGTTGCTGCTCTTTGATTTTGGAATGGGACTTTGGCTGGGAGAACAGGACAAAACAAGGGGAGAAGCAGCCTCTTCTTGTGTTGTGTGTGTAATATCTCCATTACAGTTCTGGATCTCACTTGGAGAACGATGCTGGCTGAGTATGTAGGCTGCCAGCATTCATAATAATTAACCATTAATGTTAGCAAACATTTGGCAAATCTCCACCTGCTTTCATCCAGAGCTCTCAGAGTCCTCTGCAAACACGAACAGATTAGGCCTCACCAGACCCCCTCCAGTGCTAGATATTAATCCAAAGAATTTCCTTCACTTCTACTCTCTGACCTGGCATTTAGTAAACCCAGTGAAGTTGGGAAGTACTCAGGTCATCCCCATTTATAAAGGGCAGAGAGGAAGCCCAGGGTGGTAAAGGGATGTTCCCAAAGTCCCAATGAGTGCTGCTGGTGCAGGAATAGCAACCAGTTGTGACCTCTCACCCTGCAGTCAACACCTCAAACCCTGCACTATCCTCCTGTGTTTGGCAGGTCTTCATCCCTGTCTCATTGCCAAGAAAACCCAAGCAGGAAAGGGACTTAGGCTTAGCACCAAGTCTGATGCAGGTCAGCAAGCTGGTAGAGCAGCAGCTTTGCTGCTGTTGTCACTGCTGGGACACAACATTACCCCAGACACAAAGAACTGTAAGCTAGCCAGTGCACAGGATCCTCTAGGAGAGCATCTGCTCTTGTGCCTGCTCTGGCTTGGTGGTATTTTTGCCATCCAGTTTTGCCATCCTTGCTGCTGCTTTTCAACAGCTCCTTGTGGATGTGATCTTGCCCAAAATCAAACCAAGAAAGAAAAAAGGGAGCTTTATGCCAGAATAATGCTGCCCCCTTAAAATAATGTCAACACAGGGGGGTTATAATGAGACAGTTTGGGCAGAGTAACTATTACATCTGGTAAACCAGCAGACTTTCCCCACAAAGACACTCCCTTACAAAACTCTGGTTTTCCATTCAAGGTCTAGCTTCCAAACCAAACACCCACCCATCTTACCCAGTCATATGGCCAGCAAACAAACCTTCCTCACAGAGGAGAACAATCTAGCACACAGGACCTCAGGGTGCAGACACTTGGAAGCCTCCTGCTTGTCTCTGGCTCCCTACCACACATCATGACCTCCATTTCAGCTGATTGAGGGCTAAAGATGTTGTGGCTGATCAATGGCTCAGGAATAAAACCAGAGGCTGTGTGCTCACCTCCTTGCCCCAGTTTAGTTCAGCCAGCAATAACTGGAGCAAGCTCCACAGCTCTGCTTGCTGACATGCAGGGGTATTTACTGGAGACTGGGAAAACAATCCACTTCAGGCAGGCAGATCAGATATCCTAGTGCTCACCTGGCAATGAGAGGTCTTTTTTTTAATTTCCTTTCCCTCCCCTAGTTCTTTCCATTCATTTGCATTCACTTTTGGCTTCAAAATAAATTGCTTTAAACCTCAGCCAGGCAAGAGCTGAGCCTGGGAAGCCAGAGGACTGCATTCATCAGCATTTCCTGGGAGTTCAGGCAAAAACCAATCCAAGATGTTGGGGTTTTTTCTGAGACTGAGCAACGTGAGGAGGAGCATTTGGGGGCTGAATAGGAAAGGGAAGGGTGTTTGGAAGGCAGAGATAGAGGAATAGAAAAGGCAGACAACAGGGTTGAGAAAGCACAGGACTCACCCATACTGGTCTGAATTTCCTTCTCCTCAGCAGTGTGAGTGAAATTCCCCCTTTACCTCCATTAATATTTTGTCTCAAAGCACCAAGGCCTCTCTGTTCTCCATGCTGCACACCAAACTGGATTTTTTAGCAGCCACTTTGGACTAGCTCCCCAGCAGGCATAGCCCAGCACAACTCCCAGGTGACTTAGAAGAGCTGATCGGCTGCCAGAAGAACCTCTGCCTACCAGGAATGCTCCTTCTCACTGCCTTTACACTCCAACAGACATTTTCTCTCCCTCCCACCACAAGCTCAATACAAGAGACACAGAAAACAGATGCATCACAATAAAAGCAACAGGAAGGATTAGTCTGCACCAATTGATTGAAGAGTGAAAAACTCTTCCCAAACAGCCTAAGTCAAGAAACAAGAAAGGTTAGGTCTTTCCATGTTAATAGACCCTTCTTCAGCACACTGGAAAGGACACTTTTTAAAGGCAAATGGCCAGTTAGTCCCTTTGATGCCTGGAGATGCTTCAAGATAGGTATGATATAGAAAACCTAGGCAGAAGATATGTCCTGGCTAATCTGACAGTTCTCCCTTTTACAGCCAGCTATTGTCATTTCAGTCTGAGAACTCCCAGCTGCACTGACAACTGCAGCCATAAACACAGCAGAGGAGAAAGCCTTTGTTAATTAAGCTTCCTTCATTTTCTTACTGATGTAGGCTCAGCAGAGGCCTAGGAAGAGCTGCTGTTGTGTGGCCCTTTTGTGCTGGTGATGGACTGCCACAACCCCCTCCCAAGACAGTTGCATACTGATAGTGAGGCAGGTGATCCTCATCTGCCACCTGGAATGCTTTCTGGGATGAAATGTTGCAGTCCTGCCACAAATCAGACTGTTAACTCAACTGGAGCAGAGCAGAGTTCCCCCTTAGAGAGAAAAAAACCAACATCTCCCTGAAGGTAGCATAAACCTCCCCATTGTCTGATCTAGCTGATACAGAGCTTGATTTTCCCAGTGTGGGATCAAGTTCCAGAGGAGTTGATTTATACTGAATTCATCAGTGCTACTTTATACCCAGAAGAGTTCAGCTCTGTATTTTCAATCAGTTAGTGGCCATCAAACTCTAATGGGGTTTCTGGAACTGTGGGTGCTTTATCCTCTGTTCAGCAGCACACTGAGCCACTGCTCTGCTGCCTCTGTTCAGGTTGCAGCTCCTAGTTTTAGGCAGACATTGCTGTCCCCTCACAGTTTGATACTCAGCTAGGAGGAGGGACAAAACTCTGCAAGCTTCCCAGCATCAAGTGTGAGCCCAGACTCAGTTTCTGATGATGGGTTGCAGTTCCTTCTGCAAATCACTGGCTTGATTCTGCCTGCAGGTCACTGGGGCTATTTCCCTTGCTTCTGAGTGGAGCCTCACTGCCAGGTTCTCCTCCTGATGGGCAGTGCCACTTTCTCCTTCTAGTCAACACCATAGTCAAAGCCACCACAAGAAATGTCATCACCTTCCTTGGATACCCAAGAGAAGTAGAGGAGAGAAACACATATTTTGCAGGCAATAAATCTCAAGGTTTAAATGAAACAAAAGCTGCTGGAGGGCACTTGAATCACTCACAGCAGCCAAATCCTGACAGTTTCACCCCAGAATCAGTCATCACCCAGCCTCCACCGAGCAGACCTTGCCCACAGGTCCCTTCCTTTACCCAAGGGATGTCTTAACTATTCAGTCATCACCCCAGAACCATCTAAACCAGTTACCCCCATTCCTGTGTCTAACCTAGTTCCTCTGTACCCACAGCTGCAGTTACCAGTGCTGGAGGTATCTCCACCAGCTTACATATGACTGCTGGGAATCACATCCCTTCCAGGCCCTTTCTGTAACACAAGAGCTCTGCAAAACAAAGCAAAGCACAACAATAGCCTTTTGCCTCATCCTCCAGTTTTTGGGTCACTTACCTGGTGAGGCACTTAGGGTTCAAGGAGAGAAGTGTGCTTGGCAGGAGAGGAGCAGGAACAATTTCTGTGGATCTGAAATGGTTAAAAAGATTCCTGCTTCAGGACCTCTATGGTCCAAAGGGTTCAGTCTCTGTCTTTCAGCTCACTGTCTTTATTCCCAAAGCTCTGTGGGTTCTCAGGGTTCACAGAGCAACTCTTTCCTACTTTACTTACACCACCCAGTCCAGTAAAGCCTTGTTAATACCTTCACCCATGCAACCTCTGGGGAGAGAACAGCCTCTCATCATTAGGTGAAAATGGAACTGCCTGGAATAACAACACAAACACAGGGTTTAGAACAGGAGGAGACATCCCAGGTCTTTTAGTTAGGAACCTGCCAGACTGCTGTGGACCCAACTGGGCTGGGAGAATTGGCTGTCACAGCAGGGAGAGACGTGAGCCCTCAGCCCCACTGCTGGGCTCCCTCAAGAGAGAGGGCAGCAGGAGAATCAAACAAATCAGTTAGAAGGGAGAAAGCAAAGTCTTGCATTTTAATTTGATCTGATCTGTGGCTCCCAGTGGAATTTGCAGAGATATCTTACTAGAATTACTCAGGTTTTATCAGGAGACTGCAATACTGGGAAAGTGTCTTTTGGACAGCAAACCATTGCAGATCTTGAACTGCATTAGCATTGGGACTGGCTGAGCAAGAAAAGGCCTCACAATAGTTTCAAAGATGAGAGGAGAAAGTAGGGGGAGAGAGAACATGTGAGATGTAAACTCATCTGGGTACACAAATGTATATATATGAGCACAAACCCAGGCATCTGCATATGCTGGCTGCTGTGGGGTCCCTCCAGTCTAAAACCTGCAGGTATTTGCTGGTGAGCAGAAAATCCAGGACCTACAGAGGCATTAGAGAAGGCATCCAAATGACAGCTGCTTTTATCCAACCCCTCCCCTTCCCAGGTCCATTTCTCCTCTGAGTGCAAACACTTTGATCATTTTTTTTCCTTAAATAAATTAAAACAGAGACAAGAGGGCAAGAGGGACATGAAAAAAAAACCCATCTCCTTAAAATACAGACCTAGATATGAAATATCATATGGGGGAGCAAGCTAACAGGAGAGATAAAAAGCAAAGACAGTGAGGAACCAGGTGGTTTATCATATTTTTTTCCCTGACATCCTCTGTCTGAGCAGATGACTGCAAGGTCTTTGGAGGAGCAGAGGAATAATGTCTGGCACTGTCAAGATCCCTCTTTATTCACTGCAGTGAAGGGGTGAGAAAACATCAGGCCTGATAAATGATTCATGAAGCCTTTTCTTCTGCTAATCTGTAAATAAATTTTAAAAAGCAGCTTTTTGATGAATGCATTCTGCTGCTCGTAAAAACATGTCGGCCTTTAAGCACAACACAGCCACACTCAGATGTCTCTAGTGTTGCTGTCAGTACTTTGAAAGCCCAAGCCTGGCTCCTTGCACAGTGCAGGGAGGGAAGTTTTGCTGACTTACCTCAGCTGAGGATCTGCCCCCTCTGACCCCATGGCCCCAGATTCCTGGGCTCTGCTGAAGCCTTACCTCATCTCCTGCTTGCACCTTCACCACTCTGTTTAGTTAGGGAGAAGGTAACATCTCTCAGATTTACAGATATGAAGGCCAGAAAGGACCTTTAGAAACATCTCATAGGACACCCTGCACCACAAACTCTAAATCTTCTCCCCCTTGTTGCACAGCTCTCTCTGTGTGTGCCCATTTCACTGTCGCTGGGTGGCAGATGCTTCCCTTCGCACACTGCTGGAAACAGCAGAACACCCCTAAAGTGATGCCCATCACCATGGCATCACATCCCATTCCCTGCCCATCCTCCTCAGAAACATCTGCTGGAGATGGGCTCCTGCCCATGATAATGCAATGGATTTGATCCTCAGCTCATGCTCAATGGGGCTCCAACCAGCAGCTCTGGGAAGGGGTGTGAGCCATGCAGGTGGGGTCAGTCACCTGGGCAAGGTGAGTCACCTGGGCAGGGTCAGTCACCTGGGTGAGCTGAGTCACCTTGGCAAGGTGACTCACGTGGGCGAGGTGAGTCACCTGGGCAGGGTGAACCACCTGGGCAGGGTGAATCACCTGGGCAGGGTGAGTCACCTGGGCAGGGTGAATCACCTGGGCAGGGTGAGCCACCTGGGCAGGGTGAGTCAACTGGGAAGGGTGAGTCACCTGGGCAGGGTGAATCACCTGGGCAGGGTGAGCCACCTGGGCAGGGTGAGTCAACTGGGAAGGGTGAGTCACTGGGTGATGTGAGTCACCTGGGCAGGGTGAGTCACCTGGGCGTGTCGCTGCTGTCTGTGAGGTCAGTCTCCTGTAAATCTCTGGGCATGGTTTTAACTAGGTTGAGGCCTGCTGTCAGAAAAACTGTGGGCACCCAGACTGAGGCCCCACGCAAACATGTTGGTATCTAGGTCCTTGGCTGTGGAGAGTGCCAGAGCCTGGCATTTGCAATGGAAGGTAGCAGAGATAACACCGGTGTCAGATGGGAACAGGTGAATGATCTGCTCAGTATGGTGGCTGAGCTGCAGGAAGAAGTCAGGAGGTTACAGACTACAGAGGAGTGTAAAAGGGAGATAGAGAGGTGCAGCCAGGCTCTGCCATCCCTGAGAGAGGGGCAGCAGGTGAGGGCTGCACAAGAAGGAGGGGATCCCACACCCTCTTGCCGCCTGCAAAAGGATGACCCAAGTGATGGGGGGCAATGCAGGCAGGTCCCTCACTGGAGAAGCAGGAGAGGCAAGAGAGGCTCCCTCCCGACCTCCCCTACCTTCTCAGTCCCCTCTACACCATTGGAATGGGGCCCCTGTAGCAAAAGGCTTGGCAAAGGTGGAAGACAGAGGCCTAAATGAAACAGGTGAGTGGAGGAAAGTTGATGGCTGCAACAGAAGGCGAGTGCCTTCCTTGCCTGCCTCATCTTCCCAGGTGTCTCTGAGAAATAGATGTGAGGCCCTGCTGGAAGACAGCCAGTCTAATGGGGATGTGGATGACAGGCAACCTGCATCAGAGGTCTTGCTGCAGTCAGCTAGGCTTCCTGGACATATCACAACCTCCTCTGCAAAGAAGAAGAGAAGAGCTGTGGTCGTTGGAGACTTGCTCCTAAAGGGAACAGAGGGTCCAATGTGCAGGGTTGACCCTCATCAGAGGGAGGTCTGCAGCCTTCCTGGAGCCCAAATTAGGGATATTACTAGGGAACTTCCCAACATGGTGCAGTCATCAGAGTTTTCTCCACTACTGCTCTTTCAGGCAGGTAGAGAGGAAGCTGCATCCTGTAGTCTGCACACCAGGGGTGTGGACACCCTCAGGCAGCAGAGACCTGTAACAGCCAAAGCACCTCTTCCCCTTCAGCTGGGGAGTTTTGCTGGCTTTGTCCCTGAGCAGGTGAGCCTTGAACTGTCTCATGACTTTAGTGAGTGTGGACAGGGAAGGAAAAAGGAAAAAAAAAAAGCATGATTATACAAGGACATCTTTTATTTCAGTACATTCAAGACAAAAAAAAGAAAAAAAAAAAAGAAAAAAGAAAACAATTCAAGAACAGGATGTACCTTCACTCAAGGCTTTATCTCCCCTGCCCCTCTCCATTGCCATCTCTTTCCTCTTACAATCAGAAATTGCATAGAATTTGTTTTTTTCAATCAGAAAATGAAGCTCATCAATGTAAAACCCACATCTGTACCAAGCAGAGGATCAGCTGCTGCTGTTGCTAGGGAAGTCAATATTTTCCTTTACATCAGATCCTGGGATAATGGTTTTCTCAAATGCTGGGTGGCATCATCACTGCTAAACATGGGCTGGAAGTCACCCTCGAGAAGCTGAGGGTGCTCTGTGGGTCACAGACAAGAGGAGCTCACAAGCCTAGGGCAGAGCTCAGAGTCTCTTTGTTCAGGAGCGTGCAGAGCACAGGCTGTGGATGCTTTGGGGAGTGACAGTGGGCAGCCAACACCACCTCCCTCGGCTGGCAGGAAGAGCAGCCTGTCCCAGCACCCCTTGCTCCCACCACACCTTCCTCAAAAGGCTCCCCTCCTACCCCCCACCCCCCAACCCAAAAACAGAAAGGAAAAAAGGAAAAAAAAGCAGAAGATAACCCCAGAACTAAACAAAAGACACAGAACCCCTGAAATTCCAGGCGTTTCAAGGCCTCGTTGAGTTCACTGTGTTTGTTGGTTGGTTTTTGGCATTTCAATATATATATATCTATGCATATATATATATATATATATGTATTTTAACAACTCCTTAGATGGACTTTCAGCAAATGCTGCTTCTCATGGGGAGTGTGTCCCATCCATCCCTCCCTTCCTCTCTCTGTCCACCTGCCACACTCTAAAAAGGAAGAAGAGTTCAGCACCCAAAACCTGGTGCCTTGGAGACTAGGTCCTGACGTACCCAAAATAAACCAAAACAAAAGAATGACTCCTCCCTTCCCATCCCTTCTCCATATCAAAGAAAAAAACCCTCCCCCCCCCACCCCTTTGAGAACATCCCCCAGTAAATCTACGGTGACAGGGAGATGGCACCAGCCTCCTTTCTTCTGGCCTGGGGTTGGGAAGTTCCAAGAACCACTTTTGCCCCTGGGTGGGCAATATCTGCCAGGCCAATTACCCACCACATTCCTCCTTCCTGCCTCAGAGCTGCATGGTGGCACGGAGACAACTTGCTGGAGACAGGCCAGCGGAGGTGCTCGCTCCTGCTGCCTCAGGCTTGAGCGAGATGCACGTCTTCTTGGACACCGACACCAAAGCCAACCCTCTGGCCAAGCCTGCTCCTCAGCCCAAAGCTCTGCCTTTGCTCTGGAGAAGCTGGGTTAACTGCTTTTAATCTAAAAACGAGTTGACATTGTACATGTCCATGTTCTAGAAAATGGAACAGGACCCTCTTGGCCCACCTCAATGCCCTCCCCTTCAGCCCCGGCGTTACTCGGGCTCGCTGCTGTTGGTGGTCTTCTCCCATTCCAAGCTCTCCTCGCTCTGCGCGGGTGAGCCTGCAGATGGCCGTGCCCGGAGGCCCTGAAACCTGCGGCACTCGGGGCACACTCGGATGTGTGTGCACCCTCGGGCGACCAGGGCTGCCTCTTGGGCCAGTCTTTGTGCCAGAGGATCTGGTTCTCCTCCACTGCACAGCTTCCCGTTGCTGAGCGTGGTTGTGCTGCGGGCTCGGCGCTCCTCTGGGATAACGGGGCGAGTCCGTATCATTCCCCCTCGCCTCCGACGAGGGTGGAAACTGTCCTTGCAGAGGATGATGTTGCGCAGCTCCGTCACCATTTCTTGGCACACTGACACCTGGAAGGCAGATCCAAGACATACTGCTCACCTAAGTGAGCTGCGAGTCCAGCAGCGCTGCATCTGCTCTCGATACTGATGCCAAAGTGTTAGGAATTTGGTGGTTTCTCTGGCCACTGGCTTTCAACACCAGTGCTCAGACACTTGCTCTTGGTTTAACCCAACAGATTCTGCCTCTTGTTAGAGAACTTCCTGTGTTCTGGATCCCTGAATCAACACAAGAGCCACAACGACTGCAGGGAGAAATCCTCAGGGAATATTTGATGTTTTTCAAAATAATTGAGGTGAAAGGAAAGGTGGTCAGGAAAAAAAATCTCAGCTAGCCTGGCCCACATCCATCTAAAAGCTAGGATTGAAAACACATCCTTGAGACATGGATGAGGAACATCAGGCAAATCTGAAATCAGGCAGCGATACCAGCTTGACCTATAGCTAAAAAAGGGCAATGAATTCTCTTCCTCTTAAGTTGATGCCACGTTACAACTGAGCTGTATGTACAACAACACATGTATCACAGATTGGTTAAGGTTGGAAGGAGACACCAGAGGTCATCTGATCCAACCCCCTGCTCTAGCAGGGTCACCCAGAGTGGGTTGCCTAAGATCACCTCTAGGTGGTTTGGAATCTCTCCAAAGAAGGAGACTCCACAACTTCTCTAGGCAGCCTGGGCCAGTGCCTTGGTGATCTTAGAAGTCTTTTCCAACTTAGATGATTCTATGTTTCTATGATCCCATCTCCAGGAAAGGTACCTGAAGGTTCTACACATCCTTGTTCCCTTCAAAAGCCCCTGGAGCAACCCTATAGCCTTGATCTTAGTAGGAGTGCATGAGAAGCTGATGCACTGTTACCCTGCTCAATACTCCTAGCCTTCTCGTGTGTTTGAGGTCTCATTACTAGCAACACTCATCTCAGCCTGGCTGTGTTACTTGCTCCAGAGCACTGCACTGCTGAGGACCCCACAGAGAGCAATAACCACACACTATCCCCTCAGGACATTTTCAGGTCCTACCTCTGACTGCTCAGAGTGCCGAAGGCTCCACAAAAATTCCAGCATTGCCATAAAAATTGCTACGATTAAGCCACAGATGAGAACCACAAAGATTCCACCAATATTCTCCATTCCCAGGCCTAAAACAAAGAAGAGACAATGGTGTGGAGAGGCAAAGACAACATACACTGCAAGCATGGCTGTAGAGAACATCCCACCCACTCTTTGCTGGTCAGTTGGCATTGCATATAGCCAGCCAGAGACCAAAGCCACCCAGATCACTGATCAAAGTCACCCAGATCAGGGACCAAAGTCACCCAGGCCAGGGACCAAAGCCACCCAGGCCAGGGACCAAAGCCACCCAGCCAGCAGTGTCCTATTAATAGCTAACCACACGACTCAGATGGCAAACTGAGTGACTTGCAGTAACTGTATGATTGAAGGCACGGTCTCAGAAATGATGATTGTGCAGACTAACAGAGAGCACACTGGAAGGAAGTACAAAGCAATTTGTGGACAAACTGAAAACAGGAGGGGGAAAAAAAAAACAAGGAGAGATCAATCAGGCACATTAATCCCTGCAAATTATTCACCCAGCTCCAGTTGCTTTGAACCTTGCAAAGGAAGATGAGCAATGTTGTTAAAGAAGCAGAGATGAAGATGACAAGAAAGGGCTTTAAAGGAACCTGGCATCAAGAAAAGCTCTTTTGATTGCATTACAAAGTGCTCATGGAAAAAGGTTACAGCTCCTTGCATTGCAGTAGCAAGGAGAGGTTCCAGACAAGACCAGGACCTCACACTGTTTTGAGGTCTCTGCTACCAAAGGCAACCTGTTCATGGGTTGGGTGCACTCTGCCTAGCACCCTCTGGTCCATGAGAAGGAAAAAGCTCCTTCCATGAGGTGACTTCATCTCACCTCTCTGAGACAACTTGCTTACAACAGGATCACTGCCACCCCTACTGCTTGTAGGAGCCATTCAGCCACCTTGGGCCAAATGCCACACACGCAGACAGCTCCTCTTAGAGGACTAACTAACATGCACAGGAGCTGTCAGCCCTGCCCTACACAGCCTGCACCCCAGAAAGCTCACCAGCTGGAAGGAAGGAACACCCCCTCAAGAACCCAGCCTGAGCTTTCCATGTGCTGAGGCAGTCACCTCGCTTCACATTGCGACCCCTGCCCCAAACCTGCAGCTTGTGTCTGCATCCAGCCCTGCAGAACAGGACCATAGAGGAGCTGGGGAGCAGTGCTGGCCTCAGCACACACTGTCCAAGAAAAGGCCCTTCCCTCCTGTGCTGCTTGGATTTGGATCTCAAGTGGACTGGGTCCCTGATTGGATTGATTACTAAAAAGCATCCAGTGCTTTCCACTGAGGCGACTGTAGGAGGCCATTACTCAACAAGAATATCTATAAACATCTTCCTCTCCCTTCTGTAGCATTAAATCAAAGTGTAAGGATCAATGATTTATTGACTTAATCTCTGCATGGCTTTTAGACATAAAATCTCACCAAAATCCTTGTAAATCGCTGACCTGTTTTGTTCTAAAACTTAGGAGGTCACATTTCTCCCTCCTCCTCTGTCATTCTTTTGGCATGGCCTCCAGAGCAGTCTAGTGACTCTGTAAATCAGCTCTTCTCAGAGATGTTTCTACTAAGAAAGCAATTCCAGGGCAGAAAACAGCTCATAATCACAGTTTAGACCCAAGGTAAAGGCCATCCTCTTCTCTTAGTAGCTCTCAAATTTGAATTTAGGGCCAGTACCTCTCTCTAAATCCTTCTATCATTCTGCCTGGGTGACACCTCAGACATCCATTCCCAAGCTCTCCTGGGAGGTATTTCCTTCCTCCATATGCACATCCCAGAAAGGCTACAGCCTTCTTCATTTCCCAAACTGGAGAAGCAAGCCATGACAGAGGGCACAAGACAGAAAAAACCTGTCCAGGGTCACAAAGCATGCCTAGCAGTGTCAGGAACATCCTAGGAGCCTGCTCCCCACCCACCCCCACCCCAAGCCATCTCAAAAGAGCCTACAGACCAGATTCGACTTCGGAGTTGTTTCTTTGCACAGTCCAGAGGCAAAGGCTCCTGTGTCACCTCCCAAAGTAACTTCTTTAACAGCTTATTGCATTCCCCTGAGGCCTGATGTCTCAAGACAGAAAGTGTTGGCTCTGTGTAAGACATCAGGCCTCTCCAAAACACATCTCCTGAGCTAAGCTGGATGAGACCTCCCAGGGATGATGAGGAGAGCTGAGCTCACAAACTGCACGGACACGCACACCTACAGCTGCTGCAACGTGAAGAAAACCAAAGAGCTACCATGGACCTGGCTTGGCTCTCCAACCTCCATGCTCAGAAAGGTCAGAAGACTGTCCTTTCAACCAGGAGACCTGCTGGCTTCTCCAAAACAAAAACACCTGCTGAGGAAAGGATGGCTGCCAAAACTGAAAAATGCAGCAACTGCATTAAGCTGGCAACTGCTACCACTCCGGGACATCAGCCTAATGTGGTAGCTTTTATGGCAATTTGCATAGCATTACCCAAAAGAATTTGCTAACCTCAGTTTACAGATGTACTAATAAAGTCCCTGTGTCCCTTCCTCTGCCTGTTTAAAAGGCACTTTCACTTGGAGCCATTAACCAGTGGGCCTGTGGTGGAGATCTATCTCCCTTGAAGGAACCTAGGATTTTGGTCTGATCCCTTTAGCCATTCATTTTTCCAGACATTCATTAGAAGCTAATTTACCCTCCATATGCCTCCAATATTTGTCATTTGGTTGTTCCTGCTATCTCTGCTCCAGGCAAAAACACACAGTGTGAGGCACAGCAGAGCTGTTTGGTTTTCTCCTTGAATTGTGAAGGAAGGAGTCTCAGGTCAGAGGAAGGGGAAAGAAGGAATTCTCAGGCACAAAACCTGGCAGTGCCCATGTGCAGATGGACATTCATCCTTGCCCCCTTCCCAGGCTACCAGAGAATGGCACTGGCTTACCTTTGGCTCTGTGGTCCTCCTCTTTGGGGCACTTGCCTCCTTCCCACCACTTCCTCTTCAGGATTTCCAGGCGGTTGTTCTCTTGCAGCTGGAGAATGGCCAGGTCAAACTCATCACGGAACACAGAGCCTGCAACACCAAGAGGTACATGGTAAGGCACCACCTGGGCCAGCCTTCCTCCCCATTCACCCCCACCACGATGCCCTGCCAATGTGCCCCACCACAAAAGCTCATCTCTGAATGGTCTGGAAGGGACTTCAGTTCACAGAAGCCCCCAGCATCTGCAGCTTGTCTGCTGGGACTGTCAACTGCTTAGTGTCATTTGCAGATGGTAATTTCTCCTGCCCACCAAGACCCACATAGGCCACTTGAAGAGGTCCTTTGCAAGGGGGAACTTTGGCTTCAGGGGCAGTTTGGAATCCAGACCAAACCACGGAGGTCCTTCTCCTGCCTTTCTGCCTCCAACTTCAACCTTGCTCTAATAGTCCTTCCCTCAAACTGGTGCACTGCAACAGCAGTAAAAGCCCAAATGTTCATGGTAGAGGAGGGCTCACTCCTGTCCTCAGCACAGAGCCCTGCTGAGCCCCTGATGATGTCTTCTCCCAGAGACCCCAACGAAGGGCCGTGGGAAAGACTGTGGTTCTCCTAGTAACTCTGCACTATTGTCCCAGCCAGCAGCTTTCTGCTCTTCTTATCTGCTACAGTTTCACTGTTTAACAAGACAATGTCAGAACAAATTTAGTCCTGAAAGTAAGGATTTGTACTCAGGATCAGGTTACTGTGACTTTACAAGCTTACTCATGTTAGATAAGCTCTAGTGACTGTGTGACAGTGAATTATGCAATTCACCTCAACTCACTATTGCTAAGAGCAGGTACTTAAAGGTCAGGACAAGGCTTCCCGAGCCTGGCCGAAAGATCAGCAGATTGCCTGGAATAACAACTACTACATCCTTTCTCTGTGCTGCCCTGGGAGATGATGTTCTCTTTCCACCTCTCATATTTGAAAGACAAAACCCTTGCATTTTTTAAACCTGATTATTAGCTGAGATAGTCACTGAAGTGCCCAATTCTCTATCCTGGAATTTTACAAACCACCAGCTGTTAAGAAGCTTGTGCTAAGAACTACAGGAGTTGCAACAGCATGACTTTTACAGCACTTCTGAGATACAAGAAGGGGCACACAACGCTTCAGAAACACTGGGTTGAAAGGGAACCAGCCAGCAAAGAGCAGATATGGAGAAAACAAGCAGCAATTTTGAAACATCTTTCACATTCATTATTTAAAGAGCTGCAGTCACGTGTCACATGGCTCTGGACCAGAGCAGGGTCTTGTCCATCTGGCTCTGAGCGTGCACCTTGGACAAGTGCAATGCATTGGATTTTCCTCCTGAGATTCAACCAAAAAACATAAACAACAACAAAACCAACCAACCAACCAACCAACAACCCCCCAACAAAACCAAAACGACCCTGGGCAGAGCTGTGAAAAGTGACATTGGCTTTAGAACCCCTTCAGCCTTTGAAATGCTCAGGTCCTCTGCCAACAGCTGAGAAGGACTAGAATTTTTCTTCACTGCCTACCGACGGGCATGCCAATCCCGTAGCCCTTGGTGTCCAGAAGGCCCCCGACCTGCGTGAGGTTGCAATTGCGCTGCCGATAATACTCGTTCATGGTGGACTCCAGCAGGAAGGCGTAGTTGGAGTTCAGCACCCGCGCGATCCCTTCCTCCGTGCTCTTCACGAAGACGCTTGGCTGCTTGGAGTACATGTAGTTCCACATCCGCTGGTACGTCTGGTAGCGGGAGTTCTGCAGGAGAAGAGAGGCAAGGGGCTCTAAGCTAGGAGCATCTTGCTGTTCTATCAACCCCACGTTGGATACCCACAAAGGAGAAAGGAGTCAAGGTAGGTTAGGTCCCAGATTCAAACAGGATTTCCATGCCTAACCTCTGCTTTGCTTTGTTGGTTTTTTTTTTCCCCCATGAGATTTCAAGGCTCAAATATCTTGGCAGAGTTGGGACTTTGTTGGCAAAGCTGGGCATGAAATGCCAATAGGTTCCAGCAAAGCTTTTTGCATAAATTCAATTTTAGAATAATAAATAGTTTCTGTACTAGTATATCAAAACCACACACAAAAAACACGTCAGAAGAAATAGCTCATGCTTGGCTGATTGAAATCACCCAGTGCTCCCTATAGAGCTCACAACCCTATTGTCTGTCACTATAACCTTGTGCTCAACAGTTCACCAGTATCAGAGCCAGGCATCATCGTCTGAGAAGGGCACTGAGGACAGCACCAAAGCTCCTGGGGGTTTGTTGCTCCCTAAACGTGTTTTTTGATTCACCCCTTTGTGAGGCAAATCAAAGTACATGCTTAAGAGAACTGGAGGTTTTTTCATTGGCTAAACTCAAACTAAAAGTCGACCTAAACTAAAGCTCAACCAGCCCCAAATCCTCAGACTCTGCCGGTGTCTGAACCCACCTTGGTTTGATCAAGCAAAAAGCCAACTACAGTTTATCAATCTTGCCTGTGCTGAGCAAAGAGTGAAACCTTCAAGACTGAAGATACAACACATTCTGGTCCACATCAGTAGTTTCTGAGTTTGTCCCTTTCCCCTCACACTTGCATTTCTGCAGCACGTGGAACCCCTTACCCCACCTGCCTTTCCAGGCAAGGTGGCAGGTACGTGTTGTGGTGCCAGGCACTTCCAAGGGCTCATTTTCTGTGAAGGTGAAGGATGCTGGAGAGCCTCGGGGAATCTGCTGATGACCTAGTTACTGTCCTCATCTGTCCAGCTCTGTCCTCTGGCTACAGTCTCTTGGGCAAGGGACAGAAGAACAGAGGATGTGGTTGTTCCTGATTCACTGCACTTCTATACCTTAACCCTGTGCTTTAGTGTCAGGGGAAACAGCTGACAGCAAGTGGCCATACATCAGGAACTGAGTGCTGGTGAAGACAGCCTCAGCCTTTACCCATCACTGTGTTTGACCCATCATTGTTAGACCACAGGCAAATGGATCCCAACAGGGTTTAAAGCATTGCCAATGGTAGGAGAACATCTCTTGCTAATTTCTTCTCTGATACCAGCAGCTCCAGCACTCACCAGGCAGCACAGAGCCACAGTCAGGGTTTTCAACTTGAAAGCCTTCCTGAAAAGAACCAAGCAAGCGCCTCATACATATCCACCTCAGTCACTTGGGCTCTGTTCAGCTCATTTTAGATGTAACATTCTGCTTAAAAGTAGCTTTTTGCCAAACCCCTGAAGGGTGTAAAGTTGGGTTGAAAAGCTCAGGCTCGCTCGAGAGATTTCTCAGGCTTCCTAATTCAGTTCAGACTCGGGGTGGGGGGTGGGGGGAAAGTGAGAAAAGCTTTCTCTCCTCTCAGAATTTCAACAAGTAATAAATAAATAATCCTCAAGCAGTTCTTTGTGCATTCAGAGCACTGCAGAAAAGATTCACTCATTTATTTCCCTTCTGAATAGAGCAGGGAAGAGAAAAATTAAATTGGGCTAACTGGCCTGCATAAGTTTGCATACACTTGACTGGCTTGTTTTCAGCACCACTGACCACATACAGACTCCAGCACTTTGACATATGCCTACCTGGGGCTTGCAAACTTTTCTTTGCTTACTCAACCTGAGACTCTTCTGTAAAAGCTGAGATCACATCAAACCCACATAGACCCCTGGAAATCTGACTGCAAATGCTCAGCTGCTGAAGACTCTCCTGTCAGCACTGTGATGCAGGAATGTGTACCACTTTCCCATCCCCATGGTGACACTCCAAGTATTAAGCTGCTTTCTAAGCCCAAGCAGGAAAGTCTTCTGCTCCAGGGTCCAGCACAGATGTCCTGACACTAATCCTCCAGCATCCCAAGAGCATGTCATCTGCTGCATTACAAAATCCTGCCTTCCCTGTCATCTGCCATGCCTCCCCCACCATTCAGTCCCCCATCACCCGCTGTGGATCTAAGCCCAGCCCTGCACAACCAAGCTCCCAAGGGTCTCCCCCAGAGGTTCCCTCCATGCCAGAAACTAGAATGGGACAGTCATGACAGGCTGAGGTGACATCCAAATCTGAACAAAGGGTGCCCTCTGCACCTCCTGCCCCAGCTAGCAAAAGAATGGGGTTTACTTGGAAGAAGGTCATGCTGGAGCCCCCGTGAATGGTGCCGTACTCGATGGCTGTCTGGTCAGCCAGGTCGTCTACGGATTCGATGGGGACATCCATCCGCTGCACGGTGAGGAAGGCTGCCAGATTGGCTGTGTAGGAGGAGATGATGATCAGGGTAAATGCCCACCTAGGGAAAGAGGAAGCAAAGACCTGAGATTTCCCCCCCTGGACTGAATTTGTTCTCCATTCCCACTCTTTGCCTCTCCATCTGCTTCTGCCCAGAAAAGGCTCACAGAGAAGCCTTCCTTACGACCTCCTTACCAGACTCCGCTGACACAGCGCGTGGATAACGCCTGGGGGGCAATGGTGGAGCCTTGCTGCATGAATCCTCCAACTGGAAACCACAAGCTATTGCCAAGAGAGTACTGATTCACCAGAAGATTGCATCTGCCTTGGGAGCAGGGGTGGGGGCTGTACCACTCGTACGGTGTCAATCTAGAATGGCAAGGAATGGGTAGCTCAGGTAATGCTCTGGGAAATGCAGCACGTTGGGGAAAAGGAGTAACAGAAAAACAACCCAAAAGCTGTGAAGCCATAACTCTCCTGGAGGCAGGTTTTTTCTGAGGAGGAAAGTCTTTGCTGTCAATTGATGCCCAGGGCTCAGAGCTATGTGAAATGCTTGCTCTTAACACTCAGAAGCCAGAGGCTTTCTTGTAATGATTTGGAAGTTTTGAGAGGCTCTGTTGAAAATCTGGGTATGGGCTGTGGGGAGGCTGGAGCCCTGTGTGTAAATTCAGACCACCACAGGAGCTGCAGATGTGCATGGACTTGATGTGAAATTGAAATCAAATATCTGTGGCTGTGTTCCCTGCTGGAGAATAAGCATCAATAGGAAGTTCAAAAGTGAAGCGTGCAAGACCTGACTGCATGACACCAGCAAGAAAAATAACTGTCTTGGTGCAAATGGTTGCTCTGAGAAGGTCTGATTGCCTCTGCAAGGTCTAGGTCCCAGGTCTAGTTTGGAGCCAAGTGCTGGTTTTTTCAAAGCATCATATAGTTCAGTGCTCACAGGGACAAGACAGAGGTGGGGATCTGAAACAACTGACAGCCCATCCTTGAAGTGACTGCAGGCTTGCTCTCTTTTTTTGCTGTTTCCAACCATCAGTTCCCTGGTTGCTAAGAAAGTCTTCTAACTCCTATGCTGCAGTTCATTATGTTGCTAATGGGTAACCAAGCTGGTGCCTGGGGAGGGTCATTTTGGGGAGACTGCCAACACAGCTGCAAGGCTCTGCCAGTTTGCACAGCACCTCACCAAAATGAGGTGTTCATTTTCGTCTCTGCATCTCCTACCTCACTGCAATGCCAGGGAGGTGCAGGCTATTTCCTGATGAATTTCTGTGGTTGGCCCAAGCCCTGGCAGTAAAAAAACACTGCTCTGGGAGAGTGGTATGCAGTTTTAGAGGGCCAAAAGCTCCTCACTGCTGAGCAAGGCAGAGAGCAGCACTCAAACCTTCATCTCCAGCAGGAAGCCATGTAAAGGCACCTTTCTGGAGGACCACTTTTAAAACATGAGGAGGGGGCTAAAGAGGCACCAAATCTCAGTCTGCAGAGAGCAGACTGCATTATTAAATGGTTTCTTCAGAACTACATTTCTGAGGCTGTAACAGCATTTGAAGGAACCATTAAAGCTCTGTCAGGATGACAGCTTTAGCCATGCCAAGGATCAAGTGACAACACAACTCTGATTTTTGTAAGGAGAATTGGGTATTAACCATGTCCTGATGTCTTTAGTGTCCCAAAAGAGCCATCAAACCCTGAGCAAGTCTTTGGCACAACTTTCCAGGACACAGTTCAACTCTGTTTGGAAAGGCCCATCTATGCCACCAGCCATAAGCAGTTTGTTAGGAGGTCAGGGAAAACAGTAATGAGCACAGACCCTGAGCCTCGATGGGAGACACAAGCACTCAGTCATGTATTTTAAGACTGATGGAAATTAGTCATAGGGAAACAGAACTGAGAGCTGTCAAGTGAGGCTCTGCACATCAACCAAGAGGCTCTTGAAAGATATTAATGAGCTTCCTTTTTCTGTACACCCTGGGTTTTAAAGGGCCAGAGAAACCAAGTGTCGCTCCTGGAATTCACATTAAGAGCTCTGAATGCATTCGCTGGTACCTGCCAGCCTCCACCTTCCTGTTCAAGACAAAGAGTTGGTTTATCTGGTGCAGATCAAGCATCAACGGGGAGCAGCACCATTTGCACAGTACCAGCCCTACTCCCAAACCTCTTCTCACCCTTCCCACCAGCACCTGTGGCTGTGGCCAAGCCTGAACTCTGTCACACTGCCCCTGTGCTCCCTGCCCCAGCCACGCCAACTGGAGCTGCCATATGCATCAGTGATGCACTCAGCAGCAAAGTCCCTGCCCCTCACTGGTGGGAGGGGGGGTGGGGCAAGAGGTCTGAGCTGTTTCTGCCCCACCCCCTTACTGCCCCCTCCACGGGGGGATGTCTCAACGTCCCCCCTGCCCACACATCACCCCACAGGTCTGGGAGCATGACGCTAGATGGCATCGCGAGGAAGGAAAAGGCATCGCCAGCCACCGTTACCGAGCCACCAAGAAGAGGACACAGCTGACAGCCAGGTAGGCGAGCAGCATGAAGAGCCAGACACCAGGAGAAAAGGGATCCAGGAAGGAGAAGTAGCCAGGTTTGCGGCCCTGGAAAGAAAACATAAAAGGAATTTGATCTACTTCTATTTCTGCAAATGCAACAGTCCGTTCTGAAAACAGCAGAGGAAAACCACAGCTGCCCCAGTGCTGGCAAGGGATGGGAGCAACAGCAAGGAAATAAGAGAAATGGGGCTCTGCAAAAGCATTGCAGGGGAAACAGGTGACAGCAAATGCAACAATTGACAGAGTCCTGCAGCATCTCCCTGCTGGGATTCATCTCCTAAGACTATTATCCCCCCCACCTCAAACACTTCTGTTCCTCCAGGCAAGAAAAGAGGTGAACTGATAGAAAGAGGGAGCCAAGCACAGGTCTCTGCTCTCCCGATGGGAGGATGTGCTGCACCCTCACCTGCAGGGAGCCCCTGGCCAGCCATGCAGGCTGCACATCACTCCTGCTGGGCAGGAGGGAGCTGCCTACAGAGAGCATGCCTGAGCTTGGCTGGAGGTGGGTGGGATCCTCTGCACGAAGCAGAGTGGGGAGAAAATATTTTTATGCAGAAAAAGGACCAAAAAAAAAAAAAAAGTGATGTTTGCAATATTTCTGGTTTTCTTTCTTCAGCCTTGAAATGTTTTTTTCTCTGCAAAACTCAATAGAATTATTACTTTTAACTCAGGGAACAGGATATTTTTATCTCCAGGATGGATCAGAATTTCCTGTTTTGTCCTCAGCAAACCACCTTTCCTTTTTCCTGCTAGAAAAAGCAGGTTGATCTTCTCTTTTTCACAAGGACACTGCCACCACTGAAATCTTGACAAAGGAAGCAAAATTTGTGCAAAGGGAGCATTAATTACTACAACTCTCTCAAAAGTTTTTTTCTCAGCCTCTCCTTTTGGTGGGTATGCTTCTCCTGCCACCACCAGCTCTGCATATGCAGCTCCTCTCCAACACAACCTGCTCCAGAGTGGAAGGAGCAGCCACTCATTGGCCTCCAAGCACACTCAACACCAAGGGGGGGGACAAAGGGAGAAGTGAAAATAGAGCCCAAGCCACAGGACTGGAGAAGTGCTCTGTTGCTCTCTGTGCAATTTATACCTGTGTGAGCAGAAAGCACTTTGGTTCAGCACTGTCCACCCTGACACTCTTCTCCCACCCCCAGCGCTGCAAGTGTTCCAGCAATGCTCATCTGCCTCAAGCATCTTCTCTCCTCACCATCTTCTCTGAAAGGCTCTCAGCAAGTCCCAACACAGGGCTTAAAAGGCTTGCACTACCCCTGGGGGAATACAAGCCCTTAGCTCACAGGAGCCTGTATCTTCTGCCCCAAACCACAGCCAGTCCTGGCATCACAGAACCTCGAGCTCTACAGTTTCCCCCAGCACCTGTAACCGGGAAGCTGCCCATGAGTCAAGAGCTCCTGTGAAGGCTTTTACTGTAAAGTCAGAATGGAAACAGCCTTTTATCACACCTCAGCCAGGCTGTCAGTGTATTTCTTCCTGGCACCTTGCTCTGCTGAAAACATCTATCACTGTTTGCTCAATGCAGCTCCCTCCAGCAGCCCTTTCCTAGCACTTGCAGCACAGCAGCTGCTCCACTGTAGGTTGCTTGCTTTACACGAAAGCTGCTGCTGGAGATCATCTTTGACACACAGAGGCTTCCTTTTTCCCTATGCCATTGCCTTATCCTACTTATCTGTGACACCCCATAAACTAGCAACAGCTGGCCATAACTAACACCCAACCTCAATTGCTATAACACACCCAGAGCCACTAAAGACCACTCTGTATTTTAGACTCATACTTAATCCAAAGGTGGTGAAAGATTTTCTGCTTTCACAAAAGTCCCCAGGAAACAGAGTAGTTTGGTTTGGTTTGGTTTTTTCCTTCCCCAGATTCAGACCAGCACTTTAAATTGCATTACCATTACAAAACACAGTTTTACTACTGAAGTATTCCTATCCTAGGCAAAATCTGAATTTCACAAGGCCTTGGTAGTTCTTCTGAAGACTAAGTTGTTGCTAGACAAGGCAATGGTTGTTGCACAAAAATCTTGCTCTACTCAGGATGCTGTGATCCTCTCAGCTCCAGCCACCCGCTGGGACTGTAACATCTCAGAAACCTTCTAGAAGTAAAGAAGCACCAGACCACAGCACCCTGTCCCTGCATCCTTCAGGCCCAGAGGAATTTGAGCTTGGGATCTACATTAGAATTTTAGAGCATCTGGCTTATTAAGCCTTTTAACAAACAGATGAGTTAAGAATCAAATTGTTCAGAACATCCTGCATCCATTTTCAGATTAAAGTCAATTCCCAAGCAAAGTTTCAGGTTCTCCCTGGCACAATTCCAGTCTCTTTTTAGGACAAGGTCTCCCTTCAGGACTGGGTTATCTTTCTGTGCTTGGTATAAGCAGGTGAGGTACAAACAGTGAAAGATACTGGTTTTCTTTTGTCCTTTCCCTTTTGTTGATCAATTGCTGCTGTGTTCTGCTTTTCCTTACATTCTTCCCATGAACCCAGAGAGAGACAAATGACTGCTACAGCCAGCATCTGGTCTCAAAACAAGAGCCTTCAGAGCCAAGAGACGCTGCTGGAAATGATACTCCTAGCATCCTGGAGGGACTCAGAGTTCTAGTAGCATCCTTTGCTCACCTTGCTGGAGCTCCTCTCACTAGTTCAGAGAGGTGAGGCTATCTCACAAGCCTGCAGGCTCCAAGGTGCACTCCCCTCTGCACTGATCCCATCCCATCCAGAGGCTCAGGGACTTCTTGATGCCAAAAGAAAGCCAAAGGTAGGCATTGTCCAAGCTCTTCTCTCTAGCTTTCCTGGATGGTTCACAGACTCCTGCTTCCCTTTTTCATCTAGAACTAAACTGGCTTAGCTGCCTCTCTTCTTCCACAAGTGCTCCCAGACTGAAGAATGAAATGAGGGCAATGAGAACCTGCAAGGTAGGAAGGGCACCATCTGCCCTCCACCGAGCAAACTACAGCTTCTACAGCAGAAGAGTTTTCTGGGCAGCTTATCCCTCCTCAGCATCCCCAGAGCTGGCAGGAAATTCCTAGGCACTGGCTGTGCCTTGGCTGAGGCTCCCTCATGAGATGCTCCTGTAACAAAGTTCCTCTGTGTAATTAAGGTCTTGATGTCTTCTCGGTGTTTCTGGGGCAGTTTGTCAATAAATTATCCTCATTAAGGAAATTGTGTTGGAAGCTGTAAGTCTCAGGCTTGGCACTGACTCTCTCCTGTGACTTTACAGTAGTAGTAGTTCTGCTTCTTTTCAGCTACAGTCATTGTCAGGCTGCTGCTACATATTCTTTTCATTCACAGTTGTGGATAAGAATAAAGATATTCTGTTCCCAGGGAGGGCACAAACTCTCTCTGATCTGTCTGTTTTGAAGATGGGAATGACAATATCTGGAGTCTGTCAGATATTTTTAGCTGGTCCCAATACAGCTTTGTTAATTGGAAGAGCTATTTTTCTTGGGATAGAAATCTTCAAGATGTCCAATAATTGATGAAGGCCTCCTGCAAATCTTAGATGGAAGGAGGAGAGATTCATTCACCCTCCTCAGTCTTTCTTGGAAGTCTTCATCTTCAGTCAGAGAGAGACAGTTTTCTGGGCAGATACTGGTGACCAAAGAGCCTGAATGGACAGGGCATCAGGGAAGAGGAGGAGGAGCAAAGCTATGTGTCAGGGTCCTGGATTTCTCTCTGTTCAGGTCTGGAAGAGACTTCATGACTCCCTTCCTGCCCTGCACACACACAGGCTGAAGGGCTGCCCCCTCACAGAAACAGGCAGCCCTACCCAAGCCATTTCTCACTGATGTTTACCCCTAAAAGGGGCAGGCAAGAGAACTTCTGTCTCTAAGTCAGGAGGAAAGCAAGAGAGCTTAGCCTGGAAGGGCAGAAACATTGCTGAGTGCTAGGTATAACTGCAGTATATTTGGCCTCACCAAATCAAAAGGTGTGCATTCTAGGATGGCCACATCTGAGACAGATGCAGATCCACATCCTTCCCTCTGCAGTCTCCTTTCCCTGGAGTCCACAAGGAACAGCCAAGACCAGGCTGCTGTGAATCCTGAGCCTAACTTGGGGTCACCAGAGGGTCTGCATACCAATGCATACCATGGTCCTGGGGGCACTCCTGGGGCTCAGGGTGCTCCCGTCCCTGCTTCAGTGAAGAAGGAGCCTTGCTAAAAGAGCAGCATGGCTTGTCAAGTGGGGTGCTCAGCTCCTCTGCCTCAGCTGTCAAGCCTCTGGCTGGAATGAAGGAGATAATCAATCAGTCCTTCCCATTTTCTGTCTTCTGCAGCAACTAAGTAGAAGCACTTTAAGGCTCAGTTCCCTTGGCCTAAACTCTGCTATTCTAGTGCAGTCACCAAATCTACACTAGCTCCTCGTTCCCTGCCACAGAGGCAGGGATGTGAGCAAAAGGATGTGTATGCTACAAAGAAACCTGATTTTCAACATCCTTCTGTGCAGAAAAGGCAGAGGGCACCTGATTTCAGCCCTCTGCCTAGCAGAGAGTCTGCTCAGGACTCAGCATCTCTCTCTCTCTTGCCTTCCACAGGTCCCACCAGCTAGTCAGCCCAGGAACATGATAAAACAAAGCCAAGCCTGTTTCTCTTAGCAGGCTGCAAGTCAGCAAGCCTATTAGAGTCCCCATGTCAGAAATCCATACTAGATTATATCACAACAAGTGAAATGGAGAAAGATGACAGCCCCATTTAAAGCTGCCATATTTGGTTACGAGTGAGAAGAGACACACACACTCTGCTGGCTGGGTTGGGGAGGTGGGGAGGAGAAATCATTTGCCACTGGAGTTAGATGGAAATGGAAACAAAATGTCATCACTCTGGGAGGAGACCAGGGTGTGGAGACAACTCCTCAGCAAGAGATTTATTGGTGGTTATTTATCAGGCTACATCTGATCTGCATGGTGATTAACTTCTGTCCGTGGCAGCTCTTGACATTGCAGAGATGTTTGTTGGGGTGGGGAATGGAAGGGGGGGGACAGGAGCAGGTGGGGCTGTGGGGCTGCTGCTCCTCAAACCACATCCTTAAAGGAAAACCAGAGCAATTATCTATCTTGTCTTTCCTTGTTAAATAAATATTTACCAGTTTAATGAAGTTAATTGCCACACAGCTCTGACAGTCTCCTGGAGAAAAAAAGACCAAGAGCTGGAGAGGGAAGGACTGAAGGGGGGCTCTGAGCTTCCCTGCTGGGGAAATCTCTGTGCCCCTGGGGAGGGCACAAGCCCAGGTTGTCCCTGCCATCCTTCCTCATGGCCTCAAAGCAGGGCTTGCTGCAGGGGGACCTGATCTGGGAGATGCCCTGTGTCTCCCTTGCAAGCCTCCCTGGGTCACTGGGCAACTCCCCTACTCCAAGTCCTAACTGGGTCCTTTGATGGGCAGCTGAAGCCCAAGTCCTGCCTGATGGCAAGGGACTTTTAAAGATTGTAATTATTAAGCCTGTTCAGTTGGGTAAATGCCTGAAGGGCAGGAACATGGCTATGTTGCTTTAGTCTGGTATCAGCACAAGCAGCAGATGGTCCCTGCCCTGGAGAACTTCCACTCTTAAGCAGATGTGTCAGACACATTCATATTGAGCTCACACAGAGGCAGCAACAAATGCCTTGCACTTATAGAGCAGATCACATGCAAACCCTGCACCAATATTCCTCTGTTTCCTCTGGAGGGAGCAACATCAGCCTCACACTCTTCAGGGAATGATGCCTTGTTAAGGGACTTGCTGAAGGTTATGGAGTAAATCAGAAGCAGAGCATGCATGGCAGCCATACCCCAAGAGAGAGAGCAAGGAATTTCATTAGAATCCCAGCTAAAAGATGCTGGCAGAAACATCTCCCAGATCCATGGGGCAGCTGGTGGTGTGAGAAAGCCAGTGTGACAGGGAAGGGACAGTTACATCTGATTTCTGGGAGCTTGAAGAGCCTGAGCCTTTTTGGTCACTTATTGATCCTAAATTCCACACGTGCCAGAGGAAACAGAATTTTAACTAGACTGTAATTGTTTGTTCTTGGCAGGAGCCACTCAGCACAGAGGGATGTATGCACAAGTTTCTTTCTGTCCCTACCAAACACTGCATCCTTAACAGCCTTCCAAATGGAGGGGGGGAGGTGGGGAGGGGCTGGGAGAAGCAGCTTGAATTGTTTTCTCCTTTTGGCTGCTATTGTTGAGCTGATGGGAAACCAAGACTTCAATGTGCATTACCCCAGGCACTGCACAGAGCACATTTCCAACCTGCAGGCTGGGAACAACAGGACATCCTGTGGCAAAGGACCTGCCTGCCAGAGCTTTCACCTCCTGGGACACCAGGGAATGGGTGGCTTTGCCTGCTCTGTGTGGGTATAGCTGAGGAAAAATCTGTCCTCTCCTGAGCTCCAGGAAGAAAGCAAACCAACAGAACATGGGAATGCAAAAGAATCCTGGAGATATCAAGATAACAAGTGTTGTTGAAGCAAAGACACGACACAATGCCATGGACATACACACCTGAATCCCCTGGGCAAAGTCACAGCTGCTCTGCTCCCAGCCACAGGCTAAAGAGTATGCATAATACCATGTAATAATGCCTGACCTGCCTTTTGGGTGGCAGTGACTAAACCACACTGCTGCTGCTGCTGCACAATGTAACTGAATGCAGTAGAGCGAGAACCAGAGCTAGATGCTAAACAGCAGCCTGCCTCCCTTCTCCCTCACCCCTGGCCAGTGCAGAAGCAAGGAGGGGGCTGACACCCCCCATGCAAGGCAGGAAGCACCCTAGGAGTAAGGAGCCTTCCCTGGGCTGCAGGATCTGCTGATGTTTAGGGTGAACACCAGAGAGGAGGCAGATGAAAAGGGTTGAGAGCAGAGCGCACCAGGGCAAGGAGCTGTCACCCTGTGCCCCAAGGCAGTGTCCTTAGCCACTCCAGGAGGGCCATTTTGCCCCTTTTCCTGCCTGTGATTAAGAAAGCAGAGGACTGATCTGCATGTAGAGATTTACAGGAGGTCACAGCAAAGAAAGTGATCCCAGGTATCTTCCTGGCCTGATCTTATTCTCAGTTGTGAGAAAGCAGCAAGGCTGCATACCACAGAGGTCAGGAACACAGCTCAGGTTAGGGCATTTGGGCCCTGCCACAGCTGGGTACACCCACAGATGCCCTAGTTCAGCCTCTCTGGCTGTCTCCCCATTAAGTGCAAGTGGATGATGACTCCCAGCCAAGTTTGGTGCAGTTGTGGAGCCATTCAGATACACTGCTGGGTGCTGCACCCACCCAACCCAGCCTATCCTGAGCACACCAGGTTCAAAGCCACGCTAAAGCTGTCCTATGGCTTTCTCTGGGCCTGAAGCAAACCCAGACAGGCTGACATCTACCCACACTTCCCCTGGTAGCACCTATCTGGCAGGGCTCTGCTCATGGCCCCTCACCATGCCAGGAAGTATCTTGTGCCTGGGGAGGATGGGGAAAGGGAGCCAGCAGGGTTTGAAGACCAGGAATCAAATCCATCCAGCTGACAGAAGGCAGAAGGACAGGGGAGAGGAGGAAACAAAGGTCGAGTGCATTTGTGTTTAAATAAGAAACCCAAATACTTTTATGAGTCATTCCTTTTTCTTCTCTAACCAGCCATGCTTGCATGCAAATAATGGAGGGACATAAAGGGTTATAAACCAAGTCTCTTACCATATGAACTCGGTAGAGGATGCTAATTCCCAGAGTCATGAAGGGCTTAGAGAAATCAATCACCTTCTCCCGCTCCGCAGTGATCGTCAGCCCCGCCACGGCCAGATCGGCTTTCTGGAGAGAGAGGATAACAGAGCAGATCAGAGCCCTGAGCCTGGGAAAGGCAGGGCCAGGGCCACACACAACACCTGCTCCTGGAGAATAGATGTCCTGTCTTGTGGGGACCAGGTCCATTTGCTGCAGGGCAAAAGCCAGGCTCTGTGGTAACCACGGGAGTTTTGCTGGTCATTTGGGTACTTCAGACTCTGCTCCCACATCCCTCGCCCTGGCTGGGTTTCACATCAGCTCTGCTCAGGTACACTCTGAAGTTTAACCCACCTTGTGCTCTGGACCATTCTCCTTCCTTTTCCTTTTCTCCCCTGGGTGTTTTTCTTTCTCTACTCAGAGGTTGGAAAACTGCACTAACAGCGAACAGAATGGCAGCTCCTGCTCCCAACTGCTCCCAGCCTGACTGCTATTTCTGCTCATGGAATGCTTCACAACCTGGCAAAACAGGAGCCATCAACACAAGAAATACTGTACTAACCTAAAGAAGATCCAACCTCACCCTTCCAAAGCCCCTGGTCAACACAGATGCCCCCTTCCAGACAAGACTACCACTTGCAAGCACAGTAGGTAGGAAAGGATAACAGAGCAGCATCCTTACCCCCACACTCTGAGGCATGAAGCTGCCAAGCCTGCCAACCCCAGACTTCCAAAACTGCAGACCAGCTTCCAAAAAATTCAGAGGACTGGCATAAAAATTTCCAGATTGACTTGCAAAGCAAATGAGATCAGGAGAAAAGAAAAATACAAATATAAAGTATTTCTTCCAATGCTAATACCCTTGTAATATAGATAAGGGATTTGAATTTTAAATATTATTTTTATTACTATAGCTCTTTTAATGTCTGTAATTGCTTTCTGGAAAAATGAAACCTCCTCTATTCCCTTACACATTTGTTTGCCTGCTTGGGAGGATGATGATTATGCAAGTGAAAAAAGAGAAGAGGGGTGGAAAGAAAAGCTATTTGCACTTGTTGTCCCTAAGTTTCATAAAGTCTTTGCAGAAGTCAAGGCCCCAGGAGCCAGTAAAACATGGAGCTTTACCTCCCTGGATCCATGTGCTAGTTGTAAATGTACCACACCAAGGCAAATCTGTGGGGGCATCATCCCCCTTGCCGTGCTCTCTGCCCCTGCTCCTCTTGCCTTATCTTCCCTAAGAGAACTAATCCCCTCCTGGCAGAGCTTTGGCAGGGGTTTTTTTGCCCCCCTCGACCCCCAACAGATTTGCCCACTTAAAGGCAGGCAGATGGGCCAGTGAAAGGCTGGAGTTGCAAGAGGGAAGAGCAGCACTGCTGGAGCCTGCAGGATGAGGGAAAGAGAAAAGGCAAAGTGATCTATCTGCAAGGCTGCCCAGTGAGGGGGTCATGGAGAAGGTGATGCTTCACAGCCCAGGCAGGATTGCTTTAATGGATAAGCCCAGTGCCAGCTTTTTTCAATTGTTTCCAAGCAGCTATTACAGATTCCTAGGAGGTTCAGGCTGGAATGAATTATGAGCTAGGGAGAATTTCTGCCTAGCCAGACACTTCCCCACAGGGTTTTTAAAAGGCACCAATAATCACAAGGTGGTGTGTAAGCAGTTGAGCCCTATGTAAACAGCAGCAAACTACCAAGATGGAATCAGTTCATCTGTGGAATGTGGCATGTGAGGAATTTTCTCTGCAATAAAAGCCTAAAGCTTCCTAAACCTCTCTTGTCTGTACTTAAAAGGGTTTGCAGGTACTATTGTCCTGGGAAGAGCTCTCCTAGCAAAGCCCCTCATGAAGGCACAGCTTATTCTAACAACAGATTTCTTTTCCCAGTCCTCCAAACTGAATACAATTCTACCAGCAATCAAAGGTGCTTCATGCAAAAGCTCTAAGGACATTTCCACCCCCATCCAGGGGCCAGTCCAAAGATGCTGCTGGAAGCAGCAGCACAGCCCCAAAGTTTACTCAGCTAAGTCACCATCCCCTGACTGTCCTCAGCTTCCCAGGGGGAGGGGGTGGATGCCACCAGGGAACTTTGTACACTCCAACTCTTCTCCCAGCCATCATCCTTTGGGACCCTCCCAAGATCATGTAGGCAGTAACATCTTGAAAGGTGCTTTTCCCTACATAAAATCTAGAGCAAACCCATCCTCCTTCCTTTGCCTGTAGAGCAGGAACAACAGCACAGCAGAGCTGCCCTTCCCTTGTGCCCAGGTCCCTGCTTTCTCATCTCCAGAGTGTCCTGCCACTCCACAAGAGCTGATTTCCTTCTGCTCATTCTCTGCTTGGTCAACTTTGATCCTTTCAGGACTTTTGGCAGCATCAAAGCTACAGCAGCTCCCAGGCTGCTCTAACCTGTGCACATGCACATCTGCTTTCTCCTGTGCCAGAGCTCCCTGCAGCAGAAACCCAGCTCCTGGTGGTTTTGGCTGGGGCTGTGCCCTGTCAAAGACTCTCTCCCTCTGCAGGCTCAGAAGTCATGCAAGTGAAGACCTAATTTCTGACAGCAATAAACTGGGAGTGGCAGGCAATGTATTCTCTGCCTGAATGTCATCCACTTCATACTTCCCATTTTGTTTCCTGATGTTCATAAAACTTCTGGTGATTCACTCAGGTCAGTGTGCCTTAGTTACAGAGGAGCTCTGCAAACCTGAGCACTCTCCAGCCCTCCCCACCTGAGCATGAGTAGGAGTTGGCATTTTTTTTAGGCTACATAATGCACTGGGAAAGAAATGGATGTTGCTTTGTGCTTCTGCACTCTGTCCACAGAGGAAAGGGAGAACAGGAGGCGAAGTATGGGGGAAGGGGGAGCAAACAGTGCTTCATTTTCACCCTTCCAGCACAGTTGCAGCTATAAATGTCAGCATGAAATAGGCTTAGAAAAAGATCCAGAGCATTTTGGGAGTAGAGACAGACATTTCTTTAACAAAACACTGCTTGGAGAAGGCCAAACTCTTGCTAGACGAGAAGCAGCCTAGGTGGGCTGGTGTCTGAGAGAAAAGCATGAGCTGCCACCACCATACCTGGCATCAGCCATGGGATCTGCCTGCATGAGCAGCCAGGCTCAGGCTGCCACTGGAAAGGACGTTAAACACGGGGGCTGAGCTGGGCTCCTGAAGAGGAACAACAATTAAGCAGCCTTCGGAAGCAAATTGCAGGGACTGCCAGTCTCGGAGGAGGCAGCAGCCGCCCCCTCGCTGCGGATGCTGACAAGGCTCATCCCGGTGCTAATGGTGATGAATGGCTCCTGACGTCAGTCCTCAGCCTGGGCACAGAGGATCCCACCAAAGCCTCCCACAGCATGGAGCACCAGCCTGGAGAGCAGCCCTGCTCCAGCCCCACGACGATTCACAGCCTCCTGTCAAGTGACAGGAACAAAACACGCTGAGGAAAGTCCAAGTGGCAGCATGCTTTGGGCTGCCTCTGTGCCAAACACATGGAATACAAGCCTGGAGGACAGCTCTGGGAGCATAAGGTTGGGATTTCTTCCAGGAGCAGGAGTCCCTGCTACATTGCCTGGGTGCTTGTGAAAGCATCACTCTCACCAGTGCTGCCCACGGAGCACTGGCAGCATGGCCCAGGCCAAGGAAAACAATTTGTTACAGTGCCTCCTCGCTTTAGGGCCTTCTGGAAAGCTGAGCTCAGTGCTCAACCTCCAGGACCCACTTGTCTTGCAGATCCACCAGCACCAGCACTGCTCCTGCAGATGCTTCTCCTGCTGGAAACCCTTCTGGATGTGGTACTGAGCACACAGCTCCCTGCTTTGTGGAGGGGTTGGACTGGATCATCTCCAGAGGTTCTCCTCTCCTCTCCTCTCCTCTCCTCTCCTGTTGCAGCCCTTGAGAAGCAGGCAGCCACCACTGCAGGACAGTGTGTCTGCAGCCTGCTTTACCTGGGCAGCAGCTCCCACACCCCCACAGCAATGACAGAGCAGCCTCTCTGCATCTGCAGATCTGTCCCAGGGCATGAGAGGTCCAGCTCAGCCACCAGATCAATGTTCTCATTGCTTCTGCTCCAGCTGCCCATCGAAGCTGACAAGAGCTATTTTGGGCTGTGCAGCTCCTCCCTCTGGAGCCAACAGCAGCCAGGTTGTGCACTTGGATGCATGTTCTTGCATTTCAAAGAGGGGCCAAATGGGGGTCACTCAAAACTGATGTCTGGGTTAGTTTTTGGGTGGCTTTTTGTTTGTTTGTTTGTTTAGTTTTGGGGTTTTTTTTAAGGATGTGCACATATTCTGCCATATGAAAAGTGACAGCCTGAAAGCCTGGAGGCTGCAACCCTCTGTTGAGGCCACAGTCATGGATGGGATGACCAGCCATCAGTGCAGATGTCAGCCTCCAGTGTACCTTCACCCCTCTTTCTTCACCTGGACTAACTACCTTCAGGAGTGGGAGGGAAAAGTCAGTGCCAGGTGTTCACCATGGCCATGGGAAAAGTCAGTTAAGGTGCAGACTAGGAATGGGGACCCTAAGCCAGCAGGGAACAGAGGCAAGACCTAACCAGCTCACACCACACTCACCATCTTGTGTGTGATCTTGGCAAGATCAGCTGCATGATGCAAACCTCTCTGCCCATCCTCTTGCTGTGTTTGCTCAAGAACCCACACTCCTCTTCACCCCACACCCCCTCCAGCCCCCCCATGTCACATTTGCCTGCACAATAGCATGCAAACAGACTCCCCCTCCCTCACTTCACCCACATGCAGCTTTGCTCACTGAACACTGACACCCACTGCTGAGGGGAGAGCAGGACTCTGCTAGTTTTGAAATATCTTCTCCCTCCTTTCCCCTTCCTGTCATTTCCCATCTTTGGAGTGTTTGAAGGGAGATGGCCTCGGATTGTAAAGTACCACTTGGAAGGAAGGGAGAAAAGCAAAGAAGTTGGGAATAAACACCATCCCAAAGCTTTAAGGTCTTTTCAGGTCTTGATGTTGCTGCTCCTGAGGCCAGACCCTTCCACAAGATGGACAGCATCATCTCCCTCACTTTCTAAAGGGCTTTGATCACCACTGACCCCAGCCAGATTCAAACACTGACACAGACACTGAAGGCCTAGTGTTATTCCACATCACCTCACTCCCCAAATGACTCTGCACAGAAGGGGAGAGCAGGAGCTTGTTGTTCCAAATTCCCCTCTCCTCACTCCATGCACCCTAAGGGTGCCCTCTACAGAAGCACCAGCCTCTCCCACGTAGCCTTGCCCTGGAAACACTCATGGATCTGCTGTTACCATCCCCAAACGTGATGTGTTATTTAAGGAGTGCTGAAAGAAGCCTGGGCAGCTGATGCAGGGTGCACAAAACACTTGGATGCTTTGCACTAGTGTGCTCCTGCCAGGGTTGCTTTGTCCCTCCCCTCCCCCTGCAGCCTGTCACAGGTGAGCAGGACAGGTTTTCTGCAGAGGACACTTGTCACCTAGTGCTAGGACCCAGCTGGGCAGGGGACTGATCCCAGATGCAGCAGAGGGAGGGTTCTGGGAGGTCTTTTAGCAAAACTGCAGCATGGGATCCCTGCCAATGAAGCTTCCTGGCAAAAAACAAACCACACCATCCCTTGTTAGTTCAGCTCTAGTCTCTGGGGGCATTCCCAGGATGGGGAAATTCAGAAACTGTTGCTGAGGGATCTCTCAGACACAAGTCCATCTCCTCAGGGAGAAGCAGATCAGCCAAGCACCAGCAGTTTGCTGTGAGCTGATGTACAGGCACTGAGCACAGCCACCATAGCACTGTGCTACCAAGCCAGTAAACACAGGCATGGAGAAACAAGGAGAAGACTGTCACAGTGCTGAGAAAATACAGTTTTCAACTTGTATCAGACTAGCAAATTCATTTCAGCTTGAGGATGCACTGGAGAGAGAGGGAGAGAAAGGGAGAGAGAAAGGGAAGACCAGACAACCAGCAGGGACTTCAAGCCAGACACTGTACTGCAGTGGAAGAAGTAAGACATAATTCTTCCAAGTCCTATTGTCCCCCAAGGCTCTGATGCCAAAAAACAGGGGATGAGAAGACTTGCTGTATCCCCTTGTTTGCTTGTTATGGATAGCACACGTGTGCAGTGTCAGCTGAACTGCTGGAGACTGCAGTCATCTGTGCCTGAACCAGCAAAGCTGAGAGGGGAACCTGCCCCAGCTGGAGAGCAGCTTTACTCCCCTGCTCACTGCAGGAATGAGCAGAGTGTTCAAGCCTCCCTGCCCTGGATGTACAGAGGGATCAATTAGCTTGGTGTTTGCCAAGTTTGTGACATCTTTCACTACAGAATGGGTTCAGGCCTTCCTGAGTGATTTCTCCCAAGCCAAATCTCCATCAGTTGATCACAAAGTGCACAGGTTCCCCACTCTGCTGACCTAGACACAGGAGTCTCTGCAGCTCTTCTACCAATCCCCCAAGCCATCTCAGTCCCCCTCTTGCTTAGGTCTTAATTAGTTTTGTGAGCAGGTCAATAAGATATGTACTGGTGGATCTGGGTCAACAACAAATTCAGGTTTATACAGCAACCTTCTCAACCATATCATAGTGCATGATTAGCTGTAATAGAATTCTCAGCACTTCAGAATAAATCAATAGCTGGTCAATTTAGAAACAATAAAATGCAACACTTTCCCCAGATAGCCTATAGTTGATCTGAGGAGAGTCAATGCCACATGGGGACTACAGAAAAAAAAGCCACTGGAAAGGGATTGCATGGAGCTGGATCAGTGTCTGACCTTCTGGTCCTGCACACTAAGGGCATGTTAGTGAAACCTCTACCTTCTGACAGCTGCTCAGCATCAAGGAGGAATCCCTTTCCTACAGTAACCCAGCACTACAAAGATGACAGGTTTGTGGCCCAACAGATGCCCTCTCTGTGCTAGAGAGAAAAGTGCCCAAGGGGTAAGTCCACTGTAAGAGGAATGTGTGTGCCTAGCATAGGGTCTGCTGGCTCTTCTGCTCCAGTGGTCTCTGCAGATGGATTGGGGATGAACAGGGGACTAGAACTGAGGACAAAAGCCTTGGGGGCTGACTGTCAGGGAGAGGAACTCCTTGGGCAGTGAAATGACCTCAGAAAGCAATGTCCCAAGCAGCCCTGAACAAACGCAACAGCATGCACATGGCCAGCTCTGCCCTGCCTGACCTGATCTACAGTGCCAGCCCCTGGGACTGATCAAAAACTTGCTGAAACCATGATAAAGGCTCTAAAGAAGAAAGCAGAGAAAGCTGTTGCTAGTCTCCAGTTTTTAATTCAGCTTCACATAGTTGCCAGCTTTGCCCTGCTGAAGCAGCAGCAGAAGTCCTCCCAAATAAGGCTCGGGCTGCAGAGGAAACAAATGGTTTCTAGGTGAAGACAAAGTTAAAACACTTATCACTAAAGAAAAAAAACCAACCCTCTAGAAGCTCCTATTTAATGGAGAGGCACTGCCAAGTTTAGTAGGCCAAAAATTTGATGGCTGTTCCCTTCCTTTGTTTGCACAGATCAGACACTGCTCTCTCCACCTTTCTTCTTGCCTCCCAGAAGGAATGCTGCAGCTCAGCAATTGTGTGTGTGTCTGTGTATGGATATATTTTTATATACAGAGAGAGATGTCTAAAACCTATGCCAATAGCCCTGAGCATTTGCAAACAACCATACAGAAGGCTCTCTAAATGAAGCAGATGGAGGTGGGATATCAGCTGGTGCTGAGAGCTATTGCTCTGCTAGGGAAGGGTGACCCAGGAGACAGAGTGCTAGCCCTGGAGGCATCTCCAGTCTATCCTGTGCCCTGTCCCTGACCCTCAGCAGGTCTTTTAGACCTAGAATGGTCCCACTTGAGTTTAGACACTCAGGTGAAGGTCCTAATGTAGGACAAGTGTCAGCCAGGTCCCCTTTGTTGAGGAAGAAGCAAGATAAGATGCTGGTGGGCATCTTTCAGAGATGCTCGCTTGTCTCCTGTAGCCAGGAGGAAAGCTGTGGTAGTTGCCCCAGGTGCCTGCCTGGAGCCCCAGGGGATAAATTTGGGCTTTTGTTCCTCTGCCTGTGAGGATAATGGTGGGGTGGCTCAGGGGCTCCTCTCACACACTTCCCCACAAATTTGCCACCAGCTGAGAAACAGTCGTTGGGTTCTCACAGGTGCTTCAGTAATAACAAGGCAGAGTAGAAATCAGTGAGTGAGGAAGCACTGGTTTAAATAACATCAATCTTCATGTTAGCTTTGGCTAAGCCTATTTTACTAAGGAGCTCAGAGCATTTCATGGACTGCAGTTAAGCTTCAGGATCCCTGGGGAGGGACTACCTTTAGCTGTGGAGAAAAACAAAGAGCAGGTAGAGGGTGGGGGGTACAGGCTGACTGAGCACACAGGTACACAGAAGTGTTGTCAAAGCCAGCAAAAGCATTCAGCTCTCAGTCTAGCTGCTGTGCAGCAACTAGGTGAAGCAGAGCCATCAAAAAAAAACCCCACCCAAAAAACTCTCCAACCACCCATTACAAGTGAACAAAAACTACTCCTCTTCAAAAACAACAATCAAAGTCAAGGAGCTGAGTGCTGAATCTGCCAAAAAGTTTTCTGGGTAGAAATGTGATTGTTGTTTCCCTCCCAAACACTGTGTGTTTCTAAGTTATCTTCAGCTTCTAGCAACCCCTGCCAGAACCTTCACATCTTCCTGTTTAAAGTTTCCATTCATTTCTCCACTGGGGAAAAAACAACTTAATCCATTCTGTATCAAGCCTTTACAGAGGGACTCTGGAGTCCAGGCCTCTCCTCCAACAAAGCCAGCATCCCTAAGAGTGCCCAGGGGCCCTGCCTCCTGCTCTGACTCCTTTGCATGCTGTCACACCGACACAACAAATCACAGAATCACAGAATCATTAGGGTTGGAAAGGAGCCTCAAGATCATCTGGTCCAACCGATAGCCCTACACTACTCTTACCCCTAAATCATCCAGATATAATGAACATGAGAGTTTGGAATCAACTTTCAGAATCTGCCTCTGTTTCCTGAAGTCAAAATCCATGTTGGCTGAAGCCGGGATCAATAGAAGACCTTCTAGTCTTAAAAGTAGCCCTCAAGCCTTTAAATAAGTCATCATAAAATTCCACAAAGCAGAACAGGAGTCATACCTGCTGTGAGACACACTCTTAGCTGGGACAGAACAGGGTAGCATTGATCATGAAAGGTGGTAGAACCATTGCCTTCATCCCTCCACACCAAGGTGAAGGTGCTGGAAGTTCCCAGCCAGGAACAGGAGGCAATTAACAAACAGACAAAAGGCATNCCTTATTAAAACTCATCCCATTGGTCTCTGCCCACCTATCCAGCCTACCCAGGTCCCTCTGCAGAGCCTGCCTACCCTCAAGCAGATCGACACTCCCACCCAGCTTAGTGTCATCTGCAAACTACATTAATACAAGTTAAATGGGGATCTTCTGGTCCAAATGGACTGAAAACCTCCCTCCATCCTTATCCTCCTGCAGCACTTCATAAAGCAGGAGGGTTATTTCGTTGCCAAGAGTCCTACCAGAGCCCAGTTAAAAGGAGCAGCTCATCCACTTACCCGAGCAATCAGCTCCCCGACCATCCCTGTCCAGGTGCCATTGGCCTCAGGGACCCCATAGACCCCATCCCCAACCAGGTGAATCTTGTAGTTGAAGCGCAGGATCTCTGCCAGCTCCTTCAGCATGTCCACGCAGAAGCCCTCGTAGCGGTCGTTGCCTTCCAGCTCTTGATGGTTCCACTTCAGCATTAAGTAAGGGTTTTCCTGCATTGAAACTGGGCAGCTGTCATTCCCATCTTAGCCCAGCTTGTCCCACCAGCACGGCCCCCCAGCCCAGCACAGGGCAGAGAGGGTTGGGGGGGGGGCCCCCTCGCAGCAGCAGGAGGGCAGCAGCTCATCTAAAGGGGAACCCAGACCAATCTCCCATCCTGATGTATCCCTCTCAACCAAGGGATAAAAGTTGCACCCATCTTGGCCAATGCCAGTCATTCTACAGGTAGAAAGGACAACTGTCCCCCTCAACTTACCCATCTGCATGCCAAACAAGAGCATCGTTCAGAGATGAATGCAAAATGGCAACTGAGCCCCATCCCAACCCTCTCCCCAGCTGCTTCTGAATTCATCAAATATCATTTCCATATGAAACATCAACTTGAGTTTAATTACACTGTCATGAATTGTCCTCAGTGCTGTAATTAGAGATTTGATCATTTGTTCTTTATGAAATCAGTGTGCAGTGCAGTGCTGCATGCTGGGGGCCAAGGGGGGTTGGGAAGAGGGAAGACTATTGGAGCTGATTGATCTCCCTAAGTGTTGGGCTGGAGAAGAGCTAATGGGAACTGTAGGTGACCCCCTCACTTACCAGGATAGTGGTGACAATGAGGGTGGTGTTGAACAGGCTGTCTGATATGTTGGAGGAGAAGATCCTGTTGTCCATGCTGAGTCCTTCAGAAACGTGCCAGTGGCCAATCTGGAGAGAGAAACAGCACAAGAAGGGAATTTACAGGGCAAATCACTCTGGGTAGCCACCATATGGTTTGGGTGACTAACAACCACCAAGCTGGCCCTGGAAGAGGTGTTTATGAATGCTCCATTACCTTCACAGTGCTCCCTCACAAGGGGCCAGCAGACAGATGAACCCACTGGTGCAGTGGCCTGGCACAGCCCCACCTGCATGACAACGCCACAGACCTGTCCTGGTTCATGCTGGTCACCACTACACCCAGGTTTGATGATGCTGAGCTCTTCACATGGGTACTGTGTGTAACATGCACAGCTCAGGAGAACTTCAGAAAGTGCTGAAGTCTCAGGATTTCACAGTGAATGCCCAGAAATGGGGGCACATGGTTCCTGCCTCCAATTCCTGTCCTGCCTTACACTGTCTCTGTAACACTGAACAAAGGTTTCACCTGCCTGAAAGCAAGCAGAGCCTCCTGTGAGCATCACTGCCATTAGGTAAAGGCTGGTGTAGGCACTTTGAGCTCCTTGGGGGAAAACCCTCACTTCACAGGGAGCATCACAGCACTGCAGCTTCCATTGCCATCCCAGAGCAGCAGTGCCAGCACGGGGCAGACACCTTCCAGCCCTTACCAGCAGTTCCTCTTTGGTGGCAGTGTGGTGAAACAAAGCCACCTTCTCAGTGGTGCTGCACCATGAGTCATCTCCTCTGTCTGCTCTAATGGTTGCCAACCAGTATGATTAAGTGCCTCCAAACCCTTTGATTCAGGCTCATCACACTCAACAGCTCCATGGACAGCCTAATGCACTCATCCAAGGATCAGTGTTGCTGCACTAAGCCTAATTCCCACTACTGGTGGAAGGGACCAGTCCCCAGCACTTGGGAGGACATCGTGACTCAGCTATGACGAAAGGCAACCAGCTGCTGCCTTCAGCCAGGGGGAGGAATATTCAACAAAACCTAATTTTAACTTCAAGAGCCTAATCTCCCTCCCTCAGAGCTCTGGGCAGGGAGATCAGCACCTCCAGCAGCTCAGTTCAGAGCATGTAAATTAGGCTCTCACTCTCTTATGCTCCCTGCAAGAGCCTCTGCTTTTTTTCTCATGGATAAACAGGTGGCAGAGGGAGGCCAGTTCCCTCTAAGTCCTTCTTCTCTCTCCTTTTTCTCCTGCAAAGCCTCTCTGCCCCTATCAGGTGCCAGTCCTCTGCCTGCTGGATTGCTGGCCACAGCCCAAGTCCTCTGACACCTCTGAAACAAGCTGCTGTGGCCCTAGGGAGCAGCAGGTGACCCCAAGGTGCAAGGGTGCCTTCATGGCTCCTCCACAGCCACGGTGCCAAACCAAGCCTGTTCCCAGTTCCTTTGGGCTGACATAAGCTGTCTTGGGCAGTGCTGGTCTAAGGCAGGTTATCCTTTCACTGTGCTATGCTTGTCAGGGTGGTAGGAACAAATTGATTTCTCTTCCATCAAAGAGTAATCTTGTTATGTTCAAAGAGGTGGGTGGAAGGCAATGAGGAGCTTGGGGCCAGGGGGGTGCCCTACCATGGAGAGGAATGGGAAGCACACTGATTTACACCACTCCAGGGCTGACTCCATCCACTCAGTCCCTTTTCTTGGCACTGCTTTGCCTCTGGCATGACTGATGGCTCAAGGACTTCAAGAGTCACTTCCCAGCTCCTGCATCCCAGCCAAACACAACCTGAAACTGCAGACATGCTGCTACACTGTCAGCAGAATGAAACACTCTGGATATTGAGGAAAGGGCCAGGGCCTTTCCTCTCCTGGCTGTCACTGCAAACCCTGCCCAAGTGGCTGATAAGCCATTACAGAAGTGGCCATCTGCAAGGAGCCCACATCCACCCTCCTCCTCTGGAGGCAGAAGGAGCAGTGGGAAAGGCAAAGAGAACAGCTCACACACAAGGGCTCTGCAGAAGGAAAGCAGGCAGGGAAAAGCAAGGGGCAGTCAGATGCATGTCTGCTGTCCTCCCTGGCTGGAGTTGAGGCACTGGGATGCAGCAGCATGGGCCCCCAGGGAGGGCTGGGGGGCTTGTTTACTCTGCAGATAACACAACAGAGGTTATTCCTCCTCAGCCCAGGCCCCTTGTCAACATTCCTAATGCTCTTCTAAAAGCACCTGGCAGGGCAAGGACCTCTGAATGTGTTGGAAGCATTAACTCTCAGAGGCTTCCCACCAACAGGAGAGGCCCTGAGGGGTTATTAGCCTCACCTGACAGTCAGGGAGATGGAGGAACAGAGCAGGCTTGGGGTAGATCTTGAGCATCCTGTTCTCTTGACTGCTTGTTGTGGCTTAAACACCATCAAGCTCATAGCACCCTTGTGACACTGGAGTGCAGGACTGACCTCTGGGAACAACAGTCCCACACTGGGAGAGTTACCATGTGCTTCATGGATAGGGTGTCTCTGAAGCACAGCAGAGCTGTGGAGGGTCTCCATCAACAGGACAGGATGGATTCATCCTGCTGTAGTCCCCAAACTCTGCACAAAGGTGCTTGCCTCTTGCTGTGACCACCAAACAACAGACCCTCTGCAGCAATTGCCTCTCTGAGCAAGTGATCAGTCATAAAGATTGCCTATTTCTTTTTTCCTCTCCCAGATTTCACAACCAGAGATTAGTGACAGATTAACTTTAATTTTAACAGCCCTCACTGTTCTCAAATTTGTCCCTCCCCTGCTGGCATACTGAGACTAATTGACTGCCTCCTCCTCTGACAGCACAGTGGGTTTGACCTTGTGTTTAACACAGCACCAAAAGACTCCTGTGTGCTGGGGTACTTCCACCCCAGCCTGGCTTCTTCCAGCTCATCACTGTCCCCCTCACAGAATGATGAAGCCACTAATGGACTCTTCATGCTGTTCCCTGTTTCTAAAGTGTAATATGTTAAGAGGGTGTCTGGGATGGTCAGGACTCTCCTGCAAGATGGATATCTAGGTGATTTTAATCATCTCTATGTAAAAAAAAACCTCTGAAAAAAGCAGAAAACATATTCATCTGCAAAGCACATTAAGAAATAATCAAATGCTCTACCTGCATGTGGCTAGGACAGTCCTGTTGGTAAGGCTCTGGATTAGGACTTCAGAGTTTCTAGGGCTCAGGATTTTTTTGTAGCAGATAGGATTGGTCTTTATAAATACAGCAGGTGGAGGAGGTCTATAGCAAAGAGGTAGAACAGCTTTTAAAGCTGAAATGGTAGCCTTGGCACAGAACTAAATAGCTATAAAGCAGCCAGAAATAAACAGGCTGAAAATGAGAAGAGGGTTTCTAATGACCAGAGGAGCTTACATGATGGCAGACCTTCCCCAGAAGAACAGCAAGGGCAACACCATCACCTGGCTGCAAGCTGGAGCTCAGTACCCTTTGTGAAAGGGATTATACAGCCTGGTGATGGGTGATGGTCCATGGCTGTGTGGGCCCACTGCAGACCCCCTCAGTGTCATCCCTGCAGCTCTTGGGGATTCTCTGTGCTCAGCCCTCTGCCCTAAGGAGAGGCAGCCCTGCTCTGCCCAACCTGCCTGCAGTGCTGGCAAGTGTCTGGAGGCAGGAGCTCTGCCCTCTTGTAGGTCTCTCTTGTAGGCAGGGAGCAAACATGCAGTTTCAGTGCAAACCAGTGAGAGGACAAGAGGGAATGGCCTCAAGTTGCACCAGGGGAGGGTTAGGTTGAATAGCAGGAAAATTTCTTCCCTGCAAGTGTTTTTAGGTATTGACCCAGGCTGCCCAGGGCAGTGGTGGAGTCACCATCCCTGGAGGGGGTTAAAACCATAGAGATGTGGTCATTCCAGGTAAGGAAGCCTGGGCTTTTCAGGCTCCTTGTGGTGCCAGATGACAAAGCACCACTCAGGCTAATGATTTTAATGAATCCTTCTGCTCAGTGGCCTGCAGGCATGAACAGCAGATCATGGCAGGGAGAGGTGACATGGCAAGACCTTGAGAGGCAGCACAGGTACTTACCACCCCCATTTCCCATCTAAAATTTACAGCCCTGAATACAAGTGTCTTAAAACAGGCAGGGGACCACCACTGCCTTGAACCCAGGATACCTTCTGGGCTCTGATTAGCAAGCACTGTCCAACAGCTTGCATTCCTCACTTCCCCATCTTCCATGTCCCCACGACAAGGAAGGAGTGCAAAATGCTATCATGTCTCCTCAGGTCTGTGTTTGGAGAGCCTTGTCAGCACTAATGGGAAAGACACTGTGCCAGGAGGAGATAGATAGAATTAAGTGGGTTCTTGGGCCTGAAGGGGAGGGAATAAAAGCAACACAAATGAAGGAAAGCCCTCAGAGGACCCTGCACAGGTCTGTCAGGTGGCTAGAACTCCTGAAGGGCAATGCTCTGAGATTGAAGGCCCAGGCAGGAGCTGATGGTGGCATGCACTGTGTTTGCCAGGTCCTGAGGGGTAAAAGAAATTCAGCTCTTGGCAGGATCTGTCCCTGAACTCTTGCTGGGGGTAACAGCTGAGGAACAACAAGTCCCATCGAGATTGATTAGCTGCTGCGAGGTTCAAAAGGGTTGATGGGGTTGGGATTGCAGAGGGTCTCAGAGCTAAGGGCTGGTAATTCATCTGTATCTCATCAACATACCAATTAGGCACCCCAGCCACTTCCACTGCTCTCTCAGGACACCAGCAGAGCCTTTAGCTCTGGCCCTAGATGCAGCTGACCAGGCAAAAGCAAGGGGTCATAGGCTCCAGCCCTGACAGCAGCTTCTCCTGCCTCTCCTCTTGCACATTTGCCTTCCCCAGGGCTCCTCTTCATTCCCCTCTCCTGCTAAGCTGCCAATCCTCAGCTCCTGGTTTACTGCAAACCACTGTGCTGAAACCAGAAGGGTGTGCTGCAGTGGCTTTGAAAGGGGCAAAGAAGGGGGGAAAAAAATAGATGACATTTACAAAGTCAGTTCTTGTCAGATCTGTGGATCACCAACACATTAATGAGCTTGTGTGTTCTTGTGCCTCCTGTGAACAGAGAGCAGCTCTCCTGTGGCTGGGGAAGAATTTCCACTGGTTAAGCTAAGTCAGGAAAAGAAAGGTTTGGTGTGTTACAGAAATGTGTTAAAATCTGGATGTCAAACAGCCCTGTGTCTCCTTGCCCCAAAGCAACAGGAACTTAGACAATCTAAGTGTCTCTAATTTGTTTACTGGCTGGATCAGCTTCAAAATTCAGTGAATTCCCTATCAAAGCTGATGAGCTGGAAGTCCCTGTAGCTTCAAGAGATGGAAGGAAAGAGAGGGGGAGAAAGAAAGAGAAAAAGGGGGAGAAAGAAAGGGAAATGCACAGAGAGTATGAGCTGGATTAAAACTAAGGAGGGAACAGAAGTGGTTCAAACAAGAGCCTGAGCAAATCAGTTAATATAACCCTTGGGAAGAAGTTTGGCTCCAGGATGTGAATGTTTTGTTCCTCACCCCATCCCTTCTTGGTGGGTTTAATTAAATGATTTCTAATTACTTATTTAGTCATTTTTATTAGAAGAAACCAGGCTGATGAGGAGACAATAACCATCTATTGCACATGGTGGCCTTTTGCTGCCCTATGTAGTGCCCAGGAGAGGCAGGCAGGACCAGGCAGGACTCTGCCCAGGTTTCCCAGCTCTGCCCATGGATGCCCCTACCAGCTAGGCACATTAACAACAAAGTCTTGCAGCCTGTGAGGGGTCGTGAGACCCCTCTGGGCACTGCCATCAGTCAGGCAAAACCCCTCAGAAGGAGAGAGTAGGCAGCTGAAAGGCTGAAAGTGGAGCAGTTTTATGAAGACTTAAGTCCTCCCTGGTGGGTTTGTGACAGCAGAGAGCTTGCAGCCACCACAGGCTCTCAGCAGGCAGCTGTGGGCACTGAGGGACTGCCCCATCCCTTCCAGCATCTTGTTATTGTGACAAGAAGTGATTTATCACCCTTGTGCTCTGATGGAATTGGAGAAGCTTAGTCCCAGTGCAGCTTTCCTGGGTACCTCTGAAACGTGAAGCTGCTTATTTTCCAAGCTGCTGCAACAGGTCAAAAAAGGTTTTCTCCTGTCAGACCAGGTTTGTGGAGAAGAGCTGAGACTTTTGTCTCAAGGCAGATTAAGCTAGAGTCAAAAGCTCTCTTCTGGGAGAAGCACTGCTCCAAGAGGACCTGAATGTTTAATGTGAACTCCCTGCCACATTTAAACGCAGCAAAAACATAGTTGTCAGAGTGAGGTTTACAGCTTCTGCTTCCACTGCTTCAGCTGAAAGCATGATCTTATTAAGGCAGATGGGCTTGCATCTGTCACTTTTGCTCAGAGTAGGGTGGGTTTGGGAAATGATTAAAAGGGCATTGGTGCTATGAGAGATCTTAACGTGGGGAAAATGCCATCCTGATCCCTCACTCACTCAGCTAAAGGCAGCATTCAAAGCTGAGCTGTCACTTGACAGGTAAGAACTGGCAGGTAATATCCTTGCCAAGGCTAAAATTCATTTCTGCCAGACCAGGAGAGATTTCCTAATGCCAAAATGCTCTGCTGGTCTGGGGTAAAATACAACAGCTTTTGCTCTCTGCCAGCACCTAGGAGAAGTGGCAATCTCTGAGAAAAGGGCAGGTGTGGAGCTGTCAGCAGGGAAATAAGACAGATGAAAACCTTCCTCCTGGAACTTCAATTTTTTTTTCTCCTGAAGCAGGTTTGGATTTACTAGTAAAACCCCAATTCCTTGGGCTTGTGTCAGGTAATCTCACCAGTTTAATATCTGTGGCCTCACGTGGTTATCCATAACCTTAGCTGAAGCTAGAAGATATCCCTTGGGCAGAAAGAGAGTAACAAGCAGAAAAAGAACCAACATTGTGAGGAAAGCTACAAGCACTGAGACAAAAAGCAAAATGAGAGTCTGAGCTAAGCAAACCCATTAAGGAGGAACAGACACCAGAACCCAAGAGGTCAATCATCCTGTCCTCCTTCCCTGCACACCACCCAGCCGGCAGCTCCTGGCACAGCCTTTCCTCCTTCGCTTTCCCTCCCAGAAGCAGTGGTTTGGTAAAGGATTTTGCCCATTTCATGAGGAATTCTCCCATTTTTTTTTCCCCCCCATCCAATATGGCTTGGAGCACAGGTGGCTCCACAAGCTGAAGGAGCAGGAGCAGCCTGGTGGCTCTCACCTGCCGGAAGCCGCTGCGGGTGTGCTGCAGGATCTTCAGGGCGTAGTTGGATCGCTGGCCTTTGCTGTTGAATTCGATGTGGCCGGTGAGACCTTCCAATTCTACCTGTCCAAGAGACAATGACTTACAGCACCCAGCAAGGCACTTCACCCCCCCCAGGGCTGCTGGCCACTGGCCTCCTCTCCCCCAGCAGGTACAGCAATGGAATCCTGGCTCAATCCGAAGTGGTCTTTGGAGTTTGGCTAGCGGAGACATGGAGGGGAGCAGGAGAATCAACCACAGGAGGTTAGGGGTTGGAAGGGACTCCTGGAGATCAGCTAGTCCAGGGTCACCTAAAGCAGGTTGCACAGGATGGTGTCCAGGAGGGTTTGGAATGGCTCCAGAGGTGGAGACTTCACTACCATCTCTCTGGACAGCCTGGGCCAGGGCTCCACCACCCTCAAAGGAAAGAAGTCCCCGTTCCTGTTTAGATGAAGCTTCCTATGTTCCTGTTGGTGCCTGTTCCCTCTTGTCCTAATCAGCAGCAAGTTTTGTTGCTCCAGCTGCTTTGGAACAACCACCTCTGCAGCCCCTCCTAACATTGTGCTCTGTGGCAGGCACAAGCTCTTGGCTGTGTCAGGCTGAATCACTGGGGATTCCTCCACAAACCATTATGTGCTGCTTCATAACACTGGGCTGGTGTCTAACAGAAGAGCTTGTTGGCAACAGGGCCAGGCTGAGTGCCTAGACTCACTGTGTGGATTAGTCACTGCTCACTTGCTGCAGGAGCACCTCTTCAGTAACAGGGGCAAGCTACTGGGCCTCCTGGTACCAGAGCCAAGGGGATCTCAAGGATTTTGTTATCACTGAGGGTGAGATTTAAATGCATGGACCAAAGTTGCACAAGGTTCAGGTTCAGCTGAGCCTTCCTTTTTGGGGGGGGAGGGAAAAGGTCTCCTGACATTTCAGTTTCACCCCAAACATACTCAGAAAGCATGTTCCTTCTGCACACTTTTGGGTTCAAAGGAGCTCAAGCCCCTTCAGAAGGAAACACACATCTTGCCACTGAGCTCTAAGCAATTGTACTGCATGACCTTACATCACTCAAAACAGGGCTCAAGTAACTTCAGAACATTCATGCTTTAAAAAAAAACCCCATAATCTTTGAATTCCAGATTTGCTGCAGCAAAGCCTGGAAAATGGAGTTTCATGTTGTTCCAAGGCCAGTGACAAACTAGCCCTCAGATCTCCTCTCTTTTCATTCCCAGCACTACCTTCAAACAGAGCCACACTCTGGGCTGGAGAGAAGTGAGCCAGCACTGACCACGTTCACAGACATCCTTTGCTTCTGGCAGCCATGAGCTCTACCTCCTAACACAGCAGCAAACTTCAGTCCCTTCTCACCATTCTCAGGTAGTTCATCAGGCTGGTGCCATGCTGCCAGATCTGGGCAGAGCCACAGGACAGGGGCTTCACACCGATCTCCTGGCTCCGGTTCAGCTCCTGCACAGCAGTCACCACAGCATAGACAGCATCAAACAGCAGGGCAGAGGAGAGCTGTGGGGAAAGGAGGGGAGAAAAGCCAAACAGTGAGATAGGAAGACAAACACCAAACCTCCCACTGCACCTTCAGGACCTTGCAGGGCTCAGAAAGGAGCCTTGACCTCCTCCAACAAGCCCTGCTCCAGCAACAGCCTGCACCCCATCCAAGGACAGGGAGGCAAAAGCATTGTTATTCCTGAAATGCTGTGCCTGTGGTGGGATCACTGGGGAAAGTGTAATCCCTTTGCCAGTCCCAGTCCCACTGCCAGCCTGTTTGGTTTCTCCTTCTCTTCCTGCTTGCTTACCCTGTTTGTAACTGGTGGCACTTGAGCAGTATCTGCATCCTCTAGTCCTTGCAGGATGCAGGGCCACTGGCAGAAGGGAATAAACCTAATCAGGCTTTGGGAGGACTAGAGGATGCAGATACTGCTGAAGTATTGCATCCCAACAAACCTTTGGCTTCAGCTGTGTTAATCTGAACAGAGCAAGCCAGACTTAACCCTGCTTGATCTTGTTCAGATCAGTGGTAAGGTCTCCTTGACCACCATGGCCTGGGGTTAGGCCATTAACAAGCAGCACAAAACTGCACAAGCTGGCAGGAGCTAAAGGGCATGATTCCAGCTTCACACTAGCAAAACCCCAAACATGAACTCTAATAATGGCACCAGGAAACTCTCCCTTTTCCTGTCCTGGTACAGACTGACATTTGCCCCATTCCCTTCCTCCTGCAAGGATCAGTTTCATCTGTTTTACAGAAATAGCATCTAGGGACTCTCCAGTGAGCACAGAGCAACTGGACTGCATCTCTCAGTCTTGCCCCTGGATCTGTCTTCCATGCACCAGGCAGCACCTTTGGGCATGTATGCTGAGAGCTTTCTGCTAATGATCAGGATTGACTGGCTCCAGAGCTATGGAGTTTTATTACAGCTATTTTGCAGGAGGTAAACTGTAACCAGAGCTGCTGAGCCACCTGAGGACACCCAGGGAACTGGTGGCAGAGTGGGAACAGAACCTGGATATCCTGTTTCCTATCCTGCCTCAGCTCTGAGATAGCACAGGTCCCTCTGTAGCAGCAGCAAGCCTTGCTCCTGCACTTCCTTCCCTTCTCTTCAGGGCTAAGTCTGCTGAGGTTTTTTGCTTAGATATTCACATCTGACCTAACCATTCTCCTCCTGGGAAGCATTTTCTAGAGCTTCTTAGAGGAGCTGATCTATCCTTCTCCCTACCTTTCTTTGCTTTTTCACATTCAATGAGAGTTCTTTTCCAGCCTGTCCTGTCCTCAGCCTCTGTTCCACGAAGCCCTGTAGCATATACTTAATTTTAACTGTGTACTAAATCCCACTCAGGTTACAGGTTATCATACCTCATTAGCAATTGCTTTCCTGAAGCAGGAACCATATGAATGCCAGCTGGCCAAATGAAACTGTTAGGAGAGCAATTGCAACCCCTGTGAACCCCAAGGTTTCACCATCCCATGCCAAATCAGAAGACTGGCCCAGCATTTTTCATTGTCTCCTGTTGGGTTTTCATTTCCATTTTCCCTGAGTAGTTAATGATCTCCTATTAGCTGGTAAGCAAGGGACTTGTAGATCTTAGTGAAGCATTTGGCATTATTGATTGGAATACTTTACTCCTTAGCTTCAAACAATTTGTTAGGCTTCCTGGCAGCCCCCTTCTGATTTTAATCATTTGGGGATTGGAGAGGGGGTTGTGGTCCAGAGGATCAAGCCCTTCCAATAAAGAAGGGGAATCCTTCCCATGCCCTCTTTCCTTTTTAAAAGAGAAAGCCCCACAGCTTTCCTCAGAAGCATCACTTTTCCATTCCTGTTGCTGCTTATCAATTATTCCAGTCACACCCTGTCCCCCTGGGCTCAAAACCAGGCTCCTGTGCCAGCCTTTCAATTTCGTGGGCCCTGGAGCATGGCATCTGCATGCATGGGAGCCTGGCAACACAGCAACATGCCAGTAAACAGAGCTGAGCAACCTCCTTTGAAACACCTACCTTGATTCCTCCTTCAGCCTCTCTTGAACAGCCACCAGGACTCACAACTAGGGAGGTTCATGGCCTTAACTCTATTCCTTCCTCTCTCCTCTGGTGTCAGAATCCTCCAATGCCCTCCAGACCTTCCCATGGTCCCTGCTGTGGGATCATCCTGCTCCTCCACCACCACCTGCAATCCCCCCTCCCTCAGCAGTGCTGCAGCTCTCCCATTTGTCTCTCCTCTCAACCCAAGGCAGCATTTGCTCTGCTGCCCTGCACCACTTACCTAATGGCCATCTCCCTCTGCCACTATTCACTTGGCAACTCATATGAAATAAATCACCTCCAACACAGCCAGGTAATTTGGGATGCAGGCTGTGTGGAGAAATCCATTCACAATTACACAGCACTGGAGTGCAGCAGCTCCTGGGGCTTCTGTGCTCTCTTTGGCTTTCACAGGTAGGCAAGTGTCTTCTTGCAAGGTTAAGAGGAGTTAACAAGGTTAACACAAGCTCACTGCTTCCAGCTACCTCCTGCAGCCCAGATGAGGACTAGGTCATATTAGCACAGCCACTCCACTTCCCTGCAGGCTCACTCACGTGGGTTAGTGCTTTGCTAAGTGAAGCTGCTTGGCTCTGCACTGGAACAGATGCAGAGCAGCCACAGGTCTCCTGTGCTTTGGGGCCATAACCTTCAGCAGAGGAGTGGAGACAGAGCTGGAGGCAGCACCTCTTGAACCTCCTCCAGGCACCCTCAGCAAGGAGGATCTGTCACTGCTCTCACAAGCCTTGCCTCAGCTTGCTTCATCTCACCTCTGAAATCCCTCACTCCTTTTATGTTCTCATTTTAAACCACAGCTTTGTCACTCTGTCACAAAAAGCCAATTTCCCTGTTAACAAATCGATTCCCTTCCTTGTGTGCATCATCTGATTTGTGCAGATCCCTCTTGCTTTTGTACTCTCTCTGCAATCTTAGTGCTCCCTGACAGGCTGCAGGGGAAAAGACTTAGGAAGCTCAGTGGTGGTCCTCTCCTCACAGGTTCCTGGCTCTCAGGGGACTTCCCTCTGTCCCCAAAGCCTAATTCTTGACAAGGAATGTTACTAATAAAACAAACAAATGCCCCTTGAGGGATGCCTGATCAGAACAAGGCTCTGGAAAAGGCAGCAGATGGTGGGCTGGGCAGGCAGGCTCCCTGCTCCATTCCCCTCAGCACTCTGCTCAGCTGCACAAGGAGAGGCTGTACCTGAGAAATAAGGAGGTGTTGCAGGGTCCAACTGGGACACAAAGCCCTGGGAACAACTCACTAGCTAGGAAAGGTCAAGGAACAGATCTCCAAGCCCTTGCACACATCAGCTGGCAGGAGCAATCCAACCAGTGCCTTCAAGACAACTAAGGTAATCAGATGCCCTGAGCCTTGGGAGCAGGGTCAGTGCCTGAGCTCTCCCCAGGTACAGTCAAGCTCCTTGCTGGAAGCAGCACACCTTCCTCCCACCACCAGCTCTGCCCCCTCTAGAATCTAACAGCAGGGAGAGCGTGGGGCAGAGGAAGATCTCACTTGGGCTTTTATTTATGGCAATCTCCCACGTGAAGGACATGTTGAAAGGTAAGCTGATCTCCAGGGAAACATGAACAGGTTTGGCTAATCTGGGGTTTGCCACGTGGGGCTTTTTTTTCCCCCCTTTCTTTTCTTCCTGAAACATTATCATCTGTATCTTTGCCCCCAAACATAACATGGAGAATTAAAACCATTAAAATCCTGTGAAATAGACTTTACAATCTGGATTTTATTCAATGACATAAACACTTAATTACAAACATCTGTTTTAGCCTAAATTCTAATTACCTAATCTAGCCATCTGTAATTTGAATGATTTTCTCTGATTTCCTTTCTTTGCAATGTGATTAATGAGAATGGCATTAGAGCAAGCAGCTCACTCCTCCTTCCTCAGATGCTTTCTCAGCTCTAGCAAGAAAGCCCTGGGACTCTGCAGCTCACAGGAAACCTCCCTCCTGTCACTTCCAGCTGTTGAGTTTCCTTTTCTCTCTTTAGTATGAGTTATCCCACAAGGTATCTGCTTCCCAGGACTACAAGGGGAAGTTCTTTTACACAGGCAGATGCTCTCTGGGAGATTAGACCTGCCAGATTCCCACCAGCAGAGATGATGCGTGGCAAAGTGTTACTGAATTTCTCTGGCAGTCACAGGAAGCACATGCCCTGCCTGGGAATATTTGCCTTCACCTCTCTGTCTTCATCAGTCAGGGCAAGGACCTTTGCTCATCACCTGGGATGTGGCATGTTGGTGCTGGGAGCCTTGGTACAAACACAGTCAACCTTCATGACATTGGGAAGAAGTGATTCTGTGGTTAAGACTCTACACTAGTGCTCAGGAGAACTGAACCCATCTTCCAAGTGTGCTCTGGATTCCCTGAAACTGATATAAGAGGAAAAGTCACTTCCCTTCCCCTGCCTCAACTTCCCATTTGTACACCAAGAACAACAGTCCCTTCTGAGCAGCTGACCACCACCCAGCAGGAGAGGAGCCAAGAGCAGCCCTGCAGCAGCCCCTGGGCAGGTCCCTGAGTACCAGCAGGGCTGGAGCAGGGTGATGCAGCATGGCCAAGCCTCCTCCCTCCAGATATGCCCTCCCTGACCCAGGAGGAAGCCTGCTGTACAGCTGATTACACTTCATGAATGAATGAAAGGAGCATCCAGCTGACTTAATATTACACTGATGGGTGATTTAGGCTCAGGCTCTCAAAGCAAACAGCTCCACTCAGCTCTGAACTCCTTCACTCCTTCAAAACAAAAAGTGCTGCAATGAAGGATACTCCTGCATCCTTCCACCTACAGCTCTTGCTGGTAGATCAAGAGAACAGAGGGTAAGAAGCTGCAATGAGATGGCTTATTTCCCCAGCACACCTGCTACCCTCCTGTTCCTACTGTCTCCTATTTGTTCTATTAGAAGGAAATTTAGTTTTAATGCCTCCAAATGGTCCCTGCAACTGTCATCCAGATAGGAAGCTTCCTGATAGTGAAGTCTCCTATGGAGATTTAGCAGGGCAGACAGAAGCTCCCTGCAGCTGCCTCTGCACAGGAGGGCTGGGAGGAGGGAGAGCAGGAAGGTCCCAGGCATGTACTAACCATGGCCTGAGCTCCATGTCAAGCCAATAGGATGTGGACACAAAAGAAGAAAACTCCTTATTTTGCCTGCTTAAGATCACTTTCTAGTGCTAATAAGGAGGTTTTCAGCAGTACACAGCAGCTTTGGCTTGTCAAGGGGACTCTGAGTTCATTGAGAAGGATGAAAATGGTTCCACTGATGGCATTTTCTCTCCCTCCCCTCCTCTAGCTCCAGCCACAGCCTCCTGCATCCCTGAACTGGCAAACCTGCTCTGCAGACCTTCCCAATTACCAAGAGTCCCTAGGGAAGATTTCACTCCCTATCTGCACACTCCTCAGGGAGATGTCAGAGCATGGAACATAGCACAGGTCCTTGGCATCTGCCTAAGCCCAGCCCTTCCTTTGCTATGGGCATCCAGACTCCTTCCACAAGTCATTTTCCTAGAGGTAAAACACACAAGGACACATCTCACAGGGGAAACACTGCATCATCCCCTGCACTCACAGTGAACCTAACTCAGATTAAGATTAGAATCTAAAGCTGCACAGCCATTCAGTCACAGACAAGCCCCCTAAGGTTCTACACCCACCTGGCTCCCCAAGGTCCCTTTGGGCTACCACAGGCTTTCAGAATCACTTTAGTATTCTCCAGATCAGGAGGCTACCCTGCAAGGCACACTCTGAAACCCTAAATCCTCTCCTAACTACTTAACTAGGATGCTCTGCCTGGTTCATCCTCCCCTTTCCTGGACCACCACCTCCCCAGGAATGACAATCCAGGGCACAGCAGTACAACAGCAGCCTGGTGATGTTCCCAAGCTCATTGGCACAGGGATTAGCTGGATTAAATCCCTAGCTGATACCATGTACCCACACATTTGAGATCACAGCTGCCACCTCTGCACAGTCCCTGCATTGTCAGTGAGTGTCTGCTCAGAACCAGCTTGCAGCTCTTTCCCAAGGTTTTCCTGATGGTCTCTAGCAGCTTCCAGCTCAAGGAGGCTGTGGGCAATGGGAATAGCTTTTACTTACTGCTGGCCCAGTAAAAGGAGCATGGTCACAGTTCTCCTGCCAGGACTGGTTGAGGCTCTGGACAAATTCTTGGAAGAAAGCATGAGACTGGTTGAAAATGGAGAACCCCAGGATGTTGACTCTGTCATCCAGCAAGCTGTCCAGGCGCTGGAGGGAGAACTCCTAAAGCAACCCAAAACAGAAAGTGGCATTAGGGGAGAAAACAGACACCAAAAAGCTTCCAAAAATACCCTTGCAGGGAAGATGAGAGCACACAGCTATGAGAACCTGCATGTGAAATCCACCACCTCCAAGCTGGGGCTGAAATCCAGTCCTCAGCAGAGGGAGGTTACAGCAGAGGCAGGGAGGTGGGTGATATTTCTCAGATGAAGCCAGTAACCTGCTATTAGAGGCCAGAGAAGGTTAGCTCTCTTGTGAGAGGTCCAGAGCACAGAGCTCCTCAGCAGATTTATTCTTCCCAAGCAATGCTGTCTCCAAGGCACTCCAAAGAAAAGGTCCCTGCTCTGTTCACTGTGAAAACACTGCTGTGCCTGGGTATTGCTACAGCTGAGAGACCCAGACAGTGTGAGCACACAGGTAATGACTGTCCACCCAAACCTGGGGCAGGAGGCATCCCCAAGACACCAAGAGCACCAGACTCTGGAGTCCCATGCCTGGAAATGAACCAATATCCTTTAATCACTGTTCTTAATTTCCTCTGAGAGCTCATGGAACTGGACCCCAGCCTGAGCAGCAACCATCACCTGCTGAGGGAAGCAGAGGGAACCATATCCCATCCAGTGACACTGAGTTTAACTGTTAAATGAAATCATAGAACCATAGAATTGGTTTGGTTGGAAGATCACTGAGTCCAACTGCTAACCCAACATGAACCCATCCTCCCCAGTAGCACATCTCCATGTCCTCCAAATCTCTCCAGGGATGGTGACTGCACCACTGCCAGTTCCTCCCCACAGTGCAATCCTGCACTGCTCTTTTCAGCCATGAGCTGCCAGGAGGAGATGCCACTCCTGGGACACCTGAATGTCCTGTGGAGGGTGGGGAGGTGCTTTGAGTGCAAGCTTTGGAGTGGAGCACCACCTTTTGCATTTCTTCCTTTGCTCCTCACATCAGTGGAAGCAGTTCCACAACAAAGCCAGTTTCCTGGGGAAGAGTCCAACCCTCCTTGTCCTATTAACAGGAAATAATGGTGCCTGCCTCACTAATTTCTCTTTTGCTAATTGCTAAAAGAGAGTCAGAAGGTGAGAGTAATAGTTCCAGAAACTGCTGGGTACCCATTCTCTTCCATCACTAATATGAATGTCCTTTGGCTCTGTGGCCTAGGAGATTTCAGCAAGTCAGGTCATTTTTCACCTTTCCTGGGTATGCATGCACGTAGTAACAATGTCTGTAAATCTCCCAAACATGGAGTTACAAGACTATTCCAGCATGGCAAACTCCCAGGAGAATGTGAGCAGGCACAGGATTAAGTGCATTTTGGACATCAGCACATTAACATTAGGTAACATGAAATTGCCTGTGAACTATTGATTCATTTGAATGATATTATCCTCCTGCCTTCCTGACAGGTTATCCATTTACCTACAGCATCCTGTCAACCTGTGCAACGAGGGCAGATGGCTAATGAGGACCTGGGCCTGAGGAGATCCTGGGTGCAAGCAGAGCAGCAGGAGATAACACTGAGCCCCTGCAAAATACTACCTCCCCTCCCTACCCCTTAGCCAGAGCCAGGAGGCAAATTGTGTGGGGCACAATGTGAGCAGCTGCCCAGGAGCCCTCTTGGCTCTGTTACATGCAGAAGAAAATGAGATGTTATGTACCAAACCAGCCACAGAGTCCAAGGCTTCAGCCTCAGGCCAGACTGTCCCAGTCTCAAGGCAGCTGAAATGAGTGCCTATATTTATTAGGCTTTTTCTTCCCTGAAGACATTTTGAAGCTTTGGAGGTTGTCCAGGCCCTGGCTGGTTTGTTACACTCTACTCCTTAAATTAGCAATCACTGGGTGAGGGAATGAGCCCCACTGCTCTCACTTCACATGGGGAAACTGAGGCAGAGGTGTGATTTGCCCTGGTCACGCAGCAGTCACAAGGCTGAACCCTTGGGTCCAGCTTGCTTGGGCTGGCTGAGTGATGAAGTCAGTCCCCAGCCCCCAGCTCAGCTCCATGTGCAGTTCTCACAAGGGATCCTCTCCTGCAACACCCCTATTTCCCTGGGGAAGCTCCTGTGCCCTGCCAAGGATGGAGGCAGCTGCCAGGGCTCACTGCCTGACCAAGCAACTGCAGGCAGAGCCAGACATGCTCCCCTCAGAGTCAACAATTAGCTCTGGTTCAAATGTTAACAGCAGCTTTTCCCCAGCTCCCATTAGCAGTGGCTGGTTGGTCATTGCAAGCTTTGCTCTTTTTCTCCATATCTGCCTTTTTCCAGGCAAACCTCCAGCTGCAGAAAACCTCATTTCTGTTGCTGTCATGCTCATAAAGCAGCTACCTCTGTAACACATGAGGGTTGCATGGCCTGTAGGTGACCCTTTCCCTGCACTGCTCCCTGTCCCTTCCCTCTGCTCCAGCTCCAACCCTCAGCCTTTAAATGTTTTTCCATCAGATGTGCACAAGAGTATCCTGTGGACCCAGGTCAGAAACAAGCAAATGAGCCATGAGCTGCCTATGCAATGAGAAGGAGATAAACCATCCTTGGGGGACACACTTGATTTGCCATGGGACAAGAGAGATTTGGTAAGGTCAGGCTTGCTACAGAGGGCAAAGCATCTGGATACCCCAGTAGCTGCCAGCTCAGCTTCTCTCCTTCTTTGGATTTTTTCCCTTTCCTACCTGGCCACTCACCATGCTTGACATTTCCAAACCCACACTTTGCAAACACAAACTCATTTGCCATTCAAGGGCTGTAACACTCAGCTGATTTCCAGAGCTTGTCACCCATCTACCAGCCCTGCTCCTGCCTCCTGCCCAGCTCTCCCAATGCCAAAGGATGACTGAGCCTCTGATGCTGCCTGGCAAGAAGTGAGCTCAGGCAGGAAAAGGGGTGGAGAACCCTGCTCTTGGTGATGATCTCAGGTGGCTCCTCTCACCATGTGTTTGCCTGCAAGTGTTAATGCCTTTACCTTTCCAAAGATCAGAGTGAGGGAGAGCAACACTGCTCACGTTTGAGAAGCCAGTCCCAGCCACACGAGCAGCTCTGTAGCAGGTGCACAGGGACTCAAGGATTTCTCCCTGAGACACACTGAAACTCACAAGTTAAAAATGTAAACAGTCTGAGCACAACCATGCTATTACACACCTGACCTTGCCTTGGCTGCTCAACAGACCTGCTGGGTCTAGTGCTGACACAGAATAGTTTCACAGGCACTTCTCCTCTCTTCCTGTAGTTACTCTTGGTTATCTGCAGTGCTGGCTGGTGCTCCTGCAGGCTAGAAGAGAGCTTTTCCAGCACACTGAGTGCAAGGAGCCATTAGGAAAAGAACTCCTACTTGTCAGCAGGTTCTATTTAAGGGGGACTCCAAGCCCTGGTGCACCTTGCCCTAGCCTTCTCCTCTTGCACAAGCACAGCTTTGTAACCACATGCTTCCAGGCTAGATCAAGGTGAACACAAGAGAGTGTGCATCTCCCTTAATACCTCCTGTTCCACTGCCAATGATTTTTTTTTCCCCCCCCTTCCTTACACTGGAAAAAGCAACAGTTGACCAGCACTTTGCCCTCCATCTGTCCAGTCCCTCTCTGCTAAGCAGGGCAAGATGAGGCACAGAGAAGAACATCCAAAATGATTCCAAAGTGAATTTCAGGCACACAAATCCTGGCTGCCAGAATTATTCTCTCTCTTTTCAGTCTGTTTTTTCAAGCACCCACCAAAAGTCAATATTCTGTTCCATAAGATCTCAGAAAAAGTAGGCCCTAAGGGTCTGCAGCCAAAATTAATGAACTTTTAGAGAAGAGAAATCCCCAGGCTTTGCTCAAATCACAGCAAATTCTGCAGCAGCACCAGGCAATTACACTGTAGGTTTTCTGACTTCTACAACAGGGCTGCAGCCACTAAATATGTGCTGTTAAATAACAACACTTAGCAATTCTATGGCACTCTATATTTTCCAAGTGCTAGGCACACATTAGCTAATTGAATACAAAGGGGTTCCCTGGGAGACAGCACTGGAGGAGTTATTAGAGGATGAAGTCACTCTTGGGTTTCTGTGCTTCATGCAGCACTCAACCAGCATCCTCCCTATACAGCAGCAGACAAAACCTATAGACTGACCTGAACATTGTGATCCTTGGGAGAACCTGGCTGATAAAAGCCATTCAGCCAAGCTCTGTAATTTATGATTTTGAAGCCATGAGCTTGGATTTTCTGGTGTCCCTAGCTGCAAGTTACCATCAGGAGATTTACAGGCTCCAGCCTCCATTCCCTTAGGAACATAAACCCATAAGGCACCCAGTGCAAGTGTCTCCACTTCCACTTTTGGATCATGTGGCAACTGATCTTGATCAGGACTCAGCACCCAAAAGCCCTCTCCCACCATCTCCTGGTGGGTCTCTGGTGACATTCTCTTCCTGCCCTGCCCATTTCACTCTGGCTCTGTAACACCACACAGCAATGTGCTGCTCCACAGTGCCAGGGGAATCTACAAAATCCTTGCTGCCTTGCCCCATAGAGACTCCTGCCAGGAGATTGTTGTGCCTACAACACAGAGGAGGAAACTGAGGCACAGAGCAAAAAAAGGCAAGTGATTAAAAAACCAGACAGCATTATTCAGCCTGAGAGAGACCCAGGAGACCTTAGCTCTCTCTACAGCTACCTGAAAGGAGGTTGGAGTGAGGTGGGCGTTGGTCTCTTCTCCAGGGTTACCAGTGAGAGGACTAGAGGAAATGGCCTCAAGTTGCACCAGGGGAGGGTTAGATTGGATAGCAGGAACAATTTCTTGCCTGCAAGAGTTGTTAGGCGTTGGCCCAGGCTGCCCAGGGCAGTGGTGGAGTCACCATCCCTGGAGGAGTTTAAAAACCATAGGGATGTGGTGCTTAGGGCCATGGTTTAGTGGCATGGGGGTGCTAGGTTGACAGTTGGACTAGATGACCTTAGAGGTCTCTTCCAACCTTCATGATTCTGTGACTCTGTGACAAACAGCATGCCTTAACAATGCAAAACACCAAAGCCATCATTCATATTTAAGCATGCAATTAATGAAATAGACTCCCCAAAGCGATTCACTCCCAGACTAAGGTAAGACCCCTAAACGATGCCTAGGTCCTCCCTCACTCCTGGCCCCACTGCCACCCATCACACCCTCCCTTCCCAAACGCCGGAAGAGCCTAGAGACTTCTGCCTTGGAAAGAGCCAGTCAAAGCAGGAGATTAGTGCCACAGCAGCCTGCCAGATAAGCAAATGTTTTTTAAAGTGTGATGCTGCAAACCCTGGAGACTCCCCTGCACTACCACGCTGTGGTCTCGCTCCAGCGAGCGGCTCCCAGTAATTGCTCCCCCCGCAGCTCTCCGCTGCCCAGTCGCTAGTCACTGCTCTGCGGCAGCTACCAAGCTCCTTCCGGCTGGATCGATTGCGCTGGCGATAGCGCTCCGCATCCCCTGTGTGTGTGTCTGTGTGTGTCTGTGTGTGTGCACAGCCTCGCTCCCTCACTCCATTCTTAGCACATTTTTCATCACCTCCAGATCGCCTGGGAAGCAGGGAGGTGGCAACCACTACCTGCAGGCTGAATACAAGGCTCCAGAAGGGGTTGTTTCATTTTTGGTGACTCCCAGAGCTTCTCACCCCCTTGCTTGACCCTCACCCCCATCCCAAACCCTTGGAAGGAACAGGACTCAATTCAACCTACGCTGATATTAAGATGTCTCCCTCCCTACTCCCTCCCTTCCTCCCTCTCTTCCTCATACAAACATGTGGTTATCTTCCTCTCTTAGTTACTCCAAGGACTTCATTGGCTTTTTGGATCTGCTGATTAGCTCCCTCCAAAACACCAACTGATGCTGTCATTGCCCAGTGCCCAGCAGGAGGAACTTCTGGCACCATAAGCTCAGCAGGTTGCACTGACCTCATACTGCATCAGTCCCAGCCAAGGATCTGGCCCTCTAACAGCAGCAAAGGCTGATTTACCACCAGGCACAGGCTCACCCTGGGTCCAGAACACACTGTACTGCTCTTCCTCTACTTTTGTGTGGGATGGGAAGGAGAATACTGGGCCAAGGCTTCTATTTCTCTATTAAAGCCTCACTCTGGCAAAATTTCCATTTCAAGAGTAGTTGGTGCTTAGCAAAGCTGTCACCCTCCAAACACAGACTTTCAATTCCCACCCTGAGATTGCCTGGGAGCTTTTTCTGCAAGAACCAGACCTTCAGCTAGTGCAAAGTCAGCAGAGCTCTAGTGACTTCACTGGATTCTAATGTGCATCATTATTCATCATTTTAGAGTTCACCAGAGGAGATAAAGTACCTCAAGCTCTTGGTTCTTTGGGCAAACAAAACTCTCTCCAGGGAGTCTCTCCTCAGGCCATGGGTAGCAGGGCTGGCACACCTTGGCTGAAGGAGCTGGAGGTACCATCCTGGTCCTGTTTACACTAAACAGATCCAGTGCAACTGCTCTGCAGTTACTCCAGGTTTCCATGGTTCAGGCCTAAACAACATGTTGAGTCCAGAGCAAGAGGTGCTGACAGAGAGGGGAGCAGAAGGACTACTCTTCCTCCAGGGACATCGAAAGAAAGAGCTAAAATATGGATTCCTCACAAGAAACTTGAACAGACTTTAGGCTCCTGTGTCTCTGAGGTCCCCTACAGTGCTCTGGTGCTGATGGAGATCAACCAGAGCAAGAGTACCAAAAAGAAGAAAACAAAGCAAATTAACAAGGGACACAAACCAGATGAAAGTGAATGACTCTCCTAAGGGACTGGTGGTACCTCCCAAACTCCTCCATAACAGAGACACATCAGGGACCACCACCCAAGCATCACTCTTGACCTTGTGCATGGCTGTGTGCTCATCATGTGGCTCGTGTGGCCCTTGCAAACAGTCAGTTCTTCACAACCTGGCACCAGTGACCAATTTCTCCTCTGAGGTGGTCAGACCTCCTCTGGTAGATGTAGCAGTGAAGAAAACACTTGCCTTTTGCCTCTCTGGATCCTGTTGCCCTCAGGGCTGAGCTGCCAAGCCTGTTAATCATGCCTAAGCTCCTCTAAGAAAACATTTATTTATTTACTCAAGTGGACAATATTATGTTAAGTGCTTTATGGTTTTCTTGAAAGGCTCAGTTTATTTATAAACTATTGACAGAGTCAATAAGTTTATAATGGGCCACATGCAAAAATCAATTTCTCTGGAAGAAATAAAGTCATCACAGCAACAAATTGTGGCCTTTTGAGTAGTTAAGTGGATGGGGGAGATCTACCCAAGGCACTGATATTTGGCTATTCATGGAGTTAAAGAGGAGCTGTGATCTTAATGAACCTGGGGACAGTTTAGGGGAAGTGTCCATAGATAATCTGGTTGCTCTAACAGAGCTGCTGCATCACAAAAGCATCAGTGTGCCATGGATGGGTCTTTTACCTCCTCATGCAAGGAGAGCTATTAAATTTGGGGGGCTGAGAGCACTTTAGGAAAATACATTGCCCACATCCTTAGTGAAAGCAATTTGCTTCAATTTCTCTGCAGGGAGCCTGAGGTTTGAAGAGTGACAAATCCTCAAAGAGCAAAGAGGTCAACTGCTGATGTTTGGACCAGAAAAGCACAGCTCTTGTAAAACAAGGGGCAGAAAGGCTGAAAGACAAATAGGGCAAGACAGCACGAGGGCAGAGGAAAAGAGAGATTTGCTCTCACATCAGAGGGCCTGGGCTGTATCTGAGAGAATTATTTACTCAACAACTGGAAAACACAGAATGAACCCTGAAGAGCACAGGAAGAAGACCCAGACAGGCAAAGTAACACAGGCAGCCAAACACAAGGAGGTGCACATTGCTTCATCTAAATCCTCCTTTTCTCATGCTAACTAGGAGGAGAAATTGCTTTGGCATCCCTGCAAAAGCCTGATTTGTTTGCCCTGCTACCACATGCCACTGCAAATATGAACCATAAATCCAGGGAATGATCAGGGCTCTACAAAAAGGTTTGCATCAGCTACTGGGAATCAGGAAGGCTGGCTGAGCTGCAAGGTAGAATTTGTCAGAGCAAAATGACAGAGTCCTCCCTCTGCACTCGTGGCCAGAAGACCTAGTGCAGCATGGCCAAACACCACAGCCCATGCTGGAGCTTCCACTGCAGAACCAGCCACAGAAAGAAAAGGTCACTTCCCCAAGAGATGGGCATTTCACAAAGGAGGACTAAAAACCCAAGCTCCACAGCCCTGGCCAAATCCTAAGCTGTAGCCCACTTTCCCTCTGCTTCATATCTTTTTCTCCTTCCAAAGGGTGTTATCATAATGAAAAGTTACTGCTGAGATGTGCAATGCTGTCTGGGTGATTTGGACATTCATTTCCCCTCCAGTTCCAATGTGGCATCCAGAGCTTTGAAGACCTCATCCTATATGAAGATGAACTTCTTTATAAATCACTAAACAAAGAAATAAAAAAACCCAAACATCAAAACAGGGGGGGAAAAAAACCCCAAAACCCACAAAACCAAACCTGATTTATCAGGTCTCTGGAAATTGAATACAGCAGCTGTTTTATCAGCAACACCACCTCCACACAATATTGTCAGGGAACAAAACTGCATCTGATGAATAGACTGCCTGACTCAAGGCACTAGTAAAACTCCTTTACACCTTCCTTTGTACAGTAATAACTTTAATTGTTTCAATTATTTCCATCTAATCTCCTTGATAAACGTTTTGAAATCTAAACCCAGCCTGAGGTCCTTATGGTATATATATTAAAAACAAAAAGAGAGAGAGAGATAAAGGAAAAGAGACAAAACCTACAACAAGCTACACAGAATTACCAAGCTAACAGAACTAACTGTAGCACAGGACTTTGGAGGCACCCAACACCCCTCCTGTTCTGAGCTGCTGATGTCAAGGATTCCCAGCATTAGGAGGGACATTTTTTCAATGCACAACAGCTTGCAAGACTCTATTTATACACTGGCATTACTATTATTATTATGGAGCACATCACTGCTGCCTCCCAGGGTGGATACACAGAAACCCTGTGCCCTGGCAGGGATAATGAGCAGCTCTGAGCTCATCTCAGCACCACACAGACCGAGGCTCAGGGAGCAGCTGGTCACTGGCTCAGCATTTGCCACTAACCACAGAGAAATTTCAGCCTTCTCAGAAGGGTAAATCACAGAGCAAGGGAGTTTGTCACCATGTGGAGATGCCAGGAGGAAACTTGGGTCAGACTGAGATTTTCTGCAAGGAGACTGAGGGCAGAAGGGTGCTCAGTTGCCATGTGCACCCTGTACGCAGGCGATGGACGTGGGGAAGATAAATGCAACAGAACTGCTCTTGTCCTGGGAGTGTCATTAGGACTCCTGGAAAATTTGTTGAGCTTCTGCTGCCGACCAAAAGGGTCTCTTGAGCTGGCTGAAGGAGGCTGATAATGAATTGGCAAGCAGTAAATTAGCCTGTGGGTATTTTTACACCAGGCTGCTCGCCTCAACTCCGATGGAGACGCACTGGGGGCCAAGGACTTCCTCCTCATTTGCTCCCGTGCTCTCCTGCCAAAGGCTGGCAGCTGCTTTCCTGGATGGAAGGGCAGGGAGAGCAGGGCTGAGGCTATCTGCAGTCATCAGGTTGGCTACAGAGGAGCCCTCACCCCTCAGTCTCTCTCCTGTGCACAGGCAGCAGGGCAGTTGCAGCAGCTCGCCTCCATCTCAGGCTCCTGGGAGAGCAGAGCTGTGACACACAACTAGCTGGTGGCTGGGATGTGCTTATTAAATAAAATTAATGCCAGAAGACAGAAACAGAATTCCCCTCTAGTGCCTCAGGGCAGGTGGTTAATTCAGCATTTTATCCCCCCCTTTCTTTTTTTTTTCTCCTTTCTCTTTCCCTGAAATATTTTTCCACCCCCAAGCAGCTTTAATGCTCTCCAGACTGCCTGCTCCCCTTCTGATGGCTTCTCCCTCCCTTTAAAGCCATCTCTTTGCTTGCTCCCCTTGACAGCAGTTCACTCTGATTTTATCTTTTCTATTAGGCAGTGATTGCAAAGCCTCAGAGGGTTCATTAAGGGCTTGATAATCCCTTCAGGTTTATTAGTCTACATTGCTCACTCCCATCTCTCATCCCCATTTAAATATTACTAATTTCCTTAAACATCTCTTCCATCTGCCCAGGTTTTGCCCGATGTCACCTTCCTTTAACAGTCCCTGCCAAAAATCCAGTTAGCTCTGCTGAGGGCTGGTCTTTTGGACTAAGTGGTGCAACAGCCTGGGTAAACAGATTAATATCCTGTGAGAGGGAATGGCAACAAAATTAATTTCTTTCTCACCTGCCATAACTGCATGACACTAGATGAATGGGTTTCAAAAACAAATTTCACCTCCTGACCTCAAGCAAATGCTGGATGATCCTTCTGGTCCCTTCCAACCCAAACTATTAATCTCACCCATGCTCAAAACCAGCCTGGTAGTGGTGGTGGGGCCACTGGGGAGTTTAATTTTTCTAGTTATCCTGTTATTCTGTTGTCTGAGCACCATCCAGGAACACAGACTCCTCTGTGCTGGTGATGTGCAAGAGGAATCTCTTACTCTGTGCGTGGTCCTGGTCTGTGGGGTGCAGAGCAACTGGGGAGGGCAAGTAGAACAAGAAACAGGAGCTGGGACCAGAAGGCAACAGGAAAACTACTTGCTGGGAGTTGGGAATGACTGGAGTGGTTTAGGGTTGTAAATAGGATCTGGTGGGGACAGCCACAGCCTCCTACCACCTTTACCAGCAGTACCAGCACAGCTACACTCTGACTAGGGGCTGGCACTTAGGGGTGAGAAACCACAGAGCAGCAGCCACTGCTTAGCACAAGTGACCTTCACCTCCTGAGGGCACAGCTGCTCCTCCAGTGCCCTTTGCTGACTGATCTCCTCCAGGTACACTCCTTCCTTTTGCTCTCCTGCCCAGTGCCAGTTGTTCCATGGGGATAAGCAGGAGCAATGAAGCTTGTCAACAGCACTGCTCCTGAGAAAGGTTCAGAGCCAGGGACTGAGCACTGAGCAGGAATCAGAATGCTGTCAGTTCAGGTAGGAAACTCGGGACTTTTTTGTCTCTCATTTTTCTCTTTTCTGACATCTCCTTTCCCTATCCCTTTTCCATTCTCTGACCCAATTGCTCTCTTGGCTTTCAACCCTTCCATTTCACTCCTTCCCCCCCTCCTCCTCTCCACTCCAGCTCTCCTGCCTACACACTTGGCTCCATCCGTTCCTGTCTGTCTCCCACCCAAACACAAAGCGTGATTCAGCTCTCGGCTTTCCTGGCACACACACACACACACACCTTGGCATAAATATTAATAGAAATTAGAGAATATGAGTATCATTTGGGCTTGGAAGGCACCTCCACTTAATCATCCAGCCTCACTCAGGTTTCCATCATCCCCACACCAGCATTAATAAGCAGGTATCTGGTCTCCCCAGTGGTAGCACTTCCTCCACGCCGCCTGGCAGCCTCTGCCAGAGCCTTGTGTAGCTGCTGCAGCAAGAGAAGTTTCTCTGATGTTTAGTTTGGGTTTGCCCCTGCTGCTGCCTAAGCCCATTACTCCTTGTTTAGCACAGTACTTGGGGATTTAACCACGTTAATGTTATTAGTGGCTAGAAAGCCAAATCACTAGGGGACAGGCTGAAGATAGACCCTGCTCTGCCTCTCAGCATTTATGGTGTCATCCTTCCTTTGTCTTCCTCAGCTGCTCTCAGAGGCACAGCAGAAAAGCAGGGGCCCATAGTGCCCTCTGCCCACACCCCCAGTGCAACCTGCCCTCGTCCCAGCCCAGGGATTGGATCAGGATGAGGGGCTGATGCCTCCAACACAACCCTCCTGAGCCCTTGCTCAAGAACCATCCATCTGCTGATCTTTCCCAAGGACACACATATCTCACTGCACTGGCTCTGGTCACAGGGTCTATAAATCACAGAATCACAGAATGCTAAGGGTTGGAAGGGACCTCTGGAGATCACCCTGCCTTTGACAGCTGCACGGGATGGATCGCTGCTACTGGGAACCTCTTGGCTTTCACCTCCTGAAGACCAGGGCAAGACATTCCCTGGCTGATGCTCTGGTTGGCAGGGGACCCCTCCCTTGCCTCCTTCCCCCTGAGCAGCAGATCCCCCACTCCATTAGTACGTAGCTCTTCCCAGAGCTCCCAGGGGCCAAGGAGATCAGCTCCCATTAACATGACTCCACACGCACAGCGGAGAAAAGGGGAGAGAAACGTCTTACCAGATTAGTGAAGATATAGGTGTAATAGGCAGATGCCATTCCCAGTTCAGCTGCCTGTGAAGGAGAGGAAAGGAGATTAGACCAGAGCCTGACAACCTTCAATCTTCACTCCAGCAAGGCAGAGACTGGGCCACATTTGCTTTTTCATCCTTATCGCTCTCTGCAAGCGCTGCTGTCTTCCTGCAGGCAGGGAAGGGTGGGACACAGCAACACAATTTGACCTCTGAAATTAACAGGCTGGGGAACCAATTTTTCAAGCAGGACTGAGCCTATCTCTGAGGTCTTCTCCCTGCAACAACACTGACAAAGTACCTGCATGGGGGCTGCCTGTCAGAGAGAAACCAGGCAATGCTGGGTGACCCCTGTGACCGTCACTGCTCAGAATCACAGAGTGTCCGGGGTTGGAAGGCACCTCTGGAGATCATTTAGTCCAACCCCCCTACCAGAGCAGGGTCACCTACAGCAGGTTGCACAGGATGGTGTCCAGGAGGGTTTGGGGTGGCTCCAGAGATGGAGACTCCACCACCTCTCTGGGCAGCCTGGGCCAGGGCTCCACCACCCTCAAAGTTTGGAGGAAAGTGAGGTTGGCTGAGGTTTCCTGCTTTGCCCCTGTTCAACTACCAACATCTTTTTGAACAGAATGAGGGAAAGCAGCAATTGAGAGAGCTCTGGGCTTGTCTTCTTTCACCACAAACAGTGTGATGCAGAGAGCAAGGCAGAAAATGCTCTTCTGGAGTTACAGAAAAAGGACAGTCATCCCAGTGGTGGTTTTCCCTCATGTATCAAACAAATTTGGGCTCCAGTCCTGCAAATTAATTAGCATGAATGAAACCTAATAACTCAGCCTGCTCTCCAGAGGTAAGGCAGCAGTTGTGATGGCCACATAAATAAAAAGGGTAAAAAGGGCACAGTTTTTTTTCCTTGGGGGGATCTGTTCTAGAGATCAAAGATGAGATCAGATTCTCAGTAAAGCAGGAGTTGGTTTGTGGGAACAGATGCTCAGGAAAGTGGGGGATGAAGCTGCAGATCCTCCTGAAAGCCTATGTTTGCCTGCCAAGCACAGCTGGTCTCAAACAATGCTTCTGCACCTTGGCAAAGAGGTTTTCCCAGCAGCCCCAGACCACACAGAGCAACTGGGAGGCAGGGAGAAAAGGACCAAGGGCAGCACCTCCATGCTTCATTTTAGTCCCTTTCCATCTGTCCCAGAAGCTGAAGGATGGTGACAACAGAAAGTGAGTGAAGGAAAGATCTGGAGAAGAGGTGACTTGGGCTGCCCCTCTCCCTGTTCTTCACCTGTTTCTGTACAACACCGAGGCCACCACCACTGCAGTGAGCACAGGCAGCAGGGAAAGCTTTGGATACCCACAGATAACTGAGAGTGGTTTAGGTCTGGCTGTGTCCAGCCCTTTAGTTGCACATTGTCACACTGTGCCTTTCACAGGTGGCAAAATGGACACAGTGACCAAAAGAGCCCCAAGGACTCCAGAGGCTGCTGATCAGCCTTTCACAGGCAGCTCTCCAGACAGCTGCCCCTACACAATAAAACCTGGCCCCCAATTTCCCCCTCCCTTTTCCTTCCCTGAGGACTGTGACAATGTCAGTTCTCTCTGTGACCCACTTTGAAGTCAGTGCAATTGATTTCAAGGGCAGAAAAATCAAAGCAAGCAGCAAAGCTTCCTGTGAGCATCTCCCCATCCATTTACAGTGCTCACTGGCAGGTGGGCAGCTGAGACAGACTGGTGATGGAGGAAGCAACCATGTGTCTCCAGACCATATGTGGAAGGTAAGAGATGAGAAATTGCAATTGCTCTTCTTGTCCAAGGCCAGGACTGGTCTCCTGAGACAACTCTAACACAAGGCACTGTCAAACCACCAGGGCATTCTTCTTGCTTTGGGTGACCTGTGGCAGGTCCTACTTGCACACCACCACCTCACTCCCTACACGAGTTGCACCTCTAGAAAGAAAACACTTCCCAGCCTCCAAGGATACAAGAAGTTGCCAGATCAGAAGCTCATTATTTATTGCTTTCCCTTCCTGCAATCCTCTAGCCATGAAGACTCCATTAGGTTTTACTGAACTGCTGAAAAATTCGTGGCTATCTCTGACATCTTTATCAGCTGTGGCAGGAGGATGCTGAAAGCAGGAAGGGAGACTGCGGGTGCCCAAAGAGTGCTGCTGTGTGCCTGTGGGAAGTCACTATAGCAACAGAGGAAGGGGACAGCCCTCAGCAGCCAGGCAGCAGCACAACAGGGACCAGGAGGACAAAATAAATAAATAAAGGAAAGGAAAAAAAATCACCCCACTCCCCAAAAAGCCACCTCACACCCCCAAAGCCACCTCACATCCCAAAAGCCACCCCACACCCCCTAAATCCCTAAACATGCCTATGTAGAAATGGAAAATTGCAAGCAGTGGAATAGAAAAAATCTTTGAGGGAGGGGAAGAAATCATAAAATCAGCTCTAATGGCTCCTGCTTGCTGTCACCAGGGATAAATCTGATGCAGCCAATACCTTTGGGTGACTGACTCCCCAACACTGCAGCCAGGACACCATGTGTAATGCCTGCACTAACAGCCAAAGGGGGACTCCACTGCTTGGATCTTGCCTCCATTCAGGGAAATACTTCTTGTTCCTTCCAAGATGTGGGAAACTCTACACAAGTTTAGGCTCCATCTGGAGCCACTGCTCAATTTTGAAGTAGACTATCAAAACAAATGCTAAAAATTACAGCAAGAGACCATTTAAAAATAAACATGATTAAAATAAAATCTCAGCTAATAAGACCATCAAAAAAAGAAAGAAAAAAGTTAGAAATGCACTTGGAGAAAAAAGATATTGAACTGATTGACTAATTTCAGAGTGCTAAGCAGCTCTCCATGGCTTTGATGGCAACAGGAGCCACAAGCACACACTGCTTCTGGAGTAATTAAACCATTCCTTCTACAGACACAGCCCTGGAAAGAGACAGCAAATGATTTTCCCCAGAAACTCCATCAGTGGCAATTCCCCTCTCAGCAGAGAGCATTTCCAGTGGTGCTGCAGGAATCTGTCCTCTCCCTTATCACCTGACACCTGCACCTGCCCGCTGGAGGACTGCTAGGAGAACCTTGTTCAGAGGGAGCTGCAGCATTTACAGCTGTGACACTTAAGAACCACTTACCTTCTGCAGAATGGTGTGAGACATGGAAGCATTAGCATGGACAATGATAGTGGCTGTTTTGTCATCTCGGATCTCTTTGAGGAGAGGAGTAGGATCCCTGCTGTCATCCAGCATCCGGACGGAGAGCGTGTCCTTGGAGATGAGGAACTGCCGAAGCAACTTCTCCAGGTTTAAAAGGCCTTCAAATAAAAGGGAGGGGGGGGAAAAAAAAACAACCCCAAACACCTTTAAGCTTTCCATTTGGTTCTCCCATGACCCACAGATATCCCCAGGAGGAAGCTGTGCTGCAGGTTCTATGTCTGTGTGCTGCAAAGGAAAGGAGCTGGGGCTGCGGTGTGTGCACTCACTGCTTGGACCAGTAGGGAATGGGAAAAGATGGAACAGTGCTCCAGCTGTTCTCCAGGCAAAAAGTGACCTCAAAGGCCTCTTGGGAAGAGCTAAGATTGCTGATACAGATTTGCTCAGGACCCCAGAGTCTAGACAAGTTCTCCATTATCTTCCTGCAGGTGGGATTGCTCTGGTTATCCCTGGTTGCTGGAGAATGGTTCCTCCTCCTAAGCCTTTGCATTACTAGTTCCCAAACTAAGTGCCCTGCAAGGCACAGCTTGCTATGCTTTGGAGATCTTGGATCTGCTGTCTTCCAAGGGCATGTGCTCATAGGGTTAGAAAGTTCTGCTGAGAGTCAGACAAAGCAGAGATCATTGGAAGAATGCATCATCAGATCCATGTTAAAAAACTGTGAAAAGAACTGGGAGTGTGGTCCCAGCACAGGGCAAAGTCACTTGTGGACTGAGGGTTCTAGGATGACACAGAAGCCAATAATAAACCAACCAGCTTATCTGGTGCTTTATGGAGAAGTTAGAGAGTAAAGTAGGAGAATGTTTGCAGTCCAGTGGCTCCATCCCTGGGCAAGGTCTCTGGAGATCATGTCAAAGCTCTCCTCTCTCTTTCTGCTCTGTCATCTGCATTTCTGCCTCCTCCATGCCCCCACTGAGTTCTCTGAGCTCCCCAGCACAGTGCAGCTCTCTGCCTCCTCCTTGGCAACATCTGGACATGGGCAGCCACAGGACAGAGCCAGGATATAGGCTACCTTGGCACTCCCCATGCAGTCTGCAGGACTGGGCTCTCCTTTTGGACAGGAACTGAAGGAGAGAAGTGACAATTGCTGAGGAACCACATGGATGAATCCTGACTTCCCTGGATTTGTGCCCTATTGCCTTCTGCACTTCTTACTGAAGTTTCATCCTGCAGCTAGGTCACTGCAAGGGCTTCTCCCAACACAGCCTCTTTGATGTCTAGTAAGATGTCAACCCTCCTGCTGCAGCTTTTCTTAGTCAAGAAAGCATATTTCAGACAGTCTGCCTCTTCTATCCAGCTGCTGGAAATAACCTCCTGTCAAGTCTGATTGACCAGAGGGATCACCAGATGGAGTCATTAGCAAGCCACAGACACCTAGCGTGGTCACACATCCCAGCCCTACAGCAACACAGTCCCTAAAGAAGGGGGAAAGCTGCAGGGAAGGAAACTGAAAAGAACAGAACTACCAGCAGAATCATGTCCCAGCTGGCAGAGGGGCAAAACCCATCCTCAAGTCAGAGATTTGCTCTTAACAGTACTTTTGACTGCATGAAGCAGCTTATTCAGCAGGTCAGGGGTAGGGAAGCGACACAATGTGAGGTGATTAGCGCTAGCGAGAGCTGCTTTCAAGGACTCCCAGCTCCTCTCAAAGGTAACAAAGCAGTGTGTTAAAAGGGAGACATCCAAGATGAGGAGCCTCTCACTCACAGCCAGAGTTTTTCAGCATGTTAAGTTTGCACTGAGCTCTTTACAATGCATTTGCCTCTTACCTTTTGTCTGAGTACAGGTAGGAACCCAACAAGGGGCTACAAAAACAGCTGCAGGCAGGACCTGGCTGGATCACACCAGCTTCTACTCCCTTCTCACCAGCCAGTGATTCACTCTGTGTACAGGACACAGGGATTAAACCTCACCTGAATACTTTTTTGTGTGTGTGTGCTAGCTCAAATGAACAGCAAATTTCACCTAAGCCCTCCATGTGATCCTTTGTGAGGTTTATTTTCACCTTATTCCACCTCTGCAAGGGACCAGAAAGGTTGCTGCAAAGAAGAGCCCAGAGAATACCAAGTTCATCCCAGCAAAATCTGCTGCTGCAAAACTGAGGGAGATTTGAACAACACTTTACTAACTTTGTAAGATGATGTGGGAAGTTACTCTTTTTTCTTAACCCCCCACAATGATTTACATTTCAAACTCAGCTTTGGACAATGGAGAATGGAAAGCTGCACTGCTCTGCACACCACACTGCTGCTAAGAGACTTCCACCACAGGGAGTTCTTTCAAGGGGACAGAACTTCACAGAAAGGTGTGGGTGTCTGGAGGGAACCTTCAGCCACCTCCTTTGGAAATGTGCCTTTTCTATTTAATTTCCTGCAGAAAGAAAATTAGATCCTGCTCCTTAATGCCAAAGGTTGTCTATGTCAGCTGCAAGTTAATCTTGCAAACTGGAGAGCATCCCTCTGCCAACTGCTGTGAGATTGTGATTCACAGCAGACCTTCAGCTTCCTCTTCACTCTTCTCTTTGCTGACTACATCTGCACCTCTGCTGCTGCCACCTTCTTTTCTCCAGCCCACAGGGGCTCACCCTGGCCTCTGTGGTGAGGAGGGCAGAGCCCAGCTGCTAAGTTCCAAATGAATATCAGGCACAGAGAGGAGCAAGTGGGGCCAGGGAATAAAAGGGAGTGTTTGCTCTCCTCCTCTGGCTTGAGGATATTATCATTTCCAGCACGTTAGATCCTACCTGTAGCCTCATCAGGCTTCCTGCTCGCAGCTCTTTTTGCTGTGTGGAGGAAAATCTCTATTGTCTGAAGAGATTCCCCTTTGTTTGATGACAAGAGGATGTTGAGATGCTGCTGCTGACAGGCTGGCACTTCAGAAGGCTGCTCAGCAGGCCAAACAGGAGCAAGGGCTTGTAGAACCCCCCTGGCAACTTTCAAGTACTAAAGCAAGAAGCACTGTGTGCAGAGGGGCTGCTGTGTCAGGCACATGCTGTTTGAACAGCCCTCTGGGGACCACAGGTACACACTGAGGCAGGTCAGTGGTTTGAGCTGGCCAGTGGGAAGTCCTGACCTTGCTTATTTTATGTTTCCTTTTCTCATGCAAACATTTGGAGCTGGCAGGAGCAGCCCACTTCCCAGCTCTCTGCAGACATGGCCTCCCCTGCAGAGCACCTGGCACAGCTCACAGCCACTGCCAGGGAACACCTCAGGAAGCAGGAAAAGCAGGACATGGAAGCCTTTGTGCAGTCCCACCTCCCTGTTTCCTGCTCTTGCCTGTAAGGCTACTGCAGAGAAGGAGACAGGCTCCCTCTCATCAAGCACTACTGACCAAGGGACCATCTGTTGATGGTTGCACAGGGTTTGTGCTGCTGCAATCCTTGACCCTGACAGTTGGGAAGTGAAATGATGATTCCCATTGTCCAGCCTTGAGCTTACATCCACCAGCATTGCTTCAAACACCTCCCTGTGACCTTAGGGTGTGCACAAGCTTTTTGACCTCAGTGCCCTGGACTCCCTTCCTGAGGGTTATTGCCTCTCCTCTGACAATCACAGCTTACAGAGTTGCTTCTATGAAGTCTGTCCCCTCCTGTCTTTGTCTGTGGTTTCCTTTTGGGCTTCCAGTTTCTGTGGAATCACACAAAATCTTCCCTGTTAGGACTTCAGAGCAGCTCACAAACTAGCTAATTATTCCACACCACAGAGAAACTGAGTCACATAATCTTGCTCTATTCACCTTTGCATTACACTTAGGCCAGTCTAAACTCCTTGACTTTGAGGGTCATTTGCTGTTCCTGCCAGAAGAAATCACAAGCAGCCCCCAGAGGAAGGATGTGACTCCTTCCAGCCATAGCAGGAGCATGACAGGATCAGACCCAGGAGTCTCATCACACAGCCTTGTACTTACACCAAAACAGCTATGCCCTTGCCTCATGGGATCCAAATAACAACATCCTTCAAACCAGCATTTCCTCATGGATGAGCAGAGCGCTCATATCCTCCCCTTATTTGCCTCCAGGGAACCTTCTGAAAGCCCAAAGTGCCTCCAGTTAGTTGTTTAAAGACTGTGCTTAGGAGTTCTGCTTGTCCTAAGGGAAAAGGAGGGCTTGTGCCCCTACCTGAAGCTGGATTATGCCTTTTCTGCACTCCCTTACAGTCAGAGCATGTTGTGCTTCAAACCTAGCTCAGGTAAGGTCCTTACTGAGCACAACAAGCAGGATGCACAAAAGGAACCTGTCCCACTGCTTCCCTGGGTCTGGAAAAGGTTGCACAGCACATCCTAAATATTGACTTATCCAGGAGTAACCAGAGTAAAATAAACCAGACTGATCCAATTACAAGGGTGTTATTTTAATGCAAGCAATTTGGTTCTCAAGCTTTTGATCCAGTTAAGTCAAGAATCATATTAATACCAGGGAATGATTCCTATTTCAGTGGGAGGCACCTGCATGTTTTGGCATGGAAGTGGGGAGAAGGGCAGGAGTGTAGAGCAGAGTGCTGGTGTGTTTGTGTGCTCTGTGCCCAGCAGCAACATGAGGAGAGAGCTCTGAGCATGCTGCACAGCAGGTGAGAAAACCTAATTAGCTTTTCTTCCTTTTTGTTTTGGGGTTGGTTTTTATTGTTTGTGGGTTTGGGGTTTTGGGTTGGGTCTGTTTCCCACCCCCCCAACCCCCTTTTTCTTTTTGCTTAAGGTTAGAGAATGAAAAATTCCAGCACTAGATGTAATGTAGGAGACCACATGCATGATTTTAATTGCATACATTTTGGGTCAGGTCCTCTGCTGGGGTAAATCTGAGCATGCTTAATGAAGGCAATTTCCTGAGTGACAGCAGGTTGAAGAGGTGGTCTCCTCAGGGTACATAAAGCAAAAAGAAAAGGCAAAGACACTCTTATTCTTCCTGTCCCTGTGCAGGAGTCTGCCACAACACTGTGTTGCTAGCACAGCTGGTGGTCTGAAGTTTGCCCAGAGCTAGCTAGAAAGGATGCTACCTTGCCTTTGTACCTGGGCCTGTGGCCAGAGACTGCTAAGCTCTTGCCAGCACCCCCAAAGCTCTCACTGGATCCACAGAGCTCTTTAAAGCCCCTCTCCTGGGCTTGTTTGTGTGGTGAACTCCAGTGTTAATGAATCTGGGTACAGGATAACAAAAGCAAGATAGATGTGGCCACTACACACCAGCTACCTACCTCCACGCTGACCTTAAAAAGCACAGGACACATTTTATTCTCTCTAACCACTATGATGCAGAGCTTGCTCTTGCCATGTTGGGAGAGTTATGCCAAAATGAATATGGGCTTGCTGAGGTGAATGCTCCAGCATCCAGATGCACAATTACCACCAGATGTATGGCTGCAGAGCTCAAGAGGGTGTGCAGTGTATTGACTATTAATCGAGTCCTGCTTTTAGGCCACAAGCTGCACGTGGGTTTGGGAAAGACATCTTTCCAAAAGCTTTGCTTGCCTAAAAATAATCTCCAGAAACAAGCCCAGGTCTTTTTATTTTTTTTCCCCCCATTTCAACAACCCATCTGTGCAAGCAAAACACTCTTCAGATTGTCAAACAGAAGGCAGGCAAGTCTCTCTCCATCCCCTTTCCTCCTCTCACAAACACTGCAAACACCTCCACAGGGCAACAGGGTGGAAAACCTGCCCTGCAGGTCTCCTCTGTTTCAGGCTGCTCTGACTGAGTGCCTGCCTGCTGCCAACAGAAGAGACCCTGCCACCACCACCACCACCAGAAGAGATGAGCACCCTGAGGTGCAACAGCGAGGTGGCTCCAACACGCTGCCTGTGGGACCTTCTCCAGCAGGCACCAAACACAGAGAGAGAGAGAGAGAGAGAGAGAGCAGCAGGTACTGGAAGCAGAGGGGCAGGCAAAGCCAGCCTGGCAATGACTTACATTCAGCTTTGGCACAGATGAGGCAGGCAGTGGTGCAGTTGAAGAAATTGAGGATTCCTGCCACGGCCACACTGATGTCAGTGTTGCTGGGATGGAGGTTGAGGGTGGTGAAGCGCTGGAGCTGCAGCTTCAGGAACTCCTCTGGTGCCACTTTGAAGTGAGGAACCTAAGTGGAGAGGAAAGGAAAGAAAACATAATGAAAGGGGGAAAAGAAATAAAACCAAGTCAATCTACCATGGAGGAGCTTTGGGGTGAAATGCACCCCAAAAGCAGGCAGGAAGTGAAATATCCCACTAAAACTGCAGAAGCATCACTGGAGTGGAGAGAGGAGGATGAGGCTTGTGCAGGAGCAGGGGAAAATGATTGTCACTGCAACAAGAAGCCACGGGAAGGAGTGGATCAGGAAAAGCCTTGCTGGGCCACTCAGAGAAAGGCAATAGGGGCTGTGATTACAGCACAGGAAACCATTTCGGCTGAGTTCAACCTAATTAGCTGGGGCACTAATTGTAGCCGAGCCCACACGTCTGACTTCGGGCTTGCTGCCTGGGTATGTACAGAGGATGCTGTGCAGGCAGGCAGGGACCTACACAGCTCATGCTGGAGACCTCCAGCCCTTTGCTGTGTGTTGCCTGGACAAAGTGCTGCAAATCCACCTCTGTCTGCAGCAGTGATTTGTCGTCAGGTAATTAGGAGAGAGGAAGGGAAGAACAAGATGACCCTGTGCTGGCAAGGCTCAGGAGAGAGAGAGGAACAGATGCAGCAGCCAGAAGCTTTGGGCTTTTTTTTGATCAGCAGAGGGGGAACAGGTGGCCATACAGCAGGCAGGCTCCAATGGGACCATAACTGTGAGTCCTAATAATGCTGCACTTCTCATTAATATAGTGGAGCCGGAGGTGGGAATGGGAAGTGACTTCCCAGGGAATTTGGGGAAGGAGGAGGAGCACAGGGAACAGCCCAAGGGCTCCCTCTGAGGCAGCTCTGATGCACACCTTGTGTAGAGGGAAAGGGTGGGCAGAGAGATCAAGCTCAGACACCAGAGGTTCAGACAAATAACCAGAAGGAATATTGTTTTCCTTTTGCTAAGTGAATCTTTGGGAAGAAATGGGAGACAGAGAAAGGGAAACATCTGCTCTGGCTTCATTAGGGGAGTGTCAAGTCCTCTTTTCCTCCATTATTAGTCCTTCTGGAAGCTATCATCCCATGCCTCCCATCTCTCTCCTCTTGGGAGAGGCTATTAGGAGGTTGTGATGGCTGCTTTATTGACAGCATAAGCTGTTTGGTTAGCAATAGGAAAGTTAAAGAGTAATAAGCTGCTATCTGCCTTGATTTCACTCTGCAGCCCTCACCGTGGGCTCTGTTAACAGGCAGAGAGGCAAAAGGCAAATTCCTTTAACCAGAGCAGACAGGGCAGCTCCAGTACAAGCATGCTGATCACTACTGGGAGCCAGAGGGAGTCTGAGACCTGCAGCAGCTGCTGCTGCTGGGGAAGAGAGAGATGCAGACAGAGGTGAAGGCAGCCACCACCACAGCAGCTCCTGCAAGCACCCAGAGCTGATGACAGCCCTGGTTCAGACCTCATCTTTGGTCTGGGACCCAAATCTCCTTTCCAAGAGCTCTACTGCAGTGCAACATCCCTCCCCTGGACAGAAGGGAAGGAAGTCTTTGGGCTGAAGGCACTAGAGGGGTAACACAGGAGAGACAGGTTCATGCCCCAGCTTTACCACAGGCTGCTGGTGAATAGCAGCCCAGGCTGGTGCTCCAGTGGTGAAATGGGGACACCCTAGCTGAAGGATGGCTGTAAGTGCATTGGCTCTGGCTGGGTTGCTCTATTACTTTTAACACAGCAGCACCAACTGATGCTGCTGTGATCTATATAAATCACTGGGAGTTACTGCAGGTTTACATCACCAGGAGGGCAGCTGAGGTCAAGCTGGAGAATCAAATACCTCAGAAGTGCACCAGCACTCACCTTTCATTTCTGGAGAAAAAAGAATGAAGAGGCATAGATGAGAGACTCAGACTGAATATGAATTTGAGGGGAAAACCTCTTGCAATCTGCTCCTGCAGAGCTGCCTTTGCCTAGGATGGAGCACATGTCTCTGGGACCTTCCCCTGGAGAAAGCACCACAAAACGCTCTCGAGAGACCCATCCTGCTGCAGCCCCAAGCACTAGGTCTAAGAGGTCTCTCCAACATTTCCAATTCTCAGGGAACAAAGAAGAGCAGTCATTTGTGAATGCAAGTTATTTCCAGGGCTCAGTTGCAGGCACTCCCCTCCTTAGAGGCTAGGCTCCAGAGGGAGACCACTAAATGGCTGAGAGATGTTATCTGGCTTTAAAGAGATGAACTCAATCTCTCTTCCCCTGAGCAGAGTCAGATCAGCATCACATAGTTCAAGGCTTATAAAATATTCAGTCAGGCCCATAGTCTGGCCACAGACAAAAAGAGTTTGCATCCAATCAGCAGCAGCAAACAGAAAGGGGTGCAGCTTTCCAAGGATGTGACACAAGGGCATTGAGGCCAACTCAGTCGGTGCAAGGACATAAATTCACTCCAACACGGAATGTTTCCACTTACCTCTTTCTCCCCACAGATATTGCTGATAATAGAGCTCGAGGCTGGGCTTGAGGAAGGTCCCAGGACTCCTACCACCCCTTTTGGGAGAATCTGGCACACTGTGGGCACCAGAGAGAGGAAACATGCATTAGACTTCATCCTCCGTTTCCAGCAGACAGTACCTGCTGCACTGTACTAAGGACACTAACATCTCCTTCACACTCCCTGGCATTTATGTCCCCCTAAAGCCCCTCTGTTCCCTCTGAAGCACTGGCATCCTGCCTGTGACATCCTCCTGCCTTTCCCCAGCCTTTCTAAATCCCACTGAACTTTTCCCAAAGCCCTGATATCCTCATCTCTTTCTCAAGATTGAGTTCTCTCTCTTGTAACCTTCTTTTTCTTTGGCCCCATCTGCTCTTCTCTAAGATAAAACATGAACTAAAGTTTCTGGAAGCAGTGACCTAGCTTCAGAGCATCAGCCAGCAGCAAACAAACTTGTATGAAAGTTCTTCCCTCATCCTCTGCAGAGCTCAGCACTAATCATAAGGATCAGATCACTGGTTTTCATTTGTTATTTTCCTATTTCTCTGGCTGCAGTTAATCTTCTGGCCCCATGCCACCAAGGGTAGCAGAACAATAAAAAGACCCTGACAAAAATGAAGAAGTTAAATCTCTTCCCTCCAACTTCCTGGTTTAAACTGCAACCTTTTTGCCCTTTTAATTCACAGCACAAATTTAGCTGAATGGCACTCCCAGGACTAGCCCAGCTGGTGCCACCTCCCTGCTGCCATCCCCAACGAGCACAGAGCTCAGAAACACCCCTCCAGAGCAGCTGGTGCAGGCAAAGCCTCATGAACAGGAGGGGAGATCTCCTTGTGCCTCAATCCTGGACTCCTAAAGGCTCATCTGAACATGTGCTGGCCACAGCTTCTCCTGAAACACCAGACCTGCCTCAGCATCTCCATGCACTCTGCTCCTTTCTCCCTCCATAGACCAAGCTGCATTGGCTCAACTGGAGCCAAGTGATGGCTTACTGAAGAAAGAGGCTAAGGCAGGGGGAAGGGAGGCACCACAACCACTTGTCAGTTCTGGCAAGAGCAAGCTCACTGCGTTTTCATATGTAAAAACCAAACCAGGGTATCACAAAGCTAGTGCCTCTTCAGCATCAAGTGGCTGGGCTGTTTCAGAGCAGCACTCTCGCTGCAGGTCCCTGCCTCACATGTCAGACAAGCTTTTGTGGTGGTTGTCAAAAGTTATCTAGATTCAGTGGCAGGGAAAAGGAGCTAGAAAAATTCAACCCAGAACTTAGTGGTTTTTTTGTAGTGAAGGGAATTCATCATCAAAACTGTTGGACTAGAGATCAGAGCAGGCTTTCTATCAACTTCAAGTCTTTCTATCAAGAGTGGACATGAAAGGAGAGCCCATGGTGTATTTGGGTCTTTTTTAGAGCAGTGAGCTGTGGGACTGAGTGTTCAGCAAGGGAGTGTCTACAGTCCATTCTCTGCAGCAGATCAGCTAATCAAGGGGCTCATCCCTGGCCTTACACTGCCTAACTCTCCATAGCCTCATGACTGGAAGCTGAAGCCAAAAGCTAAGGACTTAGTTTGTCACTTTGGGGAACTGTTTTTCCTTCTCTCCAAGTGCTGCCTGAAGGAAGAACTCCATATGCTGCTAGGTCCCTATCACACTGATGGCTCTGACTCCTTACAGCAAGTGTCTATGATATGCAAACATCTTCTCTTGGGTTTTCCTTCCTTCCATGCTCCCCCACCCTCCAACCATCTCAATCTGCTATAGCACCAGCCCTATCTTTCTGTGGCATCTTCAAAGGAATGCATTTTCCTCTCTGCTTCAAAATTCACAGGCACTAACACCTCCCCAGAAGATCCTTTTAAATAAGGGCTCCAGCAATTGGAATACCCCACATGCTACCTCAGGGGCAGCTTCTCTCAGCTGCAGCAGACCCTTTGGGTCCTCTGCAGTTCAGCATCGAGGAGGAAGGAGCTGCTCCAAGTCCTCTTTATCCACAGGCCATTAGGACTAAAGTCCTGGGGGGAATTCTGTTGTGCATGGCAGGGGAAATTTGGGTAAATGCTTTTCATCTTATCTCTGGTATCGAGAACAAAAAGTGGGCTAAGTAGTCATAGCAACAGAGTTGCAACAACTGTCAGAAGAAAAAGACCTGGCTTATCACTCCAAGGGTGAAACATCCCATAAAATGAAGGAAAATGAACAGAAACAAAGTGGAGCTGCCTGAGGCAAAGGGTTTTGACCACGTTTGGAAAGCTTCTCTTGTAATCCAAACACAGTTCCTATTGCAAAACATCACCTGATGCTGTTAGCCTCCACAGGGAGAAAAGGCTCAACCCTGCTGCCATTGTGGACGCTGCAGATTCAGACGAGGACTTGCAGGGATGTAGAAATTGCTGATGATTGCTGCCTTTCTACTTGTAGGTGAATCATTCTGCCTCTGCTGCTTCTGCAGTTCAGATGTCCCATCAGGGGACAGCTGCCTGCACAGATGTGAGCTTTGCCCAGAGGCCAGGAGTGGGCTCAGAGTGACCTGTCCCCACTGCCAGCACAGGCTACAGTCTGGAGGTAGGAGGTGGCTCTCCAGCAAGCTCAGGTGACCTTCCTTTCAGGCTAGCAGGTCTGTCCTGCCACTGAAGGAAGAAAGGGCTGTCTTCAAGGGTTTCCACAAGCATTTGGGAATGAGGCATGGGTCTGGACACTCAGTAAACAGCAAGATATGCTTCAAAGGAAGATGGAAACGTGCTTAGCTTTGGACATGGAAAAGCACAACATCAGTTGAGTAGCTCTCCCATTATAGATGTGTGTACAGCCACTTGGTCAGGGTCAGATAGTGCCTTTCACCTCCTGGGATCTCAGGGCACTTGGCAAGTGTCTTCTTGAACTGTCCCTGTTCAAAGCACAGCTGAAAGCTCCAGGGAGAGCATCCACCCACTGTGCAGAACACAGCATCTCTGTCACTGCACGCAGATACCTGATCCAAGAGTTCCAACCAGCATGCAGAGAAGATTCCTGCCTCTAATTGAAAATAAATGAGGAGGGAAGGTATGCAATTACTTCAACATTTCCATGGTTGCAAAATAGATCAGAGGACCTTGAATGTCAGGGACTGGTCAAGAGGAGAGCCTCACACAGAAAACACCCAAGTGCATGAAGGGGATGGCATTTTAGAGAATGCATCCTGCAGTATGGCTCCAAGACTGCTCCCTGCAGCATCCTTTATGCTTCTTATCAGGAGCCAGCAACCAGAGCAGGCTTAAACATGGGATCACAACACTGATGGGGCAGGTAACAGCACATTTGAGCCAATGGCACTGAAAGGATGAATCAGGCACTTTGAAATACTGGTGTGAATTAATAACTTAGCCTTTCCAGACTTGTGGCTGGCACTGAACAGAGCACAAATGCTGTTGAAGGTCCCATGCCCCTCCTGAAGAGGTGCTGCACCTGCATCCAGGCCATACCAAAGAAATTAAAACTCCTTCAGTTGCTTGCTCACTCTGACTGCTGACCTGCCCTGAGGTGTTTGGCTTAACCACAGAAAGAACCTTAAAAGACAGATGAGAGGATAAGGGACAGGCTGACAAGCAGAAAACCTGTCCCTCCTTGGGCATCAAAAGGAATAAGGTGTTAAACAAGGCTTTTTAGATCTCCATAAAAGGAGTTGAAACATCAAACACAAAGAGAGAACAGGCTTGATCCATAACCTTCCACTGCAAACTCATTTCAAAACACAGGACTTTAGAGAGATGTTGCATACAGGACCAGACAAGGTCTGTCTTCATTCATACACAAAGCTGAAATAAAAAGACATCTAAGAACATGATGAAGGCTGACTCATGTTTTACTTGCTATGGCAATTGTGATTTTTGGCCCCCTAACAGGAAGATGCCTGAGTCAGGCAGGAGGAAGAAATAAATAAACCAAGAAAAAAAGCTCAACTCTAACCCAAAACCTAACTCTCACAAAGCCTCTCCTCTCTCGAAGCACTAATTGTACACACAACAGCAGTGATGGGGTGTAATCACAGCATCCCTGGAGCAGACAGCTAAGCATGCTAGCTGAGATATTTAAGGGTGATTCAAAGGGCATGAAATTGGAGAACAGTATTAACTAGATCTAGAAGAGCTTTGCAGGCAGAGGTTAAAACATCTAAACTGCTTTTATTAATACTCCACGTGCTGACAAATACCAATCTCCTATTAAAGCTGAGACCTCAGCCATTGGAGAAGCATGAAAGCCTTGAAATTTAAGTTAAAAGATCTGATTCTTCTCTGCTACCAGGATAAATCAAGAACAACTCCAGTGACATTAATAGCAGAGCCATGCAGAATCCAGATTCCTCCTTTTGTAAGAAATACTGCAAGGCATTTTTCACTCTGAAGAAAAGCCAAATAACAGATTGCAAAATGATGTGAGTACTCACTTCACCAAAATCAAATCAATTTGCCCTGATTTCTACTTCTTACATTCTCTAAGTCCAAGTAAGGAAAACAGAGAAAATCACCCTGAGGTGAAAATTTGAAATGGAAGATTGCTTCTTCCTCACTTATCCCATTTCCATCTTCTCCCCAAACACCACCTCTGCTGAAATCAACAATTTCCTGCATAATACTTCGTTCTCAGCAAATTAGTATTCCTCTGCTTGAGAAAAAAACCCAAAACCTTCCAAGAGAAGTGATTTCTGAGCAGGGGTGCAAGTGAGGGAGAAATCCTGCTGCTGATTGCTGCTGCAGCTCTGGGGTCACTTGGCCACCAAGCTTATTTCCCAGCAAAGTTAAATAACAAACACTGCTCCATGCAGAAGGTGTGGGAGGGAGGGAAAAGAATGGAACTAAATGCTACTGCTTCTCTCCCAAACACAGAAGGCTCAGACAAGTAAATAGTTTTCTCATGCCCCAGGAGGCTCATTAGGAGATTTGGGATACTTTCAAGGGCAAATTAGGAAGGCACTTGGAAAACCAGGCAGTTCTTAGCCCTTCTGCATGGCCTGGCCAGTGAGAATGGATCTGCCTGTGGCTGTGCCAAATGAGGGTAAAGCAGGACCAAGGGTCAGGGCTGGGCTGGCAACTACAAGAGTGCCAGATGCTCTCTATGAACCTCTCTGCCTTCCCAAAAAGAAAGGAAAGGGAATAAGGGAGAGAGACTTCTGAGTTGGAAAAGAAAACTACTTTAATGAACATAATAACAAGGAAATGAAATGATACCTAAAGAAATACAAACCAACACTGAACCCAGCCCCTGATGGCAATTACATCACTGTCACCACTGATGGCTGTGGCAGAAGTCCCAGACTGGCCTCAGCAGCAGATGGGAACAAGATTCAGGAACACATGGATTGGGATCAAAGGCAGAACTGAGTCCTCCTCAGATGCCAGCCATTGAAAGGGAGAAAACAAGAACAAACCACTTGACCCTTGTGGTCCCTCAGATTTCTAATGAATATGTGTATGGCCAGGAATACTTAGTGGTCAGTTTAGGGTCACCTGAGGTCCCCTTAGGTGCAGCCTTTCACTCTCCACCCCCACCATGGTACACAAGAGTTACCAGAGACCTTTGTCTGCACACCAACCCCTGATACTAACTCTAGACATTAGGTCTTCTCACTGCTAGGAGCAGACACTGCCTCTGAAAACATGCTGTTAAAGTGCAGTTCATCAGAAAAGACTTTCAACTAAAAAGTAAAAATCACTGAGCAGATTTAGCTCTGCTCTAACTCAAACCAGGACAAGCAGGATGCACACAGTCCTGAACAGACAGGGGAGACTAAGGAAAAAGGTAAAAGAGATCTAAAAAGGTGGAGAACTGCTGTCTTCCAGAGTCTCTGTGATGCTGCATGTGATGATCTTAATGTAGGCTGCCTCCTGGGGGCCAGGCACTATAAATAGCCACACAGGTACTTGCTGAAATGCACTTTATTAACTGAACGCTGCTATAAATAATGCAAATGTTAATTCAGGAAATGAAGAAGCCATCTGCTGATCTCACAGCCCTGGTGAGCTTCTCCTGCCAGTCACCCAGAGACCTGCTCCTCAGCAGTGCTGGGCATACAGCTCCACAAGGTCTTCCAAGCACAGGGATGCTCGGTGCTGTGCAGAACAACCACCAAAGCTGTGTGAAACACCAGCCCTCTCCAGATCACCTTTTGGGGATAGGCTGCAGATTATACAGGCTTGGAACAGAGAAGCTTTGGGGAAGAAGACAAAAATCCCAGTTCTTTAAACTGTTTTCTCCAAGTATCTTGTAATAAAAACATGATAGCCCTCCCTTGAACACAAAAGGTTGTCTTAAAAATGGTTCTAAAGGGAAGCTCTTCCACTCCAAAGTATTCTCCCTCTTTATAGGTCTTTTTGTTTTCTTTCCCTGAGGCTCCTTAAAGGTCTGTGGGACACTGACCATCAGTTTCTTGGAGCTGACACACTGGGCATCTAGAGGAACAAGTAGAGCAGAGACCTTTTGAAGGGACTTTATTAAGGGATTTCAGAGCAACGTGGGAAGAATTCTGCTGTTCAAAATTAGCTCTTTTTAATCCACATGATGTTAAAACATCCCTTGAAAACTTCTCTTTGTGTAAACAAAGCCACTGCCAGTCTAGAGAACTGGAAGAGCTATCATGTTTGCTGACACACAGTGTTTCATGGGGTTTTAAAAAGAAATTAACTGCACTGAACTTGCCCAGAGTCTCTTATTTGCACACCATTAAGTACTTCACCAAGGAGCATCACTTCCTGTATCACTACTACCTCTGTGTCTTGAATCACAGATTCAAAGACAATCATTTATCCCAAGCCACTCAGCTGAATGGTGGCAAAGCTTATTGGTGACCCAGACCTTCTCAGTCCACACCAGTGTTCACCTCACAACACCACACCAAACCCTCAAATGAAAGCTAGTTTCAGTGCTCACCCTTTGAGCCCAATCTCCCCTTCCTGCCACTGTGCCCCTGTGCCAGAGGCACCCAGGCAGACCCAGCCCTTCCAGACATGTGGCTGGCACCAAACACAGCACAAATGCTGCTGAAAGTCCCATGCCCTTCCTGAGGAGATGCTGCACCTGCATCCAGGCTATCCATCAAACCCCTGCACCAAACCTGACTGCACTTAGGCAGGCCTGGGGCTTTGCAGAGCCCCACTTCATGCTAGCATGTGTTGATCTTTTAAGTGCCGATAGGGAAGCTTTTTACCCTCGCACCCCCCTCAATTCCCACACAATGACCCTCGACAGCAGGCACAGTGTGCCAGATGCCTCCTGTGAGCCAGCAGAGAGAACAACTGTGGCAGGACCAGCTCCATGGAGAGGTACTTACTGGTTTCTGCTGTCTCATACTCGCTGTCTCGCAGCAGCTCGAAGATGTCCACTTCCACTTTGGCTTTCCCCACCCGCTCGGGCGCGCGGTTGATGCGGTTCTTGGCCAAGGTGATGGAGAGCCTCTCCCCTCTGCTGCACTCCATGGGGTCATCCAGGATGGCAGCTGGGAGAGAGCAAAGGTAGCAGCAGCAGTTAGGTTTGGCTAGGAACCGGCTCAGCTCCACATCTCTCCCCATCCCCAGCACCCTTTGGGGATCTCCACGGCCGTGCAAGCAGCCACCGCCTTGGCACTCCTGCTGCTATCGTTAGCTCATCCTTCCTCCCACCCACGGGTGGCCTTTCCCACAGCCTCACCCACCTCCTAGGTCTTGCCAGACACGTGGGTGGTGAAATCTCTGCAGCAGCAGCTGCGTTACCTGTCAGCTTGCTGCAGCACGACGGGGCCACCTACGCCACCAGGGTCCTGGCAGCACCCAGCACCCGCTGCAGCACGGGCATCCGCCTGCTCACCCTACGTGCTCCCAGAGAGAGCAACCAGCTGTGCAGCCCCAAATCCAGGCACTGCCTCCCATCCCAACAAAGCAAGAATATCCCCAGATAGCTTTGGCTTGCTCGTTGGGAGAAGGCATTGGTATGGTGCTGAGAGCTGGAATATTTCAGGAAGCATGTGGGCAGCCGTGGGTGGGAAGGGACAAATATTTTTCAAACAGAAAGCACTTGACTCTTGAACTCAGCTCCTGGGCCTGCCCACTCAAATCTGTGTGAGGCAGAAGGAGATAGTGTGGGGTATTATTTTTGTTTTCCTGATGGAAAGCAGGAAGAAATTGGAGTGGAGCATTAATCACTGCAGCTCGTTATGAGCAGCACAACTTCGGCACCCCAGTCGCTCTCTCCTTGCTCAGAGGAGGTCTCCTCCTAGAAAGCAGCTCTTCAGGGGTACCTGGAGAAGAGCAGCACTGGGTTTTGGGGTGTATACTACAAAGACATCAATGCTTATCTTCCCTTCCCAAAAATCACTCCAAAGGGAGTGATGCTGTTCAGAACTCCTCAGGCAGACACGGAGTCACAGCTCAGTGCCGAATCAGGCCCCACAGCAGACAGGTTAGCCAAACAGAGCTTAGTGGGGCTCTGCTGGTTTGTGTCTCATGGAAATTGGGAACAAACCACAGCACCTAAGTGCTTTGTTGGAGCTTTGAAAGGTGTCATTGTGCTGCAGAAGGTTTGGGTTTGAGTTTTTTGGTTAGATAGGGAAAAGCAGAGAGGAAGAGGTGTATCAGCTGGCAGGGGGAGTAAAGCACATCAAGCAACAAAGAGGAAGTGTTCTGCTTGCTTAAGAGCAAGGGCTGGGAGCACAGTCCAAGGCTTTAGAAGACATAGCTAACTGGGACCACTGTTAGAGAAGCATGGTGAAGTTGTGCTGTAGTTGGGACTGAGCATATGTTCCTCAGAGGGTTGGTTTGTGCCTTGAAGGTGCTCACTGCTCCCCCAGTGCATGGGCACAGACCACCCTTCATAGCCACCAACACAGGGAGCCTCTGACACAGCCCACCCAATGAAGAAACCTGTCTTAGCTTCAGGCTCCTTTTCCTTTGGCCTTCCTGCCCCTGAGACCTACTTTGAACCAACCCCAAAACTCCAAGCATAGTCCAGTTTCAACAACCAACTTGCACTGCATCTCAGGGCTCTTTTCTCAGCCTTGCTATGCTCATCCCGGTGGGATCTCTTCTCTCTGCTTCCCAGTCCTGCCTTAACCCTGGCTGTGGAAGGTAACCAGATAGACACCAAATCCACTGGTGAAGCCCAAGGTGGTTCCACTCCAGCCTGTTTTACTTTGCATCCCAATGATATCCACTTCAGAACTCCTCTTCCTACTTCTGCCCAATTTTACAGAGCTCAACTGAACTAAGAACTGATAAAGAAACACAGAGCAATACTTGTGGCAGGATCTGCACAGATGTCTTGATGAACACTCCCAGTCCTTCAGGTGGCATCATCTCCTCTGCTCCTCTAACACATAAGCACCATCGTTATCTCCAGAGCTGGGGCAGTTAATCTCCATCTCACTATGCAGGAAAAAATGTTGTGCTTTCTTCTAGGGCCAGGAGCACGGATCACAGGGGTTTTAACATGACAAAGAAGCTGGGAGGCTAAAAAGCAACTTGCTCAACTCCCCACTTCTGTAGGAAAGCAGCAGCAGAGAGGAAAGTCCTCAGACACAAAACTGTCTGATGTGTGGCAGCTTCTCACAACAGCCCTGTTTCCAGGAAAGGCTAAAGCAAGGAAGTGAATCTGATGAACAACACAAACTGCTGCTCAGATTCCAGGTGCTGACACAGCAAAATTAAAGATCAATGGTGAGGGAATAAATGTCAGCATTCTTAGATTCATTATTTTCTATTTTAAAGCTTCAGAACCACTGAATAGACAATATTTTAAAGTATTTTCTTTAATTGCTAGTTTCCAAAGAAAATTGACTTCCACTAATCAGAGAATCATAGAATCCAGATGGTTGGGAAAAGACCTCTGAGATAATTGAGTCTAACCATTACCCTAACACTGCCATGCTCACCACTAACCCTGGTCCCCAAGCACTGGGTAGTTAAATCTATTTTAATAATGAAAGATTTGAAACCAAAGCATTTCAAATTATTTCCTCAGGCCACCTTGGCATGAATGTTTGCACAATGATTTTTTTGGTCTCTGTTTAAGATGAGGCTTTCCAGTTTTATTTTTGGGACTCTTGAATTACAGCTGAGAAAAAAAACAAACCAAACCAAACCCAAACCCCAAACCCTCTTCCCTATTCAGCTTTGATGGAAGATGAACTTTGCAGCTCACCTGGGGTGTAAATACATGAAAGATTTCACAGCAAGAAGCAGGTTTGGAAAAGAAAGGAACACAGGCAGAGAGCCTGAGTCCCAGGATGGCAGTGGCACTCCTGCAGCCCAGGAAATAATCCAACTATATTACTGCCTCTGATCTCCCTGGAGAGGCTGTGATAGAAACCCAGCAGCATTGGTTCACTTGCATTTTGGGAGACTAGTTAGTGTTCCCAAGAATTAAACCACCCCCTAGAATAGACTAGGTAATGAGGCTGAGCTAATCTTGACTTATTAAAGCTAGTGGATGAAAAAGGCCATTTAATGTTTAAAAAAGGTTGGTTTTAAAGCTTGATGTCTTGGGACCTGGTGCCAAAGCTCATCTAATAGCAGCATCATTAAGTATGAACTAAAATCTGGATAGAAATTCCCTTTGATCTAGTCCTGTCTATTAAACAGGGGAAGATGCATCAAGTACATCTTTAATCCTGAAAACTTGCAGCAAAGTCTTTGAACTTTGTTGGCCTCAGAAATCCTTTCTATCTTCCCCACCACAATAAATGTCTCCAGTCTAGCCTGCCTTCTGCAGGAGCTATGAGGAACACAGTTCAGAGGGAGTCAGGAGCACCTGGGGCTGTGATGCCCAATTCAGGGCTGCTGTGACTCTCAGCCCCTGTGAAATCCTAAACGACTTCAAGTGAAGCCAGCAAGGACTGGCAGAGCCTGAGCTTTCCTCAGGAAGAGCTGGCTGGAAACACCTTTTCCCATGGGACACTGCAACCCTCAGAAACATCCTTTACACAGCAATCATTCTGGTTTTATTCAATATGCCCAACTTTTCCTTGTGCTTAACACAAAACCCACAAACCCAAGAGGCTACAAACCAGAGGTATTTATCACTGTGGCTAGGCACTGAAAGCAGCTGGGTTAACAACAAGTGACTTCAATTGTAAATCTGCATCAAACACAAACCCCAAATGCAAGGTAATGATTTAAGAGCAAGAACCTGGGGAAAAAAAAAAGGTGTTACTTGTAGCCAAAGAAATTCAAGAAGTGATGGTGTCCTCTGAGAAAACCAGATCTGAGTAACTTTCCTACAGGTTATCCTCACCTCAGTGATCTTCCATCCCTCAGAGGGGGACAGAAGCTTCTGCTCTCTCTGAGATGTGTGTGTATCTGAATACACGTGTTAGTACACACCTGGTCCAAGTCCTGCCCCACCAAGATCAGAGGATATCTGTGAGTGCCTTGTCCAGACAGGAGCTGGCCAAGAGGCTCCCCAGAGATATGGGAACAGCCTTAAACAGCCCAGACCCCACAGCACATCCACACGTGGCTGCCCCACGCAGAAGGACAGACAGGGATGGTGACATCTGCCTGCAGCATGTTCACTCCACTCCAGCAGAGCACGGCCACAGCTCTAGGAAAGGCAGATGCTCAAGCTCTTCTGTCTTTTCCTTCTCTTACCCTGGAGAAGTTTCACCAGGAGGAGGAAGGACATTTATTTCTCACCCCAAACACTTCAGTGCTACTCCTTTTTGCCACAAGAGTGAACAGGGAGGGGGAAGGCAGCGCTGTCAGCTTGTGTGCTTTCAACAGTGGAGACAGCTGTCTTCCTGGAGCTGGGCTGAGACACAGCAACTCTGCCTATTAAGTGCACCAGGCAGTTCACAGATAGCAGCAAAATTTAATCCTTTCCACCCTCAGTTGAGTTTCAACCAGTGCTAAAAAAGCAGAAAGCCTCTGTTCTCCCATTCCCCCAAGCTATGTGGCTCCTCAGGGTGCTACTTGCCACCAGCCAGATCCCCAACATATGCACTCTGACAAGCCTAATGTGACTGCAAGTTGTACCACACATCACCATGTAGCTCATGATTCAACCAAGAGCTAATGAAGTAGCATTTTTATAACAATAACAGGGAACAGATGTTACCAGGAGCTTTGTACACTGCTACAACAAACAGTGTTCAGCTGACCTTTCTCTGTTAACTTCATTAAGCATTGCTGCCTTTTCTCAGATGCTTCTCATACCAGGGGGATGTGAAGCCATGCTCAGAAACACAACTGCCATCTCCAGCCAGCTCCTGAAGATGTAGATTTAGCCAAGCATTGGCTTAGTAAACATTGTATTTCACTGCTCATAACCTGTCCCTCCAAGTTAAAAAGATATAAAGCCACCTGCAATATTTCTCAGGTGTCTCCTCTGGCAGGGTAAGATCACACCTACAACCTCTTCTGATTTATACTGTAAACAGCCTTCAAATCCTCCCTCTGTGTTCCCAGGAGGGATTCTCAGCTTGAGAACTGCAGCCCCAGTTCCATCAGGTTTGGCCACATAGAAGATCCAATATCCACTACTGGAGCTGATCAGTCCTTAGCCTCAAAATCAGGAACCCTTTAGATCAAAGGCATATCAGCCAAACACACTGCCCAAAGCACCCATGTCCTGCTGAGGAGCACCAGCCTCAGGAGATGCCCTGGGATGGGAAGAAACCACTACAGACCTCCACACCACCCCTTCCTCCTAGACCCCCCTCACTGAGTACCCTTATCATCAGAGCCCCACCTGCAGCTGGCTCCTGACTTCAGGAACCCCAAAGTAGCTCCAAAGCCAGGAGGCTGCAGATTCCTTGGAGGGGCAGCTGATGAAAAGTGGTTGCTTTATATTGCACATTTCCCCTCAGCTGAATGCAGTGCCAACCCTTCAGGCTGTCAGTACAGTGAAGGATAAGAAATTTGCAGACTTCCTCATTACAGGGCTGTCAAGTACAGCTCCAGTGGAGAAACAGGTGGGATTGTGTTTCCATTATAATCTCTGAAGTGCTGCTTAAAAGTAAAATAAAATGTCTCCAGCATGTTATTTCTCTGAGAGGAAAGAGGATCTCATCAAGGAAAAAGAGAATCTAAAAACATAAACTCTCCTTCACAAAGAGATTTGATAATGTTTGTCTGATCAGTGTAGCAGAGGGCTATTTATTGCTCTTGGCCAACATTGGAAATCTGCATTTAAATGGAGCTTCCCTCTCATTTCTGCTATCCAGAGAGAGTGATTTCAGGAGAGAGAGAAGGAGAGACATGATAAAAAGAGCTGAGGGCTTTAGTTTCTACTGCTTGAAACAGAACCTCCCTTTTCTCCTCTTTAATAATTGCTTTGTGTACATAAAATCAGAATAACATTCTCTGAGACCAGGAGTTTCCAGGAAGAGAAAGAATTCTGCCACACTTCTCTGCTGTCCAACCTGAGCCTGTGATGGAGACAACTTGTCAGCCATGCTGGCCCCTGTGTCCTGGTTTGGGTTAGAACAGAACCACTTCTAGTCAGTGATTTTACTGAGAAGAGCTTTAGCTAAGAAGTCAAATCACTGACCAGAAGTGGTTCTGTTCTGACCCAAACCAGGACAAGCTGTCACAGTGCTGGGATGCAAAGCCTCAGTGGGGGCAGTTCATCCCTGTTCCTTCACAAACACTGTCCCTTTAGTCCAGGCAGGTAAAAGCACTGCCAGATTCCTCTCCCCTCCTCTGCATACACCTCCATGAGACAGAAAGGGCTGTTGCTACCCAAAAAGGGACAGGAGGGGGGAAACACTTCAGCTGCCATTCTGCAAGCAGGCATCTGCACGACAGATCCCATCTCACCTCTCACTTGTTTGCTTCACGTGCAGGGAGGCAAACACACTAATGAGACAAGGTCCTGCTCTTCCCAGAGAGATCACCTGCTGCTCTGAATACCAATCTCCCCACGAGGCAGGCAGCAAACACCCCTAGCAGGAAGGCAGAGGCAAAAGAGCACCAAGGGGTAAGGAAGGGACCTGAAGGGGAAATGCCCTGTCCAAAGCTGGCTAGTGCAGCCTGAAGCCATTCTCCCACACAAAAGCAGGGCAGCAAAGTAGGATCCTCTAAAGCCAACAAGGAAACTCCTCCAGCTTTCCACAGCTGCCAACATGAGGCACACAGCAGCTGTGGATGAAGTCCTGCTCTGAGAATTCAAACAGTGTCTTTGCAACCAGGTAAGTCCTACTTAATCCCCTGAAAAGCCTGCTAGAGAGACTTCCTAAAGGTGAGGAGAGAAGAGCAGGGAGAAGGAAGAATGACTGATTTAACCTTTCTGAGGTGTAAGGTCAGGGCTGCAGCAGGGAATAAATGAGTGAGCCTCTGAAAGAAAGGGATGTGAGAGACCTGCAGCAGGACAGGCTGGAAGGGTGAACCAAAAGGGCTCTCCAGCTGATGTGGGCAGGGGTTTGCAGACAGAAAGGGAAGGAGGTGAAGGTCTACTGCTAAAACTGGAAAGCCAGGAAGGCAAGGTGGGACTTCTTTCACTCCAGGCATCCTAAGAGCTGCAGACTCCATCCAGGGATGCTGCTGGCAGGTGGATGCAAACAGGCACCAGGAGGAAAGATCCACTCCTGGGGGGGTCAGAAACCTTCCAGCAAGAAAACGGGCACCTCCAGCTACCCAGAGCCTGTCTCTGCATGTGGGTACCTGGTGTGGGAGATGCCTTTTAGTTTCCCTGAAGCTTTGCTCCCAGCAGGAGGGATTCACAACAATGCTCTCTAAACCTCCTTCTCTGCAGAGCCTGCCTGTCAAACTGGGCTGCAATTTGTCACTGGATAGACACTTCCCCATATCCACACAGGGTCAATCCAAGTGCCTAAATCTTCCTTTCTTAGGAAAGCAGCCTAAAAATGCTGACCATAACTGGGAACATCATTTTCCTGGCTGTCTTTCGTTTCACTAACATCAAACTGAGTTTCAAAGGGAAGTATTTTTCTGCCCATTTTCAGGATCTCAGGTGACTGGCAGCAGCTGTGGTTTTTAGGAGGAAGCACTGGGAAGCCCTGATGGGGCCAGTAAACTTGGCAAGACCAGGAAACAAGCAAGAACTTAATTAAGTCAGGGGAGAGTATAAACACAAGAAAAATAACCACACAAACCCCAAGTGCCACTTCCAGGCAAACAAAATGAACGAGGAAGGAAGAAACAATGTGTGAAATCCTAAGCTGAAAGGGAAAAAAAAGCCAAAAAACAAATGTAGAAAGTCCACTAGGATTTATAGTTCTGATCCTGGATTTGAGAGATGGCAATGAACAATGCAGCAGTGGGAGTCTGGTGTGGGAAAGAGCCTGCCAGAGGATGAGGAGGCAGGAAAGGAAAGTGCTGCAGAGCCCCAGACAAGTCAAGATGCTTTCCTGGTCACACACTCATAATAAACATGTTCTGTACTTACAAGGCAAATCAGCACAAATGCCCAGAGCTCCATCTCCAGAGGTGGCTGTATTTCAGTGGCAGCCAAGGCTCTGCCAGCACACACACAACACTCTGCAGTACTTTGGGATTTACTGAATGACAGTGATGTAAGAAGAGCAACACTTTCCAAACTGACAGACTGCCTCTTGCAGGGGCAACCAATTCTTGAACCTCCAGCATGCTTCAGGATTAAAGGAATTTGGGGCTCCCTCTAAAGCTGGTGGGTTTCCAATGCATGGAAGTGACCATTTTCCCCCTAACCTTTCCTGGGATCTTGGCATTTTCAGTGCATTTGCCCTTCTGTCAACATCTCCCTATTTCAAGGGTGTTAGGGCTTTGCTTTTTTTGCTGATTCTTCCCAAGCTGGCAAACACCAGTGCACTGCAGAGGATGCACAGCTCAGACTGGGGAGTCCAGAAGTGCCAGGGCCCAGCCCCAGGCTTCCCCCAGCCAGCTGATTAATTGCATACACAGAGACAGCAAATACCCTTGGATGTAGCCCCAATGTCAAAGGGAGACAGTGACAGGATCTAGGGCTTTGCTTTCACTGTCACAGAGCTTACAGATAGTTGGCATCACTTCTGTTCTTGTTCCAGATCTCTGCAAGATGGATCCAAGAACAAACACCTACCCTGGATGTAGATACCAGATCTGATCATGCCTTCAAAGATAGGAGGCAGATAAAGGAGACTGGAAGGACTTCCATTCCCTTGTGATGGATGAAGAGCAGAGGCACCAAGAGATAAAGTGACTCCTCCAACCAGTGTGAATATGCCAGAAGACTTCAGAAACCCTTGGTTAGCACCTTAGCCTTTTTACTTACTGCCACTGAAACCTGACACTCCTGCTTCAACCTTCAGGCACCCAAGTGCATCACAAAAGCCAAGTGAGCAGTATTAACAGGGCTGTTGGGAGATGGGAACCTGCAGAAGCAGCAGGATATTAAAAGAGACACATATGAAGATAACTGAAGGACAAGGTCAATGCTACAAGGCTGAGCACAGCCTGGATTGGAAGCTTCAAACTACTTCTGGAGCCCTTATAGTCAGTGGGAGAGGGTCAGGGCCTACAGAGGGCATCTCAGAGCACCTAAATCAGGTCCTAATTTGTCCCTGACCAATTGGCCTTTAGCCTCTGTTCTGTATGCAACTGCTCCAGAGGAAACCTGGAAACTGTGAAACCTCATTGCCTACCTCTCCCCCCTCTCCCCCTGCACTGCCTGGATGTTGGTGCAGAGATGTGCAAAGGAAAAGAGCATGGTCTAAGATGAGGACTCTTTCTTCTCCACAGACAGCTGGAGTAGAAGGTGAACAAGGGTGTGTAAAGGTGACATTGGAAACCTCACCCCTACTGCAGGGGATCCAGATGGATGAAAGAGCTTGATCCAGTTCTGAAACAATGACACCCAAGCCCTTCACTGCTGTGCCTCAGGACTGCTTTCATCTCTTTGCTTTACTGTTAGAACAAACAACTTTTCCTGCTGAGTCACACTGCAATGAGATGCTAAAGAGCTGCCACACCAGATGTGGAAGCCCTTCAGATCCAATATCCATCAATCTACCCAGCCTCTATTTATTTATTCTTTTGCCACTCAGCCTTCAGGAAGTTAATAGGTTACTTGAATGTCTTCCTGCCTTTCCTCTTTAGTGTGCTCTCTCTGCTTCATTTTTGTCCCCTGATGACTTCTTCCCCTGCCTTCTGGATGGGAAAAGAGAAGCAGGAGTTTTCTTTTTCCAGGACTGAGATGGTTTTCCTTCCCTTGCCATCCATCTTAGCAGCAAACTGCTAATTCATCTCACCCCAGTTTGCATACTTGTCTGCTAACAAAATGAAGCACTCCCTGAAACCAGCTCCTTTTGCATTCTCTGCCTGTGGAGAGTGGCTCCTGTTGAATCCCCACCTGGCACCTGTGTCCACCTGCCTTCTCCTGACCTGACACTGCACTGAATGTGTGAGCACAGAACCAAAGTGCCCAACCAAATGGCCACTTCTGAGGCTTAGAGCTGAACCAGCTCAGCCACACCACTGGGAATTCCAGCAGCTCATCTTCTGCCTTGAGTTCTGAGCCTGCTGGCACCTCCTGCAAACTCCACTAACACAACCTGTGAGTTTCTCAGATGTTCACCCTCCTGATACCCCCCCCTCAATCCCACTCTCATTGTGAAGAGGTCAAGAAACATGCAGATACTCAGCAAAGCTGGAGTGAATTAAGATCTGAAGGTAATGTGCAATAGTTACAGGACATTAAGCTCTAATGTGGATGCATTCAGGAGAAAAACAACAGCCCCACTTGGTTCTTAGATTATTTTGTGAGGGAAGGGATCTACAGACACCTAAGTGACTGAAGTGATGCACAGTAACATCCCTGCTTGAGGCAATCTGTCCCAGCCCTATGTGGGGTGACAAAACCCTGCCTGGAGAACTCTTGGCACAACAGAAGCTAACCACAAAATCCCTATAGTTACTCAAACTCTTCTCCCCACAAAATCTCTGAGGTTCCTAGCACAATCCTCTTCCAGGTAGGTAAAGAACAACTTTTAGGCAAACAGCTTTTGCTTCCAGCTTGGGAGTTCAGTAGAGAATCCACTACATCTGTGCAACATGGAAAGCTTTTAAACATGCTCCACAGAAATGGGAAAGGGCAGGGGAAGAGGAAGAGAAGAAAGCAAAAGGCAAGGATCAAGAAGCAGCTCAGCTGCACTGACTAAATTAAATGAGATGCACAAATTCTTAGTGAACAAGGTGAAAGAAACCCAAAGGAAAAGCTATAGCAGCCCCCCAGCTGCTAGGCTTGATGGAAGGAGCAGCTGGTGGGATCAGAGAGGAGTCAGCACCCACACTGGGTCACGAAGGAGACACCCCAGATCCAGCCACACTTGTAAAGAAGAGGCTGAATGGAGTGAATTACATCCCCTGCAGTTTGTTATGATGCTTCTTAGAAAGGAGACTGAATTAGTTACATTAATGCTGCAAGGAACTGGATCAGGTTCCCAGTGATAAGCTTAATTAAACAACAGAGTTATCCATAGGCTGTGGTTTGTGTTATCAATAAGAAACATTTACACTGATTAATTGGAGTCATGGTTCAGATCATTAAATCCTCCTACCTTCCACCACCTTAATGAGGATACCTGCAAGAGCTGAAGCCAGGCACAGCCATGCTGACACTTGTGAGCCCAAGCACACACCAGAGGCAGAGGGCAGGAGGACAAAGGATCTTGCCAAGGCAGCTTCCCACTCTCACTGGCAACCAGCTTGCATTTCAGTGGGTGGTCCAGGCTCCTCTGCTGGGGGTTTGCTCTTGCTGCTGATACATGATGAGTTAAGGTTGCTAACCACAGGGCAGCATCACATTCCTTCTACTTCTCCAAGTCTATAAAAGGCATCTTAACACAACACTGAAAACATCTTTGAGACAGTGAGCTGTGTCAGCTGCCCTCCCAAATCCAATTCTTTCTCATTATCCCAGCTAGCAGAACTTGCCTGGAGAAACAGGGCTGCTTTGTCATCCTCCCCAGGCTCTTCCCACGTGAGAGATGTCCAGGGTCACCTCCAGGACAGCAAGCTGCTATCTCACCATCAAACAAGCCAGACCTCCCCCACCCTGGCACCCATTCTGTGCCACCCCTGTTACCTTGTGCACAGCTTGGGGCTCAGACCTTGGACACCATGCCTACAGAGTTCAAAGGGAAAAGCCCTTGCCCTTAGGAAAGGCTTCACTCCATGAGACTTGAGATTTAAAGATGAAATTCCCATTCAAGCCCTGAGAGGTTAAAGCCAGCTTGGGAGGCTTTGTTTTGCTCAAGCTCATCTGCTCACAAACCCAGTGGTTAGTAAAAATTAGAGCTGGTCAAATGATTGTTATAGTTTGAGCACATGGAGTCTTCTCATCATCCTTCTCTGGTACCTCACCATCTCCTCAGGAGTCATTCAGGAACCTGTCCTGATTCCTGCCAAAGAGCTTGGGTTCATGCTTTGTGCAAAACAAGCTTTCTGCCTGTGGAGCACAGCCACAGCCTCTTCATCTTAGCTATACCTCCAGAAACAGCTTCTTGGCTTGACCTGACCTTCCAGGACAGTCTGTGTGGTGCAGAGCCCATGACCCTCTCCTATGCCCATGCATGGTCAGGCAGCTGGGTGTCTGTCTGTGGACAAAGGTCAAAGGCCACTTGCAAATCCTGGGGTGGGAATGTGTGGGTTTGGTTATGTGATGTGCACACAGCTAACAGCAGGAGGGAGACAGTCCCTGACTGCAGCCAGCACTGGCTTGCACTCCTAATTCACCCTGTGCTTGCAACAGCACTGGAGCCACCTGCCACCAGCCTGAACTACAGGTGGAGACCAGGGGAAGCTCACTGAGGCTACAAGACCATGTCATCTGTTTGCTTGCTGCTTGGTGTGGGATGGGAGTCAATGATGCTGCAGGAGGACATTTGACACAGACTCTGGAGAGAGGCAAGGCCCTGAGTTACTGATGAGCCCATCAAATGACCCCAAATTCTGCAAGGCTGCTTAGCAGCTCCATTTCTTCCAGTCTTTTCCCTTTTTCTTAACACAACCTGACCAGACTTGGAACTGACTAATAACATAATAAAATAACCCTTGCTTATGCTCACTTGCAGGATTGGGGCTATTTTCTCCATCTATTCACCACCACAGAAATTGCCTTTTAAATGGATAACACTGATTGTGAGGGTCCAGTTATTATCTTGAAACCTCACATTTTGATACATCCAGTGTTGTTCTCTTCTATAAATAACAGTTATTACTGTAAAGTGATTTCCCCCCTTCTGGACTTCCAAAGAGTTTCTGCAGGAGATGGCAAAGAAAATGGGTTCCATTAATACTACACTGAGACCCTGTTGCTTTCATACTTTAACTCTCATCATTGATCTTCTAATGTGTCTTTAAACAAATGTCATTTATTCCACAACTCTCTGGCAGCTATTCTTCCCCCCTCTCTTTCCCCCAATACCCTCTCCCACAAAGAAGGAGCTCTTCCTCCCCTGACTCATCAGTGGGTGTTGTGCTCCTGCCACTCAGGGAAAAGCATTTGAGCTCTTGCTGAGGCAGTTTGCTGGTAATGACAAGAAAAATAGGAGAGCCCACAATCAGGAAACACACATCAGAAGGAGCTGTGGTGGAAAGGTTTCTGTGTCTGTGGCCCCTCACCCCCCAAACCTTGCAGTAAGGATCACAGGATGACTTTGCTGAAGAGGTTATACTGAACTACTCCTAGGGTGACAGTTGCCTCAACAGAGCTGGGTCCTTGTGCAGGCTCTTAGCAGAGGGAAAACATTGCCTCTGGCACACAGCATCCTCTTCTGAGCACACTTCAAATGCAACTGCCAGATGCCACTTTGATCTGATTTGATGACGCTAAACAAGGCTGCTCTTCCTCATTACACAATCACAGGGCAACTGAGTCTGCAACTATCAACTGTTTGCACAGGGCTCTCTGAAACAGCCTAGACTCCTGCCTGAAGTGCTCCAGGCAAGTCCCTCTGCTGCCATTTCTCAGCAGTCAAAGGAGAAGTGCTGTCACCTCCATTTCATAGGGAGCAGAGGCAGAAAACAGATACAGCCCAGTTCTGCGGTGGCACTTAGACATCAGCCCTGGCCCTGAGGGGGTAAAACCCCACCTACCTCAAGGAGCTAGCCCCTGCAGGAGTCTTATCACAATGGGAGTCATGCACTTAAAAAGCCTTGAGGGTCTTAAGGACATGCCTATCATCTGGGAGAGGGAATTGGACCTGCACTTTCCAAATCCCTGACACACAGCCCTGCAGCAGCCCTGCCCAGGGCCAGGCTGGCAGCCCTCCTCTGACAGCAGCAACCATGCAGCATCCAGCATGGCTCTGCTGGCATCACTGCCTGGGCTCCTGCTCATGCTGCCAAGAGCACCAGGCCAGAACATCCACCCAGCAAGGGGAGGACATGCTGACCCTCCAGCAAAGGCAAAGGCAAAACCAAAAAGTGTTTCCCAGACTAATTAACCAAATTAAGGTTAATCATGCATTAGCCATGAGGCACATGGGCACAGAACCACAGTTCCAGGAAACTCCTGTAGCCTGGGCTTGAAGATAGAGTCCCCATGAAGCCATGCCCCTATCCTCACCCCTGTTTGCCAGGGCTGGGTGGTGGCTCAGTCCCTCAGGAGCAGCCTCAGCATACAACATGCAGGTACATTAGCTGTGACATTCTCAACAGAGGAGGATCCCTCAGCAGAAAACTCAGATTGGTTAACATGTTAACACCAAGGCCAAGCCATTAATGTGAACTGGAGGTGAAGAAAACAACCTTTGCAGGCTACCCACCTTGATGTTGTTGACTTTCCCCTGCATCTACCACCTCTGGCACCAGAAATAGCCAAGAGTAATATTTTGAGTTCCCTCATGCAGTCTCTGGGCATCTGGACTTTTCTGTTTTCTCCTCCTCCCCCAAGAGTTATGACATTCCCTCTCCCCTTTCTCACTTCCAGCCTCTTCTTCATTATCATCTGTCAAGTCCAATTAACATGTGCACTGACAGGAGGGCAGATTACTTCTGAAGTCTCCTGTGAGAGCCAGTTGACAGGAGAACCCACCCTTGAGAAGTTCCAGTAAGCTCCTCAGCAGATGGCCATCATTTTTCACCTGGTCCTCCCCAGGGAGGCCCAGAGCACACAACCTGCATCTTGCAGCACTTGCCTTTTGCAGCTTGGAGAATGTCTTTGACTGCTTTGTGGTCCTAGAAGCTCCAGCTCTCTAAGCTATAGCCACCAGACACCCACCAGGCAATCAGCTCTTCAGGGTTAGTAGGTGTGGAAGGAGCAAGGTGTCCTACAATGCCCAGTAGCTTCATTTAGAAGCCAGCCTTTATGCAGAGAGGTCAGCATGACATCTGGGTGTCACTGTAGCTCTTCAGACAGAGCTGAATGGGAATGTGTTGTGCAGAGACCTGATGCCAAGCAAAATGTTCTGTTCAAGCAGTGTGTTCTCATCAGCTGCTGGCTCTAGACCTCTGCCTCATCCCAACACTCCCCAGGCACCCTGGGGTGCTCTGGTGCCTCCTCACAGACCAAGAAGGATGAACCCCAGCAGAAGTAGCAAGCCTGGGCTCTGCTCACACAAACACCCCCAAAACTCAGGAGCCTATCCTCTGCTGTGCCCCAGCTCCCACAGTTCCAACTGCCAAAAGGAGGCCACCAGAGTCTCCCAGGTGAGAAGATACCACACTCTCTTACCTTCTGCTGAAGTTCCACCCCTGCTTCTGCAGAACCAAGCTCATCTCCCCTTTCCCCATCAGCTGCCTACTGGGAGAAAAGGTTTTCAGGCCAACAATAGGGTTGTTTGCAGCTGCCTCCTCTGAGCTGTTTCACTCCCTCCAAACTCAACAAGCCTTTCACAAAATAATGCTTGGCTGTGTTTCCCATGTTCCTGATTAAACAGTTAATGAGGAGTCTGGAGAGAGCAAAATCAACAGGAAATGAAGGCAACCTAAGCCACTGCATCCCTATTATAAACAAGAGAAAGCACAGGGGGGAACACAGCAAAACCAAACCAAACCTAACCAAAAACCCAACAAACCCCCCAAGTATTTCCCCCCAGAAGAGTGGCAAAAAGGTTGCATAGGAGCAGGTAAAGTGCTAAGGACATGACTTATCCTGGGGATGCCATACTGCAGATGTCACTCTGCTGTGGATCCTGACCACAGTAAGGATCAGGAGTGTTACCCAGAGCTAAGTGACAGCCTCAGCTCATCTGGGGCTGGTTTCTAGCACAGCTGGTTCTGACTCTGTCACTTCTGCAAGAAGTCACCTTTGGCTCTCTCCTTAGGTAGGTAACTTTGCCACAAGGTCATGGGGTTTCTTTTTTGGTTGGTTTGTTTGTTTGTTTACAAGAAAAGGTCAGATAAAGAGGAAAAAACAATAAAAGGGACAGACTGGCTTACAGGAGCTCCCAAGGACCTTCCTTTTGCAACTCTCTCAACAGCAGACCACGCTCACCCCAATCTCCTTGCTTCAAACAGACACTAGAATCCACCATGTACCCAGACTGGTGAGGTTGGCAGTACCCACAGTTCAACACTGAGAGCTTCAATTAAATCAATTAGTGTCCCCATCCAGAGCTAATATTGGAGACATAGGAGAGGCTTTGTTATCCAAGTAGAAAATGGGTTTGTGGGTCCAGATGGTCACTGGAGGCACTGTAATTACCATACTAACATTGTAACTCAGTGAGCTTGGGCCAGTTTCAGTGGCACCAGCCCTGTTTATCTGCTTGGAGAAGAGCCTGTGCCATCTGGGCGAGATGAGGTTCATTGTCTGCCTGGCACCCACAGATAAACACAGGAACCCCACTCACTCCACTGCCATCTATTAAGGTCTCTGAAAAGGGATGAGAGTGACAGGAATATGCTTCTACCTGAAAAGCAGTTTAAGAAACCTCTCAGCACAGAAGGATGCTCTGATGAGGTGCTGGACCAGGCTGGGCAGTACACCAGCGATGGGCTCTGTGCTGCAGGGCCAGCTCCCTACAGCTTGCTGCCCTCCTGGCTCCAAAGGCATTCCCTGGAGCAAGGTATGAAGGCAAACCCAGGCCAAACTGCAGCCCTAAACCCTCCTGTTTTCACTCCTTGTACTCAGGAGGAGCCAGGAGGATTTTATCTGCATGCCACCACCACCTCTGCTCTGTCCTTCAGGCAATCACAGAATGTCCTGAGTGGGAAAGGAGCCACAAGGATCATGGAGTCCAACTCCTGTCCAGGCACAGGACAACCCCAAAGTCACCCCACGTGCCTAAGAGCATTGGCCAAGGGCTTCTTAAACTCCCTGAGAGCTGGTGCCATGGCTGCATCCCTGGGGAGCCTGTTCCAATGCTCCACCACTCTCTGGCTGAAGAACCCTCTCCTAAGTTCTAACCTCACTAGGGTTTTTTGTACCAAAACAGTTATTTTTTTTGAAAGGCAGGAGGCAGACTGCTGAGCTCCTGCTGCCTGCCTGCACTGCTTTTCCCTAGCTGATGCAGCCCCTGAAAAGGGAGCCTCAAAGGCAGCTAAATTAACTACCTCTGCTTCCTGTGCTACAAAGGTGCTTAAAAACGCCTGAAGCCCAGCCCCAGCCATCAAGGGAGCAGAGCACACAGGACAGGCTCAGCCATAACTCTGAATGCACACCAGCTCCCTGCCTGGGCTTATAATGACAGGAAGGGAATGCTTACAGCCTGTTAAGTCTCTAACTGCTGTTAAAAACCTCCCATTAGTCTTCCTGATGTCATCTCCCCGTCTGCAAAAGCAGGAGGATAATCCTTCTGTTCTCACACACTTTATCTAGCCCGACCTGCAAGCAGCAGAGAGTTTTCCCTCACCGTGCATCTCTGCATCAAACAGAGGTGGTTGTGCAGAGCAGTTCCTGCCTCCCAGCTCCTGAAACCGAAAGAAGTGACAATGCAAAGCCAGGAATGTTTGTCTGTGTGTGAATGAAAAGCACTAGGAGAGGAGCTCATGACTAGCAAGATGACAGGAGAAAAATCTGGCAAGACATGAAGCCCAATCTAGTCTGCAAAGAGGGAAATAGGTTACCAAAGCCAGCCTGTGAAAAGAGAGGGATCAGTCTCTCCTGACATGACATTGCCTCAATTAAGTTCTCCTAGTGAGGTAACCTAGAGGCAGCACAGGGAGCTAACAGATGGGAAAGACTGCCTGTGAGGGTAAGTGCAGGGTTTTCCTGTCTGGAGTTACAGAAAGCAATTTATTGTTCTTTTCGTTGTTGTTGGGTTGTGGTTTGGTTGGTTGGTTTTGTTTTTTTTCTTCACTTACATTCAGTGTTTCTGAGGAGGTCAACAGGGAAGGAGCAGAGAAAGCTTGGATTCAGATTCAGATTTCACACATCAGAGGGGAAAGCAGCCCAATCCTAAAAGCTATGAGAGCAGTAACTGAGAAATTGCACAGGAGCTTTTCCTCACCTCCAGCTCTATTGCTTTACTCTCTGGAAAACAGGCACATTTATGTCGTTTTCAAGAAACAACAGAAAGCTCTTCTACATTTCCCAGTGCTGTGCTCTGATGGGCTGCCCCAACAGAGCAATCCTCCCAGTCACTGCAAGGGTTTACCCCCTCTGCAGGAGGATCAGGTCTGTGGCACCCACAGCTCTCCCCTTGAGGACAGGGGCTCCTGCAGTGGGCTGGGGTCCCACTGTGGGCTGGACACAGCCCTGTGATGAGCCCAGGGGGGAGAGGTTTCAGAGGATGAGCAAAGACAGGGTCTGAAACATCCACCTGACTACTCCCAAGACAGCTTGAAGCCAGCAGCTATTTTTGGGGTCCTTCCTTGCTTTTCTTTCCCCATTCAGCATCAGGTGCCTGAGGTGCTTTTTCAGTAGCTGGCCAGAAAGCTGCCAGCTTTCCACTCTTATATAGACCTCACAGAGCTTGCTCATCTCCATGTTGCCTCCAGGCTATTGCAGTGGGCTTTCTTCAGAGACATCCTGAAACCACCCCAGCATCCCCACTCTTTGTATTTCACATTAAATTAAATCAACAGCAACAGAAACTTGAATCCCTGCCTTTACATTGCTGAGCTCACACACTCTTAGGGTTTTCCTTTCCAGGAAAAAAAAACCCAAAACCTAATGCTTATTTAACCTGATGTCCTTAATTCCTCCTACCCCAGGAGATAAAGTCAGAGATTTACACAGCTCTGGCCCAGATATGGCAGGGTCCCAGTGGTCTGTCTGCTGGGGAAGCCAGCAAAACCCACTCCTCTGCCATGGAGGACTCCTAGCCTGTTGGGGATTTCACCTCTTTCCTGCCCTGGTCCTGCTCTGGCAGCTGAAGCACATCAACTCAGTATCAGGGGAACAGCAGGGATATCCCTCTGGTAAGAGCCTGTCAGCTTACATAGGTCTGCAGTAGCTGCTCCTCTGGAAGGCTTTTGAGGAGCTTTATCCCTTGCTGCAGCTAATCCCTTGGCCATGCAGAGCCAAAGGTGGGGTGCTGAGGACTTCCTTGGCAGCTTTCTGGGTGATAATCCTACAGCCAGGGCTGGATGTGAGGCCAGCTGTTCCAGATGTTAGGCTAACCCCAAGGCACAGAGCACAGCCTGAACATAACCCACATGCAAGCACCTTCAGGGGCTTTCCCTGGCTTTGCTTAGTCATCCTTTCTCCTCCTTTCTCCTTTTGTGGGGCTGCTGCTAATTCTGTGCCCCCACCTCAGACCCTCTGGAGCTGATGATAGCTCAGGGACAGAAATAGGCTCCAGACCTAGCAGGAGCAATGTTAGCAATTTCATTTCCTGCATATCTTTAATTTTAGTCTTGAATATATATTGCTTACTTAAAGGGGGAAAAATATAATAATCACATGCCCTACAAAGCCTCAACTCTCCAGTGGAGATAGGTTGAAGCTTGCAGGAGATAGAGCTATGCTGCTGATAGAAACAGGAGGAATTGCTCTCGTGGCTCAGGGAAGCTGGGAGGGAACCCCTGGGCACAGGGGACAGCAGTGTGATCCCCTGACCCTTCCCAGCTTCAGCTCCTCTCTGCCTGTCCTGAGAGCCTGCTGGGGTCAGTGGGCTGCCCTCCTGACAGGGTGTCCTAGCACTGCTCCTGGGGAGCAGACAGGGCAAAGACACAGCTACCTACTCTCATCAGCCAGGATTGACCTAACTGGGTGTTTTGAGGATAAAAGGGCAAAAATCTTCAGGATGCTAATGAATGCCATTTGGTCAGGAACAGACTCTGCTCCCAGCTAGGAAAATGCACCAAGCTGACTGGTGGTTCTAGGGGCAAATCCCTAGGCAGAGGAGAGGAGCCAGGCACAGCAGAGCACTCCCAGCTGCTGCCATAACTCTGCTCTCCCTGTGGAGGCTCAGGAAACCTCTCAGCTTCCTCACTAGCTGGCACCCAGGAGCCAGCAGGGCAGTGTTTGCAGTACTTGAGTCCATCAGGTTAATTTAGAACTCTGAAAACACACAGACAGAAGGAACAAAGAGAGAACACTACATTTCTTGCTCCCCATGTTATCTCACTAAAGAGATCCAGATAACAGAAAACACAACCAGCAGAAATATAGATTTGTTATTACTGTTATTTGCTGCTGGGCCAATGGAAGGCTGGAGAAATGCATCTTCTCTCCAGCACAGCCAAAGAAAGCTTCCTTTGGTATTGATTTCTGGAGCAGGGCTACAACTGACAAATGTAATTAGCCCAACCATTATGAAAGGAAAATACTTTTTCTTATAGGTGCAATTATAGGCACTGCTCTGTACATGACCTGGACCAGATCTCCACCTCTCTGAATCCCAACCAGCCAATGCTGACCCTAGGACTTCACTAGGGAAGCAGTCTCAGGCTTATGCACACATTAAGGCTCACGTGGGACCAACAGCCTAGCTGGAGGTGCTGTCACCAGAGGATTAATGCTGCCCTTATCCTCACATTTGCTGTTAACATCACTGGAAACTTTTTCTCACTGTCAGAAGCCTCCCTGGCTTCCATTAAAAACAACTCTTGAAAGTAGAGACTGGGGGAGGTGAGGAGGCAGTGAATTTAAAGCCATGATTTCTCCAAGAAGCCCAGCCAGCTAGGCAACCTAACACAAGGCAAGATGCTGCTGAAAAAGGACCTTACAGCTGAGCTGAAGCTTTCTGTGTGTACAAACAGCACCTGGGCCTTGGCTTGCATCCTGCTCTGCCTGGAGAGGCCAAAGCACCAGGTGCCACCCCACAGCTTAAGCAGGACTTGGGGAATGCTTCCCTATGTGGGAATGAGCAACCTTTCTGTGAGAGCTCAGGCACTGTGAATTGATGCCTTACCCTCTCCTGTGTCTGTGAGAGGACCTAATGCAGAGAACAGGTTCAGAAAACTGTGGCTGCAGTAAAAAAAGCAATCTATACATTATATATCACACCATGACTGTGTAGCAAAGAACCACCTGAGGCTCCCATGAGAGTAACATCACCCAAAATCTCTTTTATTATTGCTTTCTCAAAGCAAAAAAATTAATGACACCTCCTCCTTCATTTCTGCTACCAGGTAGCCTGTCTGCAGAGATGTTTGACATAAATACATTTAATTTCATTTGAGGGCTCCCATTACAAAGGACTGCAACATCTATAGCCTGGCTGCAGCCTGGGATAGATCCAAAGATGAGACCACACTGCTAACAACCATAACTAAAGGTGGAGGGGAACAACTCCTGGTTTTCTCCAGGAGCTATATGTCATTTGGGAGCATTTCAACCTAGGAAGCTGCATGGCAATTGCCTTCTCCTTTCCATATTGGGATACACAGAGTAGGGATTGAAATGCATGGGACATGGGTTAGTGGCATGGGGGTTCTAGGTTGATGGTTGGACTTGATGATCTCAGAGATCTCTTCCAGCCTTCATGACTCTGTGCTTCTGTGAGCTCTCTTTTTGCAAATACACCACTTTCATCCAAATTCACCTCTTGCACTCACCCTGGACCAGCTGCTTCCACTCCTCCAGTAGCTGCTCACACTGCTTTAATTTCCACTGGAGGCAGAACAAAGAGGCACAAACTCAGGAACAAAGGCTGACTCTCATTCAACATCAATCAAAGCATGCTTTTGTACAGGAACTTTCTGTCCATGGTTTTCAAAAGGAACACTCCAAACAAGGAAATTATTACACTCCAAACAAGGAAATCATTTCCCATTTAGAACTCCACCTCAATGGGTCTGCCAATGGACTACTCTAGAGTGTGGCAGTTCAGCCTGCACCAGAGAGTTGGCTTAGAAACAAAATAAAGAAGAAAAAACAATTAAAACACAGGAGGTGCTGGGGAAAAGCAGTCCCCTGAGGTGCTGCAAGAGCATGGCCCCATTTACCAAGCAGCTCAGAGTGATGGGGGGGCTGCCTGTCTTCTTGTGTGACAGGAGTTTTGGGCAGCTTACCAGTGCCTAACAAATGAGCAGCAGGAGGCTTGGATGCTCTGATGGCTTGAGGTGCCTCAGAGAGGGGAAAACCCCAGTACAAACCAGAGCAACCCCCTGCCTTGCTGCCAGCCCAGCACAGGGGTTAGCCTGTCTGCCAGCACCATGTCCCCATGGTGCCACCTCCCTGTGTCCTGTGCAGAGGCACTGCCAGCTCTGGGCAACAGAGCTGGCACAGCTCTGAAGGCACTGCTTCAGAACAGGAGAGCAGGAGGCATCAGGACAGGCCTGGCTGTCCCCAACACCAGAGCCATCACTCTCTGATTTCATGGCACATTTTTAATCTGCCTCTGCTGCTGGATAGCACTTGACTGCTCCTCCATATGCTCTGGGCCCTGGCACACTGGCAGTCCATTTCCAGGCAGCATTCTGAGAGCGTTCACTGCTCCCCAGCCTGCTGCAAAGCTTGTGCAGGGAGGGTGGCTGGGGCTTCCAGCTCTTCCTCTCCCTGATGCCTTCACTGCTAAGCTGCTCCTCCCTCTCACCCTCCAAACATGGCACACTCAGCACAATCAGCATCAAGGTGAGGGAGGCTCAGCAGCAGTGACCCTACCTCTTGGCATCCCCAACTGAAGGAAGCTGCTTTGCAGATGCCAACCCTTAGCCCTGCCTCTTGGTTTCCTCCTCCTCTCCTGCACAGCTCGTCTGCTGCCTCTTGGTACAGCTCCAGCAGGACCAAGAGGCTGCCAGAAGGCCCTCAGATCCTGGTATGAGGAGGGTGAGAAAGGAACATTAGCAAGGGGGATGCTGGCAGGGCAGAGTCACACGGGCTGCTCACAGGAGTGGCAGCAGCTTGATTTGGGCACATGTCTGTGGGACCCTGGATGAGCACAAGGACTTGTCTCAGCTGCACTGCCATTTCCCCCCTGCTCTCCAAGCCAGACACACTGCACATGCTTAAAGCATGCAGGGGTGCAGCTCAGATGGGAGTGCAGAGAGGACAGTGACCTCCTGGCAGGCAGAGACACATTATTTCAGCTGGCTGGAGAAGCAGCAGTGGAAGAAGCAAGAGTGTCAGCATTGCTACAGTTCTGACAACCACAGCATCTCTCCTGCATGCTCCCCTTTCTCAGCCAGGACCAATTTAATTATCCCTTCCCCAGGTTATAATTTTGCAATAAGCAAGACAAATAGTGTCACAATAATTCAGGCTCCAGGCATGGCTATCATTAACGTTCTTGGGTTTACTGCAAACGTGCAATATTCACACCATGATTTGTCAAAAGCCTGCTCTGTTGGCTGCTGGAGTCTTCCTGCCTTTGACCCTTGAGAAGGAAAGGGGAGAAGAACAGAGGTTCTTCTAGCTCAGCTTTGTCCTTGTTCTGCTCCCTCAATTACATGTGAACTGATCACAAAACACCCAGAGAGTGTTTCTGCTCTCCTGGATCTAATTTTTTCATCAATTTCCCCAGCTTACAAATCTGGACTACTTCACTGAGCCCTCTGGGCCACAAAAAAATACCCTGTGCAACTTCTGTGCTCAAATGTATTGCTCAGGAGCATCACCACCAGCCTCACAGAAGGAGGAAGAAGGAGAGGGTTGCCCTGGGCACAGCCAGCACAGAAACCAGAACAGCTTTCCCATCAACTTCCTAAGGCAGCAGAGAGCAGACCCCAAGCCTCCACAGCTCCCTGGCAGCATGGAGCACCAGAGCTCACCCCTGCTTGGGTGGACACTATGTGGGGGTCATCCACAGCTGAGCTCCAAACAGAAAAGGTTAAGTAGATTAAGCTCCAAGAAAGGTAAACTAAAGCACAAATAACTTTAGCCAGCTAACACCAAGTACACAGAAAGGTGACATTGCAGCTTTCAAGGGAGTCTAGAAATGTCCATGACTTCCTTCAGCAGCACAGGCAGAGGGCTCTGTCTGTAACTCCACTGTCATGGCCAGAAACCAAGAGCTAAGCCATAAGCCAGTGTTAATGCTCTACCCCTAACGACTCTAACTGGCTTCATTTATTTTGATGCCTCACTGTTTGACATGAAGAACTTCTGCTTGTCTCCCTGCCTGGATTTGGCCAGCCCCTAGCAGTAAATGGAGCTCTTCAGGTGTTAGCACAGTGGCTATAAACAGGCAGCAATTTCCCAACTGATTCAAACAAGGGTGAAATGGATTTATAAAAATCAATCGTTAAATCAGAACAACATCTGTTGCCTATGTAGGATCCTGGCTGAAAAACACTTCCAGGAGATTCACAGCCCTCTCCCTCTGCCTCCACACTGCTCAACTCCCATCACAATGCCTGCAATAGCTTCATCCATCTCCCAGCCATGCCACCAAAAGCCATCCTGGAAGAAATAATGATAGCAAGTCTTGGTGAACTGAGAGGGAGCATTAGCCAAACACTTGGCTCTATATTTTTCTTCCCCTTTTAAGCTGTCTCATTGAAGAAAAGAAAGTCAGTTGTAGGCTAAGCAAGAGGAGGTGGTTATGTGTCTCTCTGGGGTGGGGACATGTGTTCTGCACGGGAGACCTCCAGATGTTTCAGCCAGCATGGCAGGGAACGAGGAACACAATGAGTCAGGTATTTAACTGCAGCCTCTTCCTTGCCCTTCATCCCCCCACCACCAGCCAAAATGTCCTTCAGAATGTCTTCAAGGAACTGCTGCAGCAATCTCAATTACCTTTAAAGTGCCACTGCCATAAATCACCTTCAGACAAACTACATACAAGTGTTCTAACCAGGAAAGAGAGAGGCCTTGTACAATTGCCAATTATCACAGAAGAGTGAATTAGTAACATAAATATAAGTGACGAGGGCCATTTGCAAAGCATGCCATCCAATTCTGGAAAGCACTCCTCTTGCTTCAGCAGGCATAAAGTGAGGCTCCACCAGCTGCAGAGGCATGCATGGAAATGTGCAGGAAGCTGCCAGGGGCCAAGAAGAGCTCCAGCACAAAGGCTGCTCAGGCAATTGCCACACACACACAGAATCGTGAAGGCTGGAAGAGATCTCCAAGATCATCAAGTCCAACCAGCAACCTGTCACCCCCATGCCACTAAACCATGGCCCTCAGCACCACATCTCTGTGGTTTTAAACCCCTCCAGGGATGGTGACTCCACCACTGCCCTGGGCAGCCTGGGCCAATGCCTAACAACTCTTGCAGGCAAGAAATTGTTCCTGCTATCCAATCTAACCCTCCCCTGGTGCAACCTAAGGCCACTTCCTCTTGTCCTCTCACTGATACCCCTGGAGAAGAGACCAACCCCCACCTCATTCCAACCTCCTTGCAGGTAGTTGTAGAGAGAGCTAAGGTCTCCCCTGAGCCTCTTCTTCTTGAGACTAAACAACACAAGCAGGGTCAGAGCTGTGCATGAACGAGGGGAACTCACTGCCTCCCTCCTTAGTTGCCATCACCTAATGCTTTCTCCAGCTGCAACGTGGCTGAACCATCAGCAGTTAGCAGCAGACCTTCACCCAACCATCCAAAGAGTAAGCAATCTAGCTGATGGGGGAGCAGTGGTTGCTACAGTCTGACCATGTTATCAGAATCCTAAGAGTCACACTTCTGGAGTTCACATGCTGTGACAAGTGGGACAACCATGCAATAGGGCAGAAGAAGTCAATTATCAGAGATGACACCATCTCATCACACTGTCCATGCAGGAAACCCAACATCTCACAACCCACTAAGAGAAACCTTCCAGAAAGGAACCAACTCTTCCTCTGAGGCCATGGAAAGATGGAGACTACACAGCTTTTGAGAGTTGGATTCTGCTGGCCAGAGCTGTCCTCAGCAATGGCCAAGAATGCAGAATGACTATTTCACACCAGCTCCTAACAGAAGATGAAGTGTTGCTTTACTAAAGCTACTGAGCTAATTATTGAAGCTTCTCTAAAAATGCTAGACACCTAGAGTCAGATGAATCAATATGGATTATCAACCATGTGTAAAAAAGGGCCAGAAAATAGCCTTCATATTCTGTGTAAATACCAAGGTCAATAAAAGCTAGATACAAGGCTTTGAAGACAGATAATCTATTATGATGTAATGCTGCAGGTTACTTCTGAGCATGGTTTGATTAGTAATGTGGATATAGCCACTTAGTGCCCAGGCTACCCAGGTAGGTAACCAGTGGCACTGGTTTATTCTCCAGGAGGGTGGAGAAATTTCACCAGGGCTTCAGCACCTGGTGACACCCAGCTGAGTGCTAGAAGGACTGTGTGGATAAGGACAAATTAGTTCCTGAACCAAAAAGCCCTCAGAATCTTCTTTTCACCATCTCTTAATGCTTGAAAAGGTCTGAACAAATAGCACTGTAATGTATGGAGTCTGGCCATGCTAAAATCCAATGATTAAACTATGCATTTGTCCCAATGGCATTAAAAGAAGAAACTTAATATAATTCTCTTACAAGGGGAGCAAATTTTTAAATAAAGATTTATTTGCCTGATTTTTTTCCCCCCTAATATTAAACCTTTCCATTCCCATTCTCATTTACCTTGCTGCATTATTAAAAGGGGATTTAAAACCCCATTGGCCAGCTTTTGGATGGCAGAGCAGTGATAATTTCATTGCTCTTTTCCCTCTGCAGCCATTGGTTGAGTTTTTGTTTTCTTTTCCATTCATTATTATTACTATTTGTTGCTCTGTGTGCCAGCAGCTGGGCAGCTCCATGGTTCTGCTTCACTGGAGCTTCCCCAGTTACCCAGCCAGATGAGCACATCATGGCCCAGGTGGTTTCATGCAAGTAGTGTTTCATCATCTTACTTTGCAGGAGGAGCTGGAACTCTCCCTTCCTACCTCAGGTTCTTCAACAAAAGGCAGTTTCTGGACCTGCTTGTTCACTGAGGTAACTTAAGCCTTTTACAGCCTGCCCCAAAGGCTCATGCACCTCTCATCTCCCTACACCTTCCAGGTCTCAGTGGTCCTGCCTAAAGTGAAGGGTCAAAAGTGGTCCAGCCAAAAGTGCAGCCAAAACCACAATAAAAACCCCCAGAACCCACCAAAATGCAGCTGCTTCCAGTGTGAGATGTCAGCCAGCAACAGCCTCTCCTGTTCCCACCCCTTGGGAAGAAGAATCCATTCTAAATTACAGAAGAAAAGTTGACATGACATGTTATAAATGATTGCACTTTGAATTCAGTCAATAATGCTTTGCATTACTAAAATATGAGCCTACAATCATTTCTCATCTGAAAGCTGTTTAACCTAAGCAGTAAACACCATGCTTGTTACCATTTCTCAGTTTGCACTGGAAGTATTTAGTGGTTTTCCTAGATGCCCAGCTCCTGGAGTTAGGTGATGACTGCCCAGCCCACACAGCTAATAATATCACAGAAACCTTAGACATTTCCACCATTAAGTGCTAAATTTTAAACATGCAAAACTCTGCTGGATTTGTAAATCACTGCCATGCATCAGCAGGACTTCCAGCTAAATAAGGTAGTCTATGTTGCAAGGCCACTTGGTCATAGATGCCCCAGGGAGAGACCTGGATACCTTACAGCTCCAGCAGCACAGCATTTCCCAGCTGACACCAGCCCATAGCAGGTTTTGTCCTACCAAAGCATCCCTGTTGCCTCCAACTGGGCTGAGGTCCCCTCCCCATCCTGATGCACTGAAAAGATCCAGCCTGGAGAGGTTAGAATGACCTGGCAGGATACAGGGCTGAAGACACCTGTTTGGTTTGTGAAGGTAAGATGTCAGGAACTTGCAGAACCAACTCCTGAATGGAAACACAACATGCAGAGGGCAGCTGCTGGGGAAGTCCAGACCCAGTAAGAACATTGGTGTCAGGCTGAAGACCTTGCCACTTGGCATTGGAACCCTGAGGGTGGCTAGGAAAAAGATCATCTGCAGGACAGAGCTGAGCAGGCAAACAGTCAGGAATCAGGTTGAATCCAGGGATTGACATGCAGCAGCAGCAGCCTCTGGCCCATGTTCCTGAGCTGGCTGCAGCACAAACTTGCCAGAGCTAACACCAGTGCCCTCCAAACGAGCAGTTTATAACTTGCTCTTGTTTATCTGTGTCTCTATTGCTGCTATTAATATTTAATGTCTCTGGAGTAAAGGTTCCTCTCCAGCATAACAAGCCCTGCTGCAGTATTAATCAGAGCCTCAGCAGCCTGGAGCTCAGCTCCACACTCACAGGTTCCCATGACACATTCCTAACCTGTGGGCTGCCAAAGGCAAGCAGGCATCCTGCCAGCTGCTCTGCACTGGCACTGCTGTCCTTCCACTGTGGGCAGAAGGGGACAAAGGGTGCAAAGAGAGCATGCTTTGAATGGAAACCATCATCTCCTTGTCCTGTCAGCTTCTGCATACCTAAGGTATCATAGAATCATGCAGGTTGGAAGAGATCTCCAAGATCACCAAGTCCAACCAGCAACCTATCACCCCCATGCCATTAAACCATGGCCCTAAGCACCACACCTCTGTGGGTTTTGAACTCCTCCAGGGATGGTGACTCCACCACTGCCCTGGGCAGCCTGGGCCAATGCCTAACAACACTTGCAGGCAAGAAATTGTTCCTGATATCCAATCTAACCCTCCCCTGGTGCAACTTAAGGCCATTTCCCCTTGTCCTCTCACTGATACCCCTGGAGAAGAGACCAACTCCCATCTCACCCCAACCTCCTTTCAGGTAGTTCAGAGACAAGGTCTGCCCTGAGCCTCCTCTTCCTCAGCCTAAACACCCCCAGCTCCCTCAGCTGCTCCTCAAAAGACTTATCCTCCAGACCCCTTCCCAGCCTCCTTGCCCTTCTCTGGACACACTCCAATGCCTCAATGTCTTTCTTGTAGTGAGGAGCCCACAGCTGAACACATGACTCCAGGTGCTGTGTACAGAGGATGATCACTTCTCTGCTCCTACTGACCACACCATTTCTGATACCCCCTGAGCTCTTGGTATCAGTCCCTCAGACACTTTGATCTTTGCAAAGCTGGGAGGAGAAAGCTCCATTCCCAGTCCAGCACAAACACAAACCTGAGGCACAGCTGGGACCTGAACCTGAGAGTCCACATCCAGACCTGTGTCCTCAACCTTAAACTGCTCTCTTAATCCTAAGCAGAGGAATCTGGGGAGAGATGAGGAAGTAAAGGATGACCCCTGCTCACCTGGAAGACACAAGGAGCTCCACAGACCTTTAGAGAAGTTCCAAATGGCAGCCTATTAGAAGAAGGCTTGCCTTTGCTCTGCTCCTGTTAACGAACCCCTCCTCCTGCACCCATCCACAGATGTCACAGGTAAAACCCTTAAAGAACAAGGGTCAAAAGCTGATCTTTGATAGCATCCTATTTGCACTGGGCTTAAGTATCTGGAGGGCCACTTACTCACACAGATAACCAGAGCTTTTCCCTTTGATTTACCTGAGTGGAAAAGGTGCTGCTGAAGAAGAGAGCAGAAAAGATCACGAGCTGGATAAAGGGAGCGAGAAAATGGGATCATTACTTGACACAAACATCCTCTTCTGGACAGCCTGAAATCCCAGTTAGGAACTACAATAAAGCTGGCCCATCACAAAGGGATTTCTACCTTGCCCTGGCTACCCAACATCCCTGAAGGAAATGAACTAATCCCAGCTTGCAGGGAAGCAACCACTCTTGAGAGAAAACTGCCACCACGCACACAGCAAACCCCAGAAAACCTTGCCTAAGCAGTCTCTCTGACACCACAGATTGCCCAAGGAGTGAATGAGTTCATGTTTAGAACAGCCAAAAGAAAACAAACAGAGGGACTGAAATGATAATTCTGTGGGATTACATCTGCAGGGATGCAGAAGGTTCCCTTTAGCTCTGCAGGGCACAGCTCAATGGCCAGGGCTGGCTGCCGTCAGCAGCCCAGGTGAGGTGACACTCCTGCTGTTTCTTCTATCTAATCGAAGTTTTTGGTCCAGCTCTTCTTGTTGGTACTCAGCTGAGTGAAATGCAGTTTAAAGAATTATTTTATTTCCTTAAAATACATAAAACATTCCCTCTCATCCTCTTATCCAACCTCAGCTGCCAAATCTTGGCCCTGATCTTCAGGGCCAATTTCTCCTTTATTTACTGAAAGCTCCCTCTAAATCTTCTCCTACTAGAAATGCCAGTCCTCCAAACAATTACTCTGGCTGCAACATTAGTCATTTGCTACATTTTTCCATAAGCATTACTCATTTGATGGCAGATCATCTGTGCTATAATGGGATCTGGGCTATCCCTTTTCTCTCCTGTCCTCCTTAGTGCTTTTCTATCCACAGCCTCCCAGATTTCATCTCCTGGCCAGGAGGTATCAGACATTGCATTTCACTCCTTTCCCAACCACCAGGAAAGATCAATCTCTGTGTGGCTCCAACCAGTGCTGGTCTCCTGGAGATACCAGGGGATTAATAGCATAAACACCAATCTACTTGGTAGCTTCTTGCAGAAGACCAACAGTGCAAAGGAAATTTTAAGGCTGGAGATGTTTTAATTAACATCCCAGGGACAGTGGGAAGTCCCTGTGAATCATTTCATAACCAACAGTGAGATTAGAGCCAAGAGGCAAAGAAACCAGACTGGAGCTGAGTGTCAGCTTTGAGCCCTCTCCCTAGAAGGGAGATGTGGCACTGAAGGGGCAAGATCTGGATTTTTTTAGCAAGTGCTGATGGCAAAGAGATCATCTGCACTAGAGGAGACCATCTTCACAACTCAGACTCCTGCTTCCAGGGTGGTCAAGGACTGGAGTTTTATCCCAAGAGATAGCCTCTGTCTCCCCAAAGCCTGAAACCTCAGAGAAAGGAATCTCAGATCTAAGCATGTTTGTCCTGCACATGTCACCAACAAAGCAGCTTCCACCAAAATGAAAACCTACCTCTAGTAGAATGTGAGGCACTGGAGTGTGTCCAGAGAAGGGCAAGGAGGCTGGGGAGGGGTCTGGAGGATAAGTCTTAGGAGGAGCAGCTGAGGGAGCTGGGGGTGTTTAGGCTGAGGAAGAGAAGGCTCAGGGGAGACCTTAGATCTCTCTCCAACTACCTGAAAGGAGGTTGGGGTGAGGTTGGAGTTGGTCTCTTCTCCAGGGTTACCAGTGAGAAGACAAGAGGAAATGGCCTCAATTTGCACCAGGGGAGGGTTGGACTGGATATCAGGAACAATTTCTTGCCTGCAAGAGTTGTTAGGCATTGGCCCAGGCTGCCCAGGGCAGTGGTGGAGTCACCATCCCTGGAGAGGTTCAAACCCCACCTTAGATGTGGTGCTTAGGGCCATGGTTTAATGGCATGGGGGTGACAGGTTGCTGGTTGGACTTGATGACTTTAGAGCTCTCTTCCAACCTTAATGACTCTGGGACTTGAGATACCACTCTCTCTAGTGGACTCACCCTCCTCAAGCACCCCACAGACCAGCACAGCACTGTGGGGCTTGTCAATCTGCAGCTGGAATCAACATGCTATCCCTGGGGTCACAGGAGCCACTACACAGGAGATGCCTGCACATAACTCTTGTCTCAGCTCAAGCCAAGGTTTTCCACACAAGCCTCACTATAAACAACACATTCAAGCATTTTTATCCAGTTTTTTTTTTGTTTTCCCCCTCCTTCATGATATTATTTGATAAAATGCTTAAGACTAAAAATGGAGCTTTCCATTTTTTGCTGCACCCAAAAAAAAAACCCTCCACAAAGCAGAGCTCTCTTTCTGCATACATATGTTTGATGTCAAAAAGACAGAGCAGGTCACTCTTAAAAAAGACACTTCAAATACCAGTACTCCCTGTCATCTCAGTTTTCCATCAGAAAAAATGACAGTCTCCTCCTTCACAACAAGATCTAATGAAAACACATCTATCCCCATCATGCTGTAATCACATCAGACACTTCTACCAATTTAACTTTAGTTGTTTCTTCACTGTCTGGAAAAGAAACCCAACCCCAACAACCCAAACCCCACATCCAGACCAAGCCTACCTGGTTTTACTACCCAGAAACAGCCACCTGCAGCATCCTTTGGCCAAACAGGAGCTGATGGTCAATAAAGTGACTTCTGTTTGGTTGGAGGCTTCCTGCTGAGAGTTCATTCTCTTGGAGAGAGTGGTGCAGCTATTGAAACCCAGCAGGTTTCACTTCAGCAGAAGTGTGCAGCCTGTGCCTGGCCATTAGAGTCACAAGGGATAATGTTCTTAGGCTCAGCAGTGGGCTAACACTTCTCCCCAGGAGAGCTTGGGGATCCCCATGGATGAGACTGCTGTTGGCAACTGCTGCCCAGGTAGCCTGCTGTGCCTGCTTACCCCCCCCCAGAGAGGGAGAGGCATGGACAGGTGCATGTCTAGTCCAGAGGCTATTGCACACCAGGGGTTGAATTTTGCAGTAATTCCTCATCCCAAAATGCTAGGGTTGTTGTTTTTCAGTAGCACATCAGCTGGGTGCAATTAACCTTTGCAACATCCCGCTGCTTACTACAGCCACAAGCCCATCTTGTTCCTCAGGTCCCCTCAGAGATTTCCCTGGAGAAGCAATAGATGTCTCCCAGAGAAAAAGTTTGGCCTTTTCCAGGTCCTGCCAATTTAGAAGAGGATATAGCAGCAGCAACCAATTTATTTGCTGCCTAGGTGAAAACCTCAGCCAGAGCCTGTTGAGTTTCTGTGCCTTTTCCCCCCCAGCTGATGTTTGGGTCAGAAGGTGTCTGTGCAGGCAGGACACACACTGGTGGCACCTGTAAGTGGCTATGAAACAAGCTGTTGGTGGGGCATTAAACTTTCCTTGGTGCTCTGAGGTCCCTCCAGCATTGAACCTCTGAGAACCTTTTTCACCCTGGAGGGAAAGAAACCAGCAGCTTTGTCACCTCCTCAGAAGAACTGGTGCACCTTTCTCCACAAGCAAGCCTCTAACAAGATCTGTTTGCAAAAGCAACTCAGTGCCAGGGGAAAGGCACCAAAGTGTCAGCCCCAGGCATGGAAGTGTCACTTAGATGCCCAGAGCTGCCAGCTGTAGCCAGTGCATGGCCAGCTCCTGTTCAGCCCATGCTGCACCCAGACACACACACAGACTGCTCAGGCAACTCCATCTCTTTGCTGTACAAAACACACCCTGACAGCTGCAAACACAAATGCTGGGAGGGTTAGAGGCAATGGCTGCACAGTTACAGCCACCCTTCCAGAGTGGTCCCCTCAAGTGCAGAGCCTCATCTCCCCAGGATGGGATGCCATCATTCCCTCTGTCTGCTGATTGCAAGTGGCAGTGACCCAGAGCTGCTGTGTGTTTGCTGCCCAGGCATCAGCCTTGGAGTCCTGGCACCCTCACATCCTCACTCTGTCACTGCAGCCTCCCACCACCCACAGGGAGAGACTCCCAACTCTTGCTCCACTTGGAAAACATTATCCTTCCTCCCTTCCATACCTCTCCAGTGCTGCCTGCAAACACAGGATACCAAAACAGAGAGGAAAAGACTGAGGAGGGATCTTATCAATGCTTACCAATCACTAAAGTGTGGGGGTCAGGAGGATGGGGCCAGGCTTTGTTCAGTGGTGCCCAGGGACAGGATGGTGACAGTTCATGATATTAACTCCTACCTCCACAAACCTATTAGCCAGCCAAAATGCATGCATATAGGTACCTCCTGCTCTTGACAGGGTGTTTGAACACATACAAGACTGCACAGCAGGCAAAAGCTAGCAGGGGAAGTGTTTCTAATTAGCCAGAACATGGGTTGGAAAGCTCCAAGTATCTGTGTTTTCATACCACCAAATTAGACTCATCAGGTTACCTGCTATGGGCAGGATGATGTTTTTAAGTGCTCCTTTGAGGCAGATAAAAGGTAACAGAAATATTATCAGCAAAAGAGCATGAGGCTCTGTGGTTAAAAGCAGCTTTGGTCTCCTTTGTACCTGAACCAAGACAGAAAGCAGCCTCCAAACCCCCTCTCCTCTTCCCCAAAGCCCAAGGACCATGGGAGGTGCTCAGCAGACCCCTGTGGGGCTGGTCCCTGGCCATCAGCAGCTGCACTGGGGCTCAGCACCCAGCACACTGCCTGGCTTTTGTGAACAGGAGCTCCAGCTCAGACCAGTTCACTTCCAAATCAGCAAGTGCCTAAGCTAGAGATCCCTGATAGGAGACTTGTGACCCAGCCAGACCAAAGGATGGTTAGATGGGTTGAGAGAAGCTAATCAGCTTTGTCTATCCTGCTGAGGTAAGCACTAGATCTTCTCTCCATCTGCTTCTTGAGCATGACAAGAGAGAAATGTCCTTAGGGATCATCAGGAAATGAGGACAGCATCTCTTTCCTTCTGCTACAGTGGGAACTGTGCTAGTAGCAGGGTATCAGTCTTATTTCTTCCACTGGAACAGGCCAAACCATGGGTGTGCCCTGCTGTAGGGCAGACCTAACCCTCACAGTCCCCTTCTCTCTACTCTGCAAAAAGCCAAGCAGAAGACAAACAATCTCAACCTTGCCTCTCCTCCAAGTCCATGAGCTGAGCCCTGCTGTCAAACTCACCTCCTGCTTGGGCTGAACCCAGCACCTCATGGCCAGAGTCCAGAGCAGCAGCAGCAGCAGCAGCAGTCAGAAATAATAAAATCAATGGGAGGAAGAGGAAGGAGAGAAAGGCCACCATCAGAGCAGCACCACACAAAGCCAGCCTCATGCCATAAAGATTTAGAAAGCAAGAGGCTCCAAGGTGTGTCACACAGCCCAGGTTACACAGAGAGGCTGCAGGCTCCCAGTTGCCACTCAAAGCCACCCAGTCCCTTTTGTCATCTGCACACTCCTAGCAGGGAAATTAGACTATGAAAAGAGGTGGCCTTGCTTTGCAACATTAAATGTCTCCATTTTCTTTTAATAAGGAGGCACTGACATCAGTTAGAAGACAAAGCCATTAGACACTATTTGTTTATTCCAATTAGTGACAAGGCAGTGTCAAAACACCAGCTCCCCATGGCCCTGATCTCAGAAGAAGTTTTGAGGCAGAATGATTGATTGAGCCACTCACAGGCCCCTGCTGACCTCATCAGGCTTTGGACTGGGCTGCTCAAGAAACAACCTCAGCTCTGCAAGGTCTGGCTCCTCTCAGAGCAGACCTCCCTCCCTCCTGGTCCCCATCTGTGAGAGACCACCCCCCAGTTGAGCCAAGTGCACACCCCACCATGTCCTCCTACCACCAGCATGCACCAGTAACACCCATCAAGACACCAGAATGAGGATTCCCCCTGGATCTGTCCCACCTGAGACAGTTTTTGGTTCCTCAGAGCTAAGCAGATCCACCATGTCACCTCCCTGGGGCTCCTTTGATCCCCCCACCTTGGGGCTTCTTGTATGGGTATGCCCCTGCTCATCTGTGGCTAATCCAGTCTCCAGCCTGCTACAGAAGCCAGTGAGCACTTACCTTGCTGTGTGGCTGAAATACCACTGCTCCTTTGCTGTGGCCACTGATGAAAGGCTGATGCACACATCACTGCACAGCCACACAGTGTCATGCTCCCAGGGTTAATTGGCCCTTGCCATCTCTGGGGCTGCTTCCTCCTTTAATAGCCAATTAGACCTTATTAGCTACGTTGTCATTTACATCCAAGGCTCCCAGCAGCAGCCTGGTAGCTACACATTCACCTCTGCAGCCCTTCTCACAAGGCTGTCTGGCCTTTTCCATCACAAGCTGACCCTTCTGCTTAGCTTGGGGTCTCCTAGCTCCAGTGTAGCTCCTGGAGTCACCTGCAGGGAACCCAGATGGAAGAACTCAAGGAAGGTTCTGACCCCTCAGGAAGAGCTCAGCCTCTTCAGTCTGTCTTCTCCTGGGCCTCAGCAAAACAGCATGTGGACACATCAAGCAGGCCAGTGTCTGCTCATAACCATCTGCCAGGACATGTTGACATCCTGCAGCATGAGTCAATGGAAAGAGAGCTGGATAATAGCCATTGATTTTACACATGTAATGAAGTTGTCCAGTCTCTCATTCAGCCATTAGGATGTGTTCATTTTATTGACCTGAAGGGCAAAGGAACTGAGAGGTTTTGTTCTTTCTTTTTGAAAAGCAAGCATCATTTGTTAATAAGAGATGGTATGGTTCCCTCCTCAACACCTCTGGGCTTCACCTCCCCCTTCTCTGCTTTGTCCAGCCACAGCTGAAACCCACAGACAGCAGCACAGTGAGTTAGGCATTGGCCCAGGCTGCCCAGGGCAGTGGTGGAGCCACCATCCCTGGAGGGGTTTAAGGAACATCTAGATGTGGTCCTTAGGGCATGGGGGTGATAGGTTGCTGGTTGGACTTGATGATCTTGGAGATCTCTTCCAACCTGCATGTTCTGTGACTCTATGCACACAGCAAACTGCTCCTCCCACCCCTTCCATCTACTGCACCCAAACCTACTCCCAACCCCCTGACACCTGCTGCTTGGCACCTTTGCACCTGCCTGCAGTCCCAGCACATTTCCACTATATATTCCCTGCCAGGCCCTGCAGGGGGGTTGGGACTAGATGATCTTTAAGGTCCCTTCCAACTCTGACAATTCTATGGTTGTGTGCTGCTAACAGCTCAGCCAGATCTCCACACCTTTCAGCCTTGATGGACAGTACACTACACCAGGACTTGGGAGATGTAGGTGCTAATTTGAGAGCTTGCTACAGGCAATTCCTTTCATTTTCTCTGTGCCTTTGCTTCATATCTAGGTGGTTAGAACAAATGTTACTGTCAAACCAAAAGTCTATCCAATAATTCCTGCTAATAGTCTCCCAGAGCTCAGCCATTCTCAGGTTAGGAAACATCTGAAGCTGATATTGTTTATATATTTAATAACCCTTGACTGCTTTTCTCTTCCCTGTGCTTGCCCAGTTTCCCCTTAAAGCTACAGAAACTTTTGGTCCTCACAGCATCCTCTGAGCTCCACAAACCAAGCACCTGTTGCACAAACCTGACACCCTGCTATTTGTTCTGAACTCAGCTCCTGGCAGCCTCCTTCAGCATCCTCTGCTTCTCCTACCAGCAGAGACACAGAGCAACCCATCCTCTCCACCTCCTCCATTCTGCTCCTCTAAACACTCCAGCACAGACACTGCCTCTCACTGAGGATGCTCTGTCTCACCTAGAAAGCTTGGGCATCACCATAAGCCAAACCAGGTTACCTGTGGGTACCTGCAGAGCTGTCCCATGCAGACACAGGCTCCCCTGTACACCCAGGGCTTCCAGAGGCTGCTCCAGGCACAGGCTCCCTTCTGCACTGTGCCTGAATTCAGCCTTGCTTGGAATCCAGAGGCCCATTAGAAACTGATGAATTGTTTTCTGCTCTCATGCTTGACTCCATATTGGGTTATCTATGCAGAAATGTAATTTGTTGGCTGATATCAAAATGCTGCCACTCACCTGAGGGATTAACACTCTGACAAAATCATTAGAAACCTGATAGAGTACTGGAGGCCTTCTGAGTTTGCAGGAAATTCATTCTTCAGCCTAATGGATGTCTTTTTCCAAACAAGTGCAACAGCAACATCCCTGTTTCTCAGCTCCCACCAGAGCAGCCTGAAATGCAGGCACAGGCTTAAGGGCTCTGCTTCCTCTTAGGGCAGCTAAAGGGGCAAACCATGCCTGAGGCTCAGGAGAGCTGTAGAGGTCCAGCAGCAGTGCCACAGAATCATGAAAGTTGGAGAGATCTCAAGTCCAACCAGCAACCTATCACCCCCATGCCACTAAACCATGGCCCTAAGGACCACATCTCTGTGGTTTTTAACCCCCCTCCAGGGATGGTGACTCCACCACTGCCCTGGGCAGCCTGGGCCAATGCCTGACAACTCTTGCAGGCAAGAAATTGTTCCTGCTATCCAATCTAACCCTCCCCTGGTGCAACTTGAGGCCATTTCCTCTTGTCCTCTCTCTGGTAACCAGAAGAAGAGACTGATGTGGCACAGGGTACAAACCCCAGCACCCCACCTCCCCAGGGAATGATTCCCACACCACTGCAGCTCAACTCCACAGCCCTGGGAAGGACCCAGATAAGCAGCACTGGGTGACAAAAGCCTTTCCTTGACACTCTGCTTCCCAGCTCTTCCCCTTGCTCAGGCATCCTGTTTCCCCCAGGCACTCTTCCCCAGAGACAAAACTCTCCTCTTGTACCTCTCCCAGTTGCTACTCCTGCCTGACATTATCAACTGGTGGTGAGTCACTGGCACTCCTGGGGCAGGGGGAGCCAAGAGCCCTTCCTTCCTTCTGCTGATTCACTGCCAAACCCCCCATGGAATGCAAGCTGGCTGCTTCACCTAAAAGCCTCCTTCCAGAAAGGATTTTGCTGTTGCCCTGCACCAAGGTGACACAATCAAACAGGTTTGGGATTTTTTTAATTCCCCAAAACAGTGACACTAAGTGACACTGAAATTTGCATTTCAATTTGAATTCATTCTCCTGGTTCCCATGAACTCCTGGAATACCTCTTCACATGTGGTTAAGAAGCACACTCTCCTACTCCACTGCTACACACAGGGATGTATTTTTAGCCTTCATCCCTACATTAAAGTCACCCTTTTAAAAGAGCAGTTTTATTACCAAGTGATATTAGCACAATGAAGAAAATCACTCCTAATTTTTATCAATTATCTCATCATCTGCAACTAATTAGCAGCTGCTGAAAGCTGGGAAACAGCTCTTCACCCTAGAGAGACTAGCTCCAAGCTAAACACACACAACCCAAACAGCCCTGATGGTCAAGGATTTGAGGAGAACATGAGACAGGCCAGCTGGCTCCAGCACAGGTCCCACCAGGTGAGAAGCTGTGCCACCCCAGCAGCTCTGCTGCAAGGGATAAGTTGGGATGCAGCTTAGCTGGAACCTTCTATTAAAATCCAATCTCCTCAAGCTGTTGCAACTCTCCATTCTCCTTACCCTTGCTCCTAGGCTCTCCTGCCTCTGTCTGTGCTGCTGTAAATGTGTCTATAAAAGTAAAATGAGCAAGCAGCCAAGGGCTAAATGGCACTTAATCAGAAGTAAATGTATACCCTGGTGGATAGCAAACCTGCTATTAAGTTGGGGGGTGGGAGATAGAAGAAAATAATAAGCTCCAAATGGACAACCAAATAAATCTCCTGCTGTACCAAGAGAGAGCACATCTGGTTAGATGCCACCTCCAATGAGTTGTGAGCAAAATGTTTATTTGCTGCCAAGTACCTGGCAGCAGGAGCAGGAAGGGATTGCAGCTGGGAGAGCAGTGCCACTCTCCCTGTCTTCCCTGCTTGCCCTCGCAGGCAGCAGCAGCACATCAGTTGCTTGTCCTCACTGGCTGCAGCTAAATCTGACCTGAAAAACATCTGACCTCTGAAGCCAGCAAGCTGGGGGCACCAGGCATCCTGAACCAGGCTCTGATGCTGCCCATGACTGGTGGGTCAGCTCCAGCTCACTCCCTCTCTGCTGCAAGGGCATGGGCTCGAGCTGGAAAAGCCATCTCCTCTCTCACAGGAGAGGCTCTCAGTCCCTACCACAAGCCCCCAAAGGGTCAATAAGGCAACAGATGTTACCCCAGAGACTCCAAAGCTACAAATTCCAGAGGACTTGCACACCTCTGATCCTTGAGAGAGACTTAATTTAATACAGAGCACTTCAGCATTAGGAGAAAATGTGATTTGGGACTTGGAAGTCCCTGAGGGAAGTGCTCCTGGAGAGAAGGACACCATTGCAAAGGGGATTATCACCCTAATCAGGAGATTAGTTGAATAATCCCAGCCTAAAAGAGAGGCTTTGTTGCCTGCAAGATGCTCAGCACCCTCTCACTTGGGTGGAGACACCCTCACCTTCATGGAGCCTCCCTGTGCTGCTAGCCAAAGCCTGAAGATGCTTCCCATTTCCTTGCCATTCAACTGACAGTCCCAGGACAGCAAACAGCCACCAACCCACTGCAGCTTGCCAGACAAAAGGGCAAGGAGCTAGGCAATGAGGAAGAGGAGAAGCAAAGGCAGCAGAAGGACCGTGGATGCCCTAAGCATTGCCATTTTCAATCTCTTCCTCCTCAAAGGTCCCCATCAGCATACAGAGCTCAGGGGACTGAAAGCATCTGCCAAGAGAGCTGTGTGTGAGGCTTACCTCCCCTCTCCTGGCTCCTGCACTCTGCACAGGCACTTACTCTGATGCCAGAAAGCTCCTCCTGACCCTGAATGCTAGAGCTGGCTGACATGACCCAGAGGCTCTTACTTGATAAACAGTGACTGCTCTTCCAAGGCAATTACAGGCTATTAAGAAAATAAGACATGCTATGGAAAAAGGGAAAATAATCTAGTGGGAGGTGTCCCTGGCAGGCAGGGGGGGGTGGAACTAGATGATCTTTAAGGTCCCTTCCAACTCTGGCAGTTCTAGGATTCTATGAAACCAAAAGAGCAGCCTGGATTTACACAGGAGCCTCTAAGGATTCAGTCCTTGTGTCAGCCTCACCTGCTTGACAAGACAGAGGCAGGTGAACTTGGGAGTCTGCTGCCTTCATTTCCTCTTCATAAAGCCAAGGACAGTGGCCACAAATGGGTGTTTCTCTCTCCCTTCTTCTCCCTGGACTCACCTTGAGGTGCCCTGATATGACTCAGGCAGAGGCTGAGGCTGGGGTTGGCTCCACAGCAACCTACAAACATCTCACAGAGCACTGTGCAACAACAGAGCCTCCAACAACTCCCAGGGTTAGCTACTCAGCTGAGGTGTAAACATCTTCACACTCTCACCCCATCTCTCACTTTGTTTTCCTGAGCTGTTTTTTTTCCCTTCTCCCTCTAGCTATGCAGCTAAAAGCAAAACATCTGGCAGGATGCTGCTTTAAACTTGTCCTCTGTTGGCCTTTGTGCTTACAGTTTACAGCTCATTTTCCATCACCTCTGGAGACAGTCCAGAGATGAAAGACAACCAGCCATGCAACCTAGTGCAGGTGCCAGCACAGACAGGCTGAGAAGATGGCTCCAAAAGGACATGCTGCTTTCCTGGTGGCCATTCCTGCTCCAGATGAAGTGTTCAGAGGCAGAACTTCCCAGAGATGCTCCCACATCAACCTGTGGGTTCTGAACACCATCTCCCACGGATGTGGCTCTGCCTGTGTCCTGCTCAGGGCAATTCCTGATGCACTGCAGGCACCTGGTATTCCCTTCTCCAAGCATGACTGCATGGTCCTGACCTATGCACACCCCAGTCTCTTCCATTCATTTTGTTCCTAGTGTCAAAAATCTTCCCAGCAGTATTTGCAGGGCCTGAAACCACCCAGAAATAGAAACCAGTAACCTAGAGACAGAGAAGGGAGGGAGTTCAAAGTGTTTTCCTGCTAAATGACAACCCAAGCTGCCAGCAAATAAAACTCTGGAGCTCATCAAGTAACTCTGACCACTGAGGGTGCTTAATAAAGATTACTTTTCTATAGCTCCACTTGCCTGAGGCATCATTTGTTCCTAACGAGGAGCTCCATGGGATTTAAATGCATGAGAGAAGAACAGGCTTTTCAACCACAGTCATTACAATGAAAACAAGTTTTCTGCTCCAAAACCCAAGTGCTTAGACCCCCTGTCCTACCCTGATAATGCTCCTCAGTCATGCCAAGCTGGACAACCACAGTGCTTGCTTCCTGCCAGAGTTGGTAGGCAGCTATCCCACAGCATTGGCTCTCAAAGCCTGGTCATGTTGGGGGTGTTGAGGGAAGCTCTGCTGAGAGCTGCAGTGCTCAGGGCACTGCTTGTTGCCTGGACAAAGTCACTGCAGCCTCACCTAGCCCCAAAAGCCCAACAGCAGCTTCTGCAGTAAAGCAGCACAGCTGGGGCTAGAGTTGCATCCATGGCAGCTGTTATAGAATCACAGAATGGTGCAGGTTGGAAGAGAGCTCTAAGGTCATCAAGTCCAACCAGCAACCTGTCACCACCATGCCACTAACCCATGGCCCTCAGCACCACATCTGGATGTCTTTGAAACTCCTCCAGGGATGGTGACTCCACCACTGCCCTGGGCCAATGCCTAACAACCCTTTCAGGGAAGAAATTGTTCCTGCTATCCAGTCTAACCCTCCCCTGGTGCAACTTGAGGCCATTGCCTCTTGTCCTCTCCTTGATAACCCAGGAGAAGAGACCAACCCCTATCTCACTCCAGCCTCCTTTCAGGTAGTTGTAGAGAGCTAAGGTCTCCCCTCAGCCTCTTCTTCCTCAGCCTAAACAACCCAGTTTCCTCAGCTGCTCCTCAAAAGACTTATCCTCCAGACCCCTCCCCAGCCTCCTTGCCCTTCTCTGGACACACTCCAAGGCCTCAGTGTCTGTCTTGCAGTGAGGAGCCCAAAACCAAAGCCAGGATTTGAGGTGCAGCCTCACCAGTGCCAAGTACAGGAGGACAATCACTTCTCTGGTAGAGGAACAATCACCTCTCTCAAGGTATCCTAGCTGTTTGGGATACCTAAGACTTTGCACAAGCAGGGCAAGATATTTCATTGCCAACTCACCTGTTCTTTTGCCCTGCCTGCTGTGATCACTAAGATCATGGTATTTCTGAGCATGCCTGGAATTAGGAAGTACTTCTCCCTGCTGTACCAGGGCACCCAATGAAATCAGCATGCTAAAACATATCCCACATGCCACTGAAACATGGAGAAACACAGCAGATAATGAAAGCTAAAGGTCTGCAACTGCCTGGCTACCTTCTGTGCAGGGGATGTGGAACCAAATGTTCTGAAGTGCCAAAGCCAAATGACAGAATGGACTGGGTTTTTTGCTGCTGGTCAAGAGGGAAGATGTGCAGGGAAGCTGAACATGACTAGAAAACCACTCTGCAGGGAGAATGAAGGAGGAGTGTGATTAGGGGCATCCTGCCATGGTAAAATGAGATGCCTTTGAACCAGAACTGGTACAAGGTGGAGGCTATCAAATGTGCTGTGGAACACCATGGGATGCCCAGGTCTGCATCCATCAGCACACACACTGGAGGATACTGGCACCTACAAACCCCTCTAGATGGGGCAGCTTGTCCTATCAGCTGCAGGTTAGCAGATCCTTCTTGCCAAGCAGAAGAAGCACAAACCAGAGTTGGGAAGGGGGTGGAATCTATTATGAATGTGGAGATTCTCAGACAAACCCCTGCTGACACCACATTATGACTTTTCAGACATCATTATCCCATGGGCTTGGCAAGAAGATCACAGAAGTCTTAAGCTCCTGTGGGATGAGCCTCAGGCTAGATCTTAGGCACTCATCCTGGCCCTGCACCTCTATGATATGAAACCAGGAATAATTCCAGAAGACATGGCACATACTGACAAGCTCCAGGGAGTCTGCTCTGTGCTACCACACAGAGTATTGAACAGCCATCTCCCCAGTGAGAGAAAAATAAAGCCACTTCCTTGGCTTCTTCCTCTTATCCCAGCTCTGATTTTCTCCCTGAACACAACTTTAGCAGCATGGCATGCAAGAACTTTCAGCATTTATCAAGACCAGGTTGTCAGGACAGGCCCAGGACAATAGGCAAGAACAGAGGATGGGAAGGATGTGGCAGGTAATGGCTCAGCTCTGCCTGCTAGCCAGTTTTATTAGCTGTCCTGAGAACCTCAGGGCTCCCAAAGGTGCAGTATTTGCAGAAGACAGTCTCATCTGAACAGACAGGAGCATAACCCAGCCAGGTTACCCACGGACTCCTCCAGGGGCAGGAGTTTGGTCCTGGATCTCCTGCATCTCCTGTGACTCTGGAGCTGATTTCTCTCTCTCAGAACTGTCTGGAAACAGTCTGCAAATCCTCCCATTTTTGCAAGCAGAGAACATGAGATATTCTGAAACCTCAGAGTTATAAAAGACTGAGAGGAAAACCAAGCCTCATCCCTCCTTGTGCTTTGGCCTTTTTGTACCTCACATTCAGACCCCCTCCTCCAAGCCATGTGCCCCTCTCCTGCATGCTGTAAGCTCCTGGGCTTGGATACCAGCCCCAGCAGCCAAGAGCAGAGACCTAGAGCACTGAAAGATGACTGCTCAACACTGAGATCAGATCTTCCTCTCTGTGGACAGTTTCAGAAGCATCTGGAGCAGTTATGCTTTCATGACTGTCCCTAAAGAGAGACAGGTCAGAAACACATGCAAGATGACAGGTGACATCTGCATTAAGTCAGGTAACCAGCTACAGTTAGCTGAGAGTACCTAGTTGCTCCTCTGCAACAGATCTGCTCTTGCAGAAGCAAATCATCAGTGCCTCTTAATAATTACAAGACTTTCTCTTGGCAATGAAATTGCAGCCCTCAAGATTTCCAGCACTCTCTCTTTCCTTCCTCAGTATGCTTAGGAGTTTGTTCCCTTGCAGCACTCCTTGCCAGTGCTCAGGCAGAGGTCTGACTGCATTCACCCCAGGAAATATGAAATGCTGCATGGCCTTTTGCTAGAAATGCTGCCCAGGGGCAGGAGGTATCCAGAGCACCTAAGCAGATGCTGCAAAGCCTCCTGCTCTGCCAGCAAAAGAGAAGAACCACCCAAGAAGCACAAAGAAAGATCAAGTCACTTATGAAGCAGCAAACCTCATGAAAGTAAAAAGCACTCCTGGGTAAACTATTCCCTCCCCTTGAGTCCTGTGGCTCCACTCTGGAGGATGATGGCACAGCCAGTCCTTCCCCTTCACCACATCCAGGTACCCTTGGTAGGCTCAGCTTTGCCTTCAGATTAAAATTCAGCAGCAGATTAAAACTCAGTTTATTAAATGAGGCAGTACTCTAACAAGGGTAATCCACAGACAATTTCACTCATTTAAACCCTATTTCATCTCAACCAAGTTGACTTATTTCCATTTAACAACCTTAATTCTTTTAGCACTTTCCAGCTCCCAAATTGGCTCCGACAGCAGAATTGACATTCAGCCATCATTTCACATACAGCTCCATTCAGTCTCTCCAAACCCCTACAGTGTCTGGAGGTGCAAGAGGAATTCATTAGCAGTGTCTTTGGGAAAATGAGCCATCCCTCCCTCCCCCTGCAGCCTTCCTCCATGCACAGTCCTCCTCTGGCAGAGGTCAAGCCAGGGCTGGCAACTGCCTGGCTAGGCTGCTCCTCCAGTGCAGATCCCTCCCCTCTTGCTCCCCTTGAGCTCCAGCCTCCAGTCCACCTCTTTGCTGACACAGGAGCATCTGCTCTCTTGATGGGCTTAGCATAACATTCATATCTCTGGGCCACAGAGCTCCCCCCTTCCCCCCAGCCCTATGAGCACCAGGTCTGCCCCATCCCTCCCTGCAGGGAGGTGCCTGCCAGCCCCAAGAGTCCTCTGGGCTGTGCTTTGCCACTGCTCTTTGTCACAACGCTCAGGCAGAACAGGCTATGGTTATTTCCATGCCATCTCCTGGGTCTTCCTCATTTTAGGAGCTCTCCTCCAGTCAGAGATCTTCACCTTCTGCTTCTCAGGCCTCCCCTCTGCAGATAACACCCCAAAGAAGGGCTCTGGGAGATGATGCTGATGGGACATCATCCTCTCAGATGCATTTCCCAGCAACACACAAAATGCAGGCTGAGGGCACCCATTTGCCCTGCCTGCTCACAGCTGGTTTAGGCTTGGCTTATGCCTTGGGTCTTGTCCCCTTCTCTCCCACATGCACACTGCTTCCCCTGCCCATCAGCACAGCCCAGAGCTCTGTGCTTTTCATTCTTTCAGGTTCTGCCATCCTTCCCTTTTACCTCAGCATTATTTTTTCAGCAATCTCAGCCACTCTCAGCTGATTTTCAGCTTCAATCTCATCCCTGTGAGGTCTTGGTGAGGGAGGAGCAAGAGGAGCACAAAACCAAGAGCAAGGCTTTACAGGGAAGGACAGGACCTACCTCTAGCTGAGGCCAGAGCTCTGTGCAGGGTCCAGCAGCAGACAGGGACCCAGGACCTGTCTCACCTATCCTGCCAGCAGGTTGTTCTCTGCTTCTGGGGTTGGGAACTATTCAGACAGTAAGGTTCAAAACACCTGGATATCAAGAGCTAGAGCTTCTCAATCCAAGCCAGGACAATTTGGGCTTTTAGCTTTAGAGGGGAGTGTTTATCTTAAACTGAGCCACCAGCAATTAGCTGCAGAGGGGCACTTGAGATAAGTGCCCTTTCAGGTCAAAACCACCTTTTCTGGGAAGGTTGCCCAACAGCTCTGCAGTGCCTAATGCTAGCAAGAAGGCTCTGACACCTCTCTGAGCTGAATGCTGCACACTTTGCATCCAGGAGAGCCGGGCCCTGAGCTTGCAGTCCACCCACCTACAGAGCAAGGACAAGGGAACTTGCCAAGAGTTACACAGCAGAACAAGGAATAAACCTCTGAGCACCAGGCATATTGCATCCAGCAGAAAGAAACTCTACTTTACACTCAGTGTGGGGATCTCAGCTCTGCTCCAACAGTCTGTTACAAGCTGGAGGTGCCTTGCTGTCTTCCTCCTCCCATCTGCCATCCTCTAGCTTGCCTGCTCAGAAAGGTTATAGCAGCTCACAGGTAGCAACTTTGGCTTGATCTCAACTCACCTTTAGAAACCTGGGCCACTGCCTTCATCTGCAAGACTAACCTCCCCCTCCCTTCCTGAAAACGACCTTCAAATCACATCACAGTCACTACAGATATGTGTCTCCCTAAAAGCAAGCTGCCCTGGTCTTCAGCTAGGTATCCACAGGTGCCCCATCCTCACTAGCCAGTTTTCAACTTCTCCCTGCCCTCCCACACCAGGAGCTGCTGCCAGGATGGAGGCTTTGCTTCCCCTGCCTGCTTATTCCCATCCTGTAACTCAACCCAGCTCCTGTCCACATCCAAAAGAATTTCCTGCTCAATTCATGGAACTCTTTAAATGCAAGGTAATTGGTCCATGGGGAGGAACAAATTTAAAACTCAAAATATTGCTGATGCTGGCACTAAATTTCCAGGTGCTCTAAGCTGCCAAGACAGCTGCTCCCTATCAAGTGAGAACTGCTTTGCAGTGTGATGGCACTCACTCCAGCAAGGGGCTGCTAAGGATATTTAATTCAGGCTTATTCTGCAGTGAAGCCAAGCTCACCACAGTGTGTGTGAAATCCATCCCTGCTCAACTGCCCCCACAGATAGCCCAGGGCAAGGGGCTGGGCAGTAGGAATCTCTGATGCAGATTAATGCAGAACCCTATCTCCTGCTGCACTAGAGCTTTCTGCTGAAATTCCAGCTTTGCTGAATTTGGCTCAGAGTTGGAATTCATTTTGGCAGCTGTTTAGGCAGGGAACCAAGCATCTTTCATTCATGTAATTGACTTTTTTATTCATATATATATATATGAAAAAATAATGAAAGGAGTGACAGAGAGCTATGACTTGCTTTCACTCTGCAACAAAAAGATCTGTATTAAACATGGCTCAGCAGCTAAACACACAAAGTGTTGCCCAGGGGCAGTAACACTATTTAGATCTAAAACAGGTTATATGGCTCTCAGATCCTGATCTTTGGCTCAGGGAGAATATTTGATGTTCAGGAATAAAGGTAAAAAAAAATGAGAGCTCTGAAGCAAAACCCTGTATGGACACCTCTCCATGTCCCCCTGGGACTGCACAGGGCCAGCCCTCCAAGGGAGGGACAGGTGACCTCTAAGGGAGGCAGAGGTGACCCCTGCAGTGACCACATCCTCTCCTTAAAGCCAATTTTCCTCCTTCCTGCTGAATTAGCACCTGCTTTGAAGCCATTCATCTTCCAGAACTCCAAAGCAGGACAGCATGGGTCAGGAGCTGGCTGCTGTGCCCAGACACACCACACCTTCAGCCACAGCTGGTGGGCAAATAATGATCATTAAACAAGTCAATGAAACCAACAGAGGTCTAGGCTGATTTGCTACTTGAGCAACGTGGCTCCTTCCCAGAACTAGCAGCTGACTTGCCCATCCAGATGCTCTGCACACAGAGATCTATACCTCTAGAATGTGTATATGTGGCCATATAATGACTCAGAACAAAGCTGAAGGCCTCCTGGGATGGAAAAAACGTCTCTTGCCTTGCAGACATTAACGAACAGGAACAGATCAGTAAAAATAACTCTGCCACAGAGGTGCAAAACACATCCAGAGCTGGGTCTGCCTGCCTGAAGCCACACCTCTCCTCACTCCATGCCTTGGAGCATTGATCTAAGATATAAATCTGCTTGTTATTTAGTATTCACCTTATTGTAGTGCTAGATTCCTTTGCTGTAGACCAGAAGCTTGTTATGTTTTATGTGACAAAACCACAGCCTGGAGATGCTCACACAGACACACACTGATCTGCCTGCTGAGGCAAGGGACACTGCCTGCCCCTGGGGAGTGGGCAAAGGGGAAAGCAAGCCCCGTGGGCACTGTGTTGCCTGGCATGTGCCATGGACACCCTTCCTCCTACAGAGCCATCCACAGCAGGGCAGGACACCCTTGCTTTGCACCAAGCTCCCCTTTATTCCATGAAGCTTCCCTCAGTCGATTTTAAGCCAAATGCATTCAACCCTGATCACATCCAACTCATGGGGAAATCTCTACGGTGGAGGAAAGCATCAATCCCTCCCCTCTTTGGTACCCAGACCTCAGCCAGCATGCCAAAGAGGCCCCTCACTGCTTAGAATCACAGCCAAATGAAGCAGGGATGCAGGACTTCTGCCACCCCTCAAGTACCACTCGAGTACTCACAGCTCAGCCGGATTCCCACTCCTGTCTCCCAGTGAAGCACTCACTTCCCTCCTGTGGTTTTGGCTCACACATCAATGGTGCTAATGAACCTCCTGCCTCTGGATGCAGAGCAGCCACCCAGAGCAGCCCCAGGAAAAGCCTTGTTCACAGAGGCACTGATGAACAGCCCCTGCCTGCAGCCAGTGACCACCCAGCGACCACCTTCTCCTCAGAGAACGCTCTGCCCAAGCCTCCAGCACCAAATCACTTTTTAGCTGATCACTGCAGAGAAGAACAGGCTGGGTAAGAGACCACAGCAGTCACCAGCAGTGTGCAGTCCCTCTGAGCAGCTTCACTTGCCTTTTCCTCAGAAAAACAACTCCTTTTAGGAAATGGCCTCAAGTTGCATCAGGGGAGATTTGGATTGAATAGCAGGAACAATTTCTTCCCTGCAAGAGTTGTCAGGCATTGACCCAGGCTGCTCAGGGCAGTGGTGGAGTCACCATCCCTGGAGGGGCTTAAAAACCATGGAGATGTGGTCCTTAGGGCTATAGTTTAGTGGCATGGGGCTGCTAGGTTGCTGGTTGGACTTGATGAGCTTAGAGGTCTCCTCCAACCTTCATGACTCTGTGACTTCAAAGCACTGGTGCCCCCATGGTTTGCAGGCACAGCCTGGGGCCCTGGGGCCCCTCAGCTCACAATGGTTTCTTTATAAGGCTCTTTAAGGATTATTTTTAAGCCTTTTAAAACAGTCAAGGTTCCTGCACAGAGAAGCCAGCTAATCACACCTGTCTCAGTCACCTGCTTCATTTCCAGCCTGTTTTTTCTCCCCCAGTTTGCCCCCTTCTGGCATTAGCTGTGCCCACTCCTGCATGGGCAGTGCCTAACACCTCTTCTCCCACCACTGTGAGCCAGCTGGCCAGAGAGACAGTCACCTAACCCCTACCAGAAGCTTTGTTTTCTTAAACAGTAAAGGTAATTACCAGTGGAGAGGTTTTCCAGCAACAGCACCACCATGTGAGGCTTGGAGATTGTTTCTCTGCTTGAAGCTGATCTCTGCAGCCTCCCTGGGTTCAAAGGCAGGGTAAGGCCATTTCTTTACTGGAGAAAAGCAACCTGGTGGACAGCAGTTTAGTGCAGTTACCTTGGTATCAGCCACAAAGGCCTTGGATATACCAGAAAGCAGCACTGCATGAGGAGAGGAGTTTGTGCTCTGTGTGTGTTGAATACACTCTGCCTCCAGGCAGGTGAGAGGAGTTTCAAGCCATGTCAGCTAGCTGCCACCAGGACAGGGGGGGTACTGAGGCTGGCACAGGCTAACCCACCACAGTCACAGCTCTCCCTGCCTGCTGTAAAGGGCACAGTCCTGTGTTTCTCCCCCATCTCAGCCCACACCCCTGGGAAGAAGTATTTGTACCTGCCCACTAAGGGCTGACATGGCCATTTGTCTTCTACAGCACCCAGGGGGCTGACTGCACCTTCATCAGCACTGGCACCATCACCCTTTAAGCTGTTCCTGTTAAATAACATGCTGCCTTCTGGGATCTTCTCTGCAGTGCCTTCAGGAGAATTATGTAGATCCTCTGGGAGCTGGGGAAGCTGAACACATGCTCCACAGTTCTGTTCCTTGACATTATCATTCCCTTTTGCCCTACTCATGTTTTAATGCTCAGTGCTTCTCCCTTCCTTCAGCCCTGGGGGGGCACAGATATACCCATGTCCCAACTGCACTGGGCAGGGCAGGAGCACACCATGCAGCTAGGGAGCCTTCAGCTCACTGCACAAGTGGCTCAGTACCATAAGCACCTCAGGAAGGTAATTCCAGAGGGTTGCAAGGCCACCCCAGTGATGCTCTGCCCCACAAGGCACAGACAGGTAGGAAAGAGAGGGTGCTGCAACCACAGTGATGCAGAAAAAGCTGGATGCACGTCTCCAATCTGCCTCTTCCCACCTCCTTCAGCATGCACAGCTAAATGCCAGTGCTTTCCCACTACTCCACGTGCTCTGGGGATCCCAAAAAACATTTTCTTGACATTATAGTTCTGCCATCAGAGCAGATGTAGGAGATTCACAGCTCTTTAGGTATTCCAGATCGTTGGAAATATGCCTAGAAACAAGGACAAAAGTCCCAAGCTGGTAATTCTAGAGACACCCCACCATCAGCTGGGATTTGTGGTCACTTTTGACCACCCATGGCTTCTCTGGGAGATGAAAACCTACCCCAAGCACTGGGACAGCAGTGCAGACTGCTGCAGTTATCAGCTGAGCAAGTGGTGGATGCATTTTCACTGGGTAGAGGGTAGAAGAACACCAGGTTTCACCAAACAAAAGACCTTAAATGCTAGAGCTGCACCTTGCCTATTGCATGCAGTTTGAAACTTGAGAGGTAGAGAGCCAGTAGATGCCACAGGAAAGGAGAGCTAGGAGAGATGCTGGCCCCCAGCACCCTGCCTGCCCCTGGGGTGGACAGCAGGCAGCTGATGTCTTTCATCCTTTTGCTGCACACTGCTGCAAGAAAGCATGTGTAGAGCAACCACCAGCTGTTGGGGTTTGCTCCCAGGACAGAAATTGGCTCTTGGAAAGGCTTCAGGATGGCTGGAGGCAATTCCTTATACACCTAGTGGAGCTCTTGAAAACTTCTAAGAACATAACCATTCCTACCTGCTTCTTCATCCCCTGGATCACAGTCAATTTTTGAGCATCTAGAGAGATAAAAACCTCCCTGAGGCAGCTCAGGTGAGCTAACTGACCAACAAAAGACACTCGTAGTGGGGGGAAAAAGAAAAGAAACTATTTGGATAAAGCATGTGGGTCAGTGTTTTCCCCACAAAGGCCTCCAGAACAATGTGAGCCCAGGAGGGCATCAGAAGAGGATACAGAGAGTTCAAGGCTGAAGAAAAAAAGGCTGAAAAAGAAGGTTTTCACCAATGGTGTTTCCTGTGTGTCAGGGAGAGAATTAGAGCATGCAACAGTCCACAGATTGTTCCTATGCATGCCAAAGGCAGAGGGAAGGTCACCCTGGAGCAGACATTCTGCTCACCTTTTCCCAAAGCTGATGCCTCCAAAGCTCCCTGCAATGCAACACTCACTGCTGGCCCCATCCAGGCTAGCAAAACTTCCTGTCACTCAGAGATTAAGCCATCTGCTGCCTAGAAGCTGCACTGAGAAACATCAGGGCCAAGACCCACCTGGAACCCCAAGAAAGCAGCAGCAGGAAAGCTCAGTGCTTAGTTTAAAAGCCAAATGCCCCTAACCCCAGCATCCCTGTGCCTTCTTCCACCCTGGAAGTGCAAAAGGCAATCATCTCCTAGCAATTTGGTGAAGAACCTAGGCTAGACATTGCCTCTGTTCACCTCACATTGCTAATGATATCCCTGTGCCCTGAAGTGGTCCATTACCAGATGGCTCTCAGAACTATTGCCAATGTTAGCTTGCATTTTCTTTGACTATTTAAATGTTCCTGTTGGTCTGGTTTCCTTTTCTGTGCAGTGCACTGATTTATGTTGCTAGATAACATATCTCCCTGCCTTGCCAAAAGCATGCATTTGGGAATGATTTCAGGGCTGCTAGTAACATTTTTTTCTCCCCTTTTATTTTGTACTTTATTTTTATTAACTTTTTTTTGCTGGCTATGTTGTTAAAATAAAACTGCATCTTGAAGAAACAAACCCAAACCCCCAACCCTCTCTCCTCAGTTCTTTGCCCATCTGCTTCAGACACCACTTTCAGAGCAGTGAGCTCTGAGGCCATGAGTAAAGCAAAAGCAGTAGATGTGTACTAAGACATCTACCTGAGCTTCCCCTCCCTCAGTAAACTCTTGCTTTAGGCTCAAGGGTGGGAATCAGCCAGGTCCAAGGTCAGGACTCCTGGTGTCCTCTTCTCAGTAGGCAGGAGGTGGCTGGAGACACCTGGGACTTGTCTGCAGGGTCTCTGGCCACTCCTCTTGTGGCATAGAAGCCACAACCTCCAGTGCCTTTTAGAAAGATCAGTAGAGTTCCTGCCTATTCCCTCCACAACACTGCTGCTCCTTTGAAATCTTGACTTCTACACTGCTTTTGGAACAACCTAACACAAGCTCTTCAGTCCTAGGAGGATTCAGCAGACAGATTTGCACTGCCTTGGCCTTCCATGGAAGTGGCCAGCACTTCCATCCTGGACTAGGCAGCAATGGTGGAATGCTGAAGAGCAGCTCTGTCTGGAGCAGCTCCATTATGGTTGCACAGGAAAGCTAAAAGCCAGCAATTCCTAAATGCATGAGGATTTTAAACCTGGAGAGGAGAGGGGTCAAAGAGAGCATGACCTCTGTGTGGGAGAGTTCATAACCACTGGGGCAGAGAGCAAAGTACTGGCAGACTGTTTTAAGAGTAACTCTGCCTAACCATCAGCTCTGCAGCCTTTGGCTTCTGCAGGTGCATGATGCTAAGGAGGTGACCCTGATGTGAACCAGCACATGCTCAGCTCTTCACCACCATGCTAACCACAGAGGGATACAGCTGTGTGCCTGTGGGAGGTGGTGGGATGGGAACACATCAGCTATGCTTGTCCTCATGCCTGTGTGAGTAGTTTCTGACAAGGAGATGCCTTCAGGCCCCAGCTGTCTGCCATGATCTTCTTCACCCAGCAGCAGGCACAGAAGACAACAAAATCAGTATTTGGACAGATGGAGGGAGACACATTTTCCACCACCACTGCAGTTGCTCATGTCCCCCCTGAACACACAGACACCCTCACAGCTTCTTTTTGCCTGCCCTCAGGGGTCAGCACTGATGTGGCCTCACAGCAGCCACCATCAGCTCCACTTCAGGAGCCCTCAGCATGAACCAAGCTGAGCCCTGGAAGGCATCAGCTAATCCTTCCTGGTAGTTGTCCCCAGTGCAGTGCAGGACTGATTTCCATTTCCAGTCCTCAGCTAGGAACTCAAAAGCACAGTCCCACCTCTCTCAAACACCTCCTCATCTCACTCTGGGTTGTGCTGTGGAGGTGGCCAGACACACCAGTTCCCAGACTGGTTTGCAGCCCAGTGCTGCTACGTGTGCTGCCAAGGGAGCTCCCTTTCCCCTCACACACCCAAGCACCCACAGTGCTTTCCTCACAGAGGGCTGATGGCTGGGGCACAAGGCATTATGAAAGACCTCTCACTTTCAGCATCCTGAGCATACACCACCCATCCCCACCCCCATCTGCTGCCTCAAGAGGAGGATCTGGGCAAGCTGCTCTAGTGGATGGCATCCCTGCCCATGGCAGGTGGGTTGAAGCTAGATGATCTTTATGATCCCTTCCAACCCAAACCATTCTAAGAATCTGCCCACCAACATGCCATGCAGTCTGCAGAGCTGAGACTATGCAGCATGAGTGCTCCACATGAATCACAGAGGCTGGGGATATCAAACACCCAGCAACCCATCCCAGACTCCTGCCAGCACAGACCCTTCCCTTGCTGTATTTCTGAGCTGCTCCATGCTCCACTGGCAGAGAGGAGAAGTCATTTTACTTCAAGTGTCACAAGGGAAAGCTGCAAATGGGTGCAAGTAATAGATTAGTTTTTTATCTGCAACAAATAGTTAATAAAGCCAGCTAGTAGCTCCAGAGAAGAGAGTCAGGTAAAGCAGTTTCCTTTCTGCACCACAGAGCAAAGTGTCAATCCTGTGAAGCAAGTTTCATGATGAGGTTCTGGGCTCATGTCCTTCCACAAACCCATACAGGCAAAAATTGATGAGGACAGTGCTTCTTCCTGAATCCTGTCCCTGAGGACACTGCATGCCTAGGATTCCCTTACAAATGAAGCATTTTGGAGTTATTGTGCCTCTGCCTAACCAGGTTCAGTTTGGGCTCACTCCTTGCTCACCAATGTAGGGACAAATAAATTGGTGATCTCCTCTGGCGTGGAGCTTAGGAGAGCACCAAGTGGGCTAGGAGGTGGAGGGGGAGCAAGATTCATTCCTCAGTGGCCCTTTCACTCCCAACTGATACAGAAAGAGACTCTCCTCAGGTAACAGCAGCACCATAACAATCCATGCAGCTATGTCCACTCAGTACCAACTGCATCTCCTCTACAAAGCCCAGCTGGGGCACATCGGGGAGCACAGCTTTGGGAAACCTCAGGCTGCCCAAGGATGTGGAAGATGTCCCAACCCTGGAAACATCCCAGGTTCAGTTGTTTGGGCTTTGAGCAACCTGATCTAGTTCTAGGTGTCCCTGCTCACTGCAGGAAGGCTGGTCTAGATGACCTCTAAAGGTCCTTCCAACCCTAACCTTTCTATGATGCTATGACACCACAGCTCAGCAAACACCTCAGCTCCACCTGAACCAACAGGGAGCACACCAGGAACACAGGGAGCTCAGCCACCAGCAGCAAGGCTTAATTTCCCTTGGCCCAAAGGATGAGTGGAAGGATGCTTAAATGCTTGGCAGAGCAAGGTCTGTACTCACCAATCCTCAGGGAATGGGGGCTGGCAGCAATCCTCAGGAGCCACAGCAGAAGGAGCACCAGAGGCGCCAGGACCCGGGGCATCTTCTATGAATCCTCATGGAGCCCTTTGGTGGTCTGGGCATGACATAACTCTGCAGAGAGAGGACACAAAGCATGGTGAGCACCTCAAAGCAGCAACTCAGCAGGATGATACTGCCTGGAGCTTGCCAAGCACTTGGGACAAGGAGTCCCTTTACCAAAGGAGGAGGAAGCTATTTACAGAGTGTGAATTATTCAGGAATTGGACTGGAAGTGGGCAGAGAGCTTTCACAAAAGAAATAAATAGATAAATAAAGAGAAAGAAACACAAGGAAAAGTCCTAACATTTCATCCTGGCATCTTTTTAGCATTTCCACAAAGTGGAACTCAATATTGAGTCACATCTCTGGTTTTCTCTTCTTTTTCTTTTCCCACTCCTGTTAAATATTTGACTCAAAGCAGCCTGCAACTTAAGATGTTAATGCTGACTTCAGGCTCTAGGACAGGACAAAACATTATAGGTTGATGGTTGGACTTGATGATCTTAGAGGTCTCTTCCAACCTTGATAATTCCCTGATTTTTCACACCAAAACACAGTTTGAGGGATGGGAGCCAGAGACAAAGATTCCCTTTGGCCACCAAGTTAGAAACCAATTCTTTGTGCTGCTCCAGCCCCAGTGACAGTCACCACCTCTTTCCCTCCCTGTCATGCACAAGAGGATTCAGGACAAGACCAAGAGCAGGGCCCTTTTTTTTCTCCTCCTACAAGGTAACAGCACTCCCAGCACACAGAGGTCTAACTTTCAAAGTCCAAACCCTCTCAAAATAAAGAGCAGTAAGTGGAAAAGCCACAACCCTATCATTAGTGCAGGTATTGGCACTGGGTAGCCCAGAGCAGACTTCCACAGCACATTGAAGAAAGATTTTAGCACATACCCTTTTAAATAGCAATGTAGATGGGAGATTTTACTTTGTAGGGGAAATGGTTGTCCCTCAAGTTGATAAAATTATCTCCAGAGGCAGCAGTATCCTTAAATGCTGACTTTGAGCATTGCATCTGTTACCTTATCTCTTCCTTCTTCAGTTTGCTGGCAAACATTCTCACCCTATTCCATTTGTCTAATTCTTGGGCCAAATCTTGAAGTCCTGACACAGGCAAAGTCTTTAATCTGCCTTTGAACTCACCAGGAGTTCTGTTTGAGAAAGACACAGCTTTTTTGACTTGCCATTTTTCCACTCAGCTATTTTTAGATTCCATTTGGACCTTCCACCACCTCACCTCAGCACTCCTCAGAGAGGCTATCACCTTTCTACAGACAGGGAAGGGAGGCAGAAGAATTACTGAGATGTGGCCACAGAAATGAAGGTGATGCAGGGGCTGAGCAGGGAGCCCCTGAACACCTCCAGCCCCTGTGGCTTGTTCTCTTTGTGTATCATCTCTCCACTGGGAAGGTTTCACCAGCAGCTCTGCCTGCTGAGTCCCAGTTCTTCCAGACCAAGTCCATGCTCAGATGTCCATGGGACATTTGAAGAGCAACCTGATTTCAGAAGTTGTGTGACTCAACACATCTTTAAAAAGGAGAAGCTGCCAAAAACCACCTGGAGATCATTTGCCAACCTCTGAGAAGAGCTATGGCTCTTCTCTTTTCTTTGTAGTGGGAGCTACAGAGTAATGCCCAGGGAAGAAAAGCCCTAAAAGGTTAAGCACGTGGTAAATGGGTTACTTAGAAGCATTGGCAGCAGCACAGACAGATTGGGGAGCAACATATCATTTGAGCACTTAGAAACAGTCATTGCAAAACTTTCCAAGCTATTGACAAACCAGCAGGATCATGTCCAATTTACTCACACCAGTATTACAGCCCAGCCTGAGGAACCAGTGCTTGCAGCACTGAAGTCACACTTAGATCCCTCTCAGCCCTTCCCTGCAGAGCTAGAGGAAGGACTGGGAGCACCTCATGAGGACCTGGAGGTCTGCACCCCAAGGAGCTGCAGCATCAGGCTCAGAATCAGCTCCAAAGCTCCTCCCCAAGACTCACAGTCTTGTTTTCCCCCTCCAGGTCCCACTTCTTGCACTGCTAGTCTCAGTGCAAAACACGTCCTGAGCAGCCCCTACCAGCCAGCAGTGATTTACAGCTTCATCTTGACTAGGAAAGCATCTGATATATAGGACCTCAGATGTGTTTTGCCTTCTTTCTCCTCCTCTGCACCCTCCTTTGCCTGGCCAAGGCAATCTAGAAGAGGCAGGAGCTGATCTCTTCTCTCTGCTGACCAGTGACAGGACCCAGGGGAATGGCATGAAGCTGTGCCAGGGGAGGGGCAGGGTAGATCTTAGGCAAAGGTTCTTCCCCCAGAGAGTGGTGGAGCATTGGAACAGGCTCCCCAGGGACGCAGCCATGCCACCAACTCTCCTGGAACTCCAGCAGCATCTGGCCAATGCTCTTAGACACATGGGGTGACTTTGGGCTTGTCCTGTGCCTGGGCAGGAGTTGGACTCCATGATCCTTGTGGGTACCTTCCCACTCAGGACATTCTGTGATTCTAGAGTCATTGGAGGGAGAGAGGCAGAGAAAGGTTCCAAATGCCAAGAGCTGGACTTAATGATCCTTGCTGTCCCTTCCAACTCAGGACACTGATTCTGTGAAGTGCACCCTGAGACATGACTAGCAAAGCCAGCAGCTGCTCTTCCCCAGTCTCCCCAGCATGGCCCTGCTGCAACCTTCCAGCCACTAACACTTCTCTTTGCTCAGAGAAGCAGTTCAGCAAAAGGTGTTGGCACCAGACACTTCCAGAAGCTTTGGGTGCTTTGCAGTGCATCATCATGCTCAGCAGGGTGCTCACACCCCCCAGCCTGCTCCCCATCCTCACCCCTTCCCTCTGAACCACATCTGCCTGCAGCACTCACCAGGGAGGACATAGGGGATGGCAGCACACAGGGCATGGCTTGGTCCCAGGGAAAAGTAGGGCAAACACTCAGCTTTGTTAGCATTCCTCAGGCAAAATGAGAAGGAATAAGAGAAACAACCACACACAGAAGTCAGAGATGGAAAAAGAGCTTGAGAAGATGTTAGGGCTGAAGCAGGTTTCCCTCACACAGTGCTGAGCTCGTTCCTCTAGTTGGGACAGTGGGAGGACAGCCTTTGGCTACACTTCCCACTAGCCTCCTCCCTCCACCAGCACTTCTTCTCCATCACACTGGCCACATCTATCTACTATCACCTGGCAAGGAGTTTTGAGATCATGTCTTTGTGCAGGTAAATGCAACAATCCCACCTGCAGCAAACACTTAGCATCTGCAACTGAAAGGCAACCACTGCAAGGGAAAAGCAGGGCAGCAGCCTAATGGCATCTCTGGACTAGGGCAAGGAAAGGCAGATAAAAGGAAAAGAAAAACACCAGTTTCCAGGCAAAGTAGTGGAGGGCAATGCCTGCCTGACATCTGAGGAGGATGCTGGAGTTCTCTGCCAAAGCACTACAGGCTCACCATGCTGAAATGAGTGGTTCTCAGCTCAGACTGCAAAGACAAACTGTCCAAGGGTAACAACTCAAGGCAAACTATGAGGAGCCAAGGTCTAGGGAAGGCTCCTGTAAGTTTCAGCTCTGAGAGATGGACCACAAGGCCATCTCCCTGTTTGCCTTCTGCTTTGGTGAGGAGGAGAATGACAAGATTCCCAGAGAAGCAGCTGCCTTTGCATCACCAGCTTGGAGTTTATAGCAAAGCTAAATAATAACCAGAGGGAACCTGCTGCGCTCTGCTATGTGAGCTGCAGGGTTGTAATTACCTAGAACATGGAGCACAGAGGGATGCTGTCTTCACCTAACCCATTACCCACTGCTCAGAACAGCTTCCCACCACTTTGATTTTGGAGCATGAACCCAAGGAACAGCTGTCAGCAATAGAAATACACCTTGGGGTTCCCCAAACAGCAGAGCTACACAGGCTCCTACCACCCACACCCATCGACCATCTGGCTGATGAAGGTGCTTACACTTGCCCACCACCATGCCTGCACCACAAAGCAGTGGGAACAGGCACTGGATTGCAAGATGTAGGATGGGAGGGAAAGGAGAGAGAGGATTTGTCTTCATGGTCTAACATCAAGGCTCCTGCTCTCCAAGGAAAAAGGTATTTCAATCCTCACTGCTCTCTCCACCTCCCCAGTCCCCAAGTTCCTCCTGCCACCTACTCTTTACCTTCATGCACTGAAGAGTGCTAAGCACAGTTGAAACTCCTTCATTGGGAAGTAATTTTTGCCTTTCTGAGCTAGCCATCCTCCCAACAGCTTTTGCTCCTTTACAGCTGCAAGGTGCACCTGTTTGTCTCTCTCATCTCCCCATGAGAAGCCATAAAACATGCATTCTGCCCAGGTGCAGCAATGAATCACAGGTACAACTAGAGTATTGACTCCAGGGCAGCCCAGAACTCCACACAGAGAGGGAAGGAAGACAACATTCTTCATTCATGCAACACAAAGCAGAAAGCCTCAGAAGCAAAATGAAAACACTTAAGAGAACAAGGTCATTTAGCAACTTGCTGCACTGATTCTTGTGCATGTGCAGATGACTTATCCCAGACTCATCCCCACCACAGTTTACTGGAAATCAATCAAACCAACTTCCTCTACTGAAGTTCCCACCAAGAAGGTGTCAGCAGGGACATTTACAGCTCTTGCATTAATGGCTCCTCTTTATTGTACTGGCAATGTGCTATGATAGCAAGTGATCCTGGTTGACAGACAGACATTTATAAAGCAGCCTGAGTCTGCTACCCCCCCAAAGAGTGGGCTGGCTAGAAAAGCGTTTCATAGATCCTTCAGGGCAGTTACATGAATTGCTGAAGAGCTGGAAGATCATGAGCTGGCCCCTAGCTTCTCTCAGCACAGCACAAACTCTGTAATTCTTTTTCTATTAAGCCCTTTTTCATCATTAGCTCTGAAAATTCAAGAGAATAAAACAAATCAATACTATCCTGAACAGTTCTGAATTCTCTCTGGAGATAAAAGTCTCTCTATACCAAGCAGAATTATGGACGATTTGCTTCTCAAAGGAAGCAACTTGCTTCTGAAACTGCTTATCCATTTTTAATGGCCATGGGAGTTGCTTTTCTTTCTTTCTATCACCACATCTTCCTGAGATTTTTTTGCAAAACAAAAATCCTTAAATGATGCAGCAGAAGCCAAAAGGCAGCATAAAATGTTAAATCACAGAGTAAAGCTCTCCTGAAGCTGCCACACCAGTAATGAAGATGTCCCTGAACACCAGCCCCCTCTCTCCCTCTCCCTCTTGTTCCCTCTGCTCAACCTGCCAAGGACAATCAAGAAATCCAGGTGCATTGCTATTTCTGCTCACACTTCCAAAGACATCAGCACCCAGCAAAAATCTGTTGGCCACATCTGGCCCCAGCATGCTGGGGAGGCCTGGAGATGGAGATGGGTGAGACAGAGTGCAGAACCTCCATGGTCCCAGCAGCACCCCACCGTGTGCTTTATCCTCATGCAACCTCCTACTTCCTTCTGCTGCAAACCCCCCTCCACCATCCTCTGCAAGCTCCCCCAAGAAACCACAAACACCCTTTCCAAATTGGCAGCAACTTCAATCTCATGCAGGCAAGCAGGAGGCAGACTTGTAGCCAACTGCTACTTGGGAGGTGGCTTTGGTGTTGATAGATCTTTCCGTGCATCACCAGAAGCTTGATGAATGGTGAGAAAACGCAGCTCAAGCAAAGCTGGAGTAATCCTCACAGCTGAGACAACAAATTTAACAGCTGCAGAGCAGCAAGGAATTCTGAAAAACTGTCAGGAAACATCAACAAACAACTTAACAGAGCCTTTCTCATTCTTTGGACAAGCAAAGAAAGCCATTTCCTTTTGCAGGGCTTCATCTGCAGAGAGGCTCAGATTTAAATGGATCTGACAAGAAGGAAGGAACCTGAAAAAAAGCATTTCAACAAGTGACTGTTGCTGGGCTTGAGAAAGTGCCTGCATGTCTCAGGGGGAGGGGAGGAACACAAATGCAAGCCTGCCCCAGGGGTACAAAGATGTAAGTTCAATTAAACTGAAAAATCACTCCATTTAAAGCTACCAACAATATGTTTTCCTCTGCAAAATGCATAATTAGCATGGGTAAATCATTAGCACTAGATATTGTTGCAGTCCAAACCTCAGGAAGATTCAGAGAAGGATCAGACATTTATAAAGAGAATGCAGAGCTAGAATTGCAACAGTAAAGTTGTAGGGGAAAAAACCAATGAAAAAGGAAATAAAGATTTTTGGATGGCATGTAAACCCTTCATGCTGCAAGGCATTGGCTAGCTCCCTGTGTTTGAGGGTTAGAAGAACCATCCCTCGGGGCAAACCTCCTTTAACTGTGCTTCTGGAAGCAGCTAGTACTGAAAAAGGCTACTTAACAATATGAAGCACAGCTCTGTTCCAGTCGAGCGATCTCTGTGTTCCTATAAAGACTCTGCCTCCGTTTCGATTCCACCGGCACTAAAGAGCCTGCCTCGCTTCCAGCCACCATGCTCTGCCTCTTCTCACAGTGTCCTCCCAACACTCACACAGAGGCTTGCCAGGGATGAACTCAATCTGAGGTGAGAGACAGAGCCCTGGTATCTCTCCTCCCCAGGTGTCAGGGGGATAAAAGGACCTCCACTTCTCCATCACACCACCGTGAGAGCACAGCTCTCTCAGGGTCATTCAGTTAACGCCAGAGCAGGTGATATTGGAGGGAAGGTGATATTGGTGATAAACACCTGCTCAGCTGATACAGAAAATGGATTTTTATTTGTTATTCTTTTTATCCTCCTGGCTGGGTTATTTCATCTCTTTTTTTTCCCCTCCTTCTCCCTTCGTGACTTCCAGAAAAAGCAGCAAGAAACTTCAAGGAGAAAAGAATTCTGGAGGCAGTGAAGCAGAAGGGCGAATGTATTCCTGACATTTCTCATTCCCTTGGATTAGTTCCTTTCCCTTTCTCTCTCTCAACAATCCTCAGCTCTCTCTTGTCTCACCCCTCTCAATCCTCCCCAGCATTAGCAAAGCCTGATCAACTTTCCCTATCATTGCCTAGAGATAAAAGCAGCATGCACTCCATCCTGATTCCTTCTGCAAGCTACAAACAGCCTCAGCTATCTCAAAGCCAAATTCTCCCCAGCGCTATCGAGCACAGACCTGCGAACGCAGAGAGACCTCAGCAGTCACACTTTCAGGCTGAGTCACAGGACACCTCTGCTCAATTATCCACATCTCCACAGGCTTGCCATACCACCTATCAGCCCCCCTCCAGGGTCAGTCAATACTCAGAAAGCTTTATTGGCAAGAGTGAAGTGAATTAAGAGTGTGAAAACCCCACCTGCCCCCTCAGAGCCATGCTTGCAGAAGTCCTATTACAGACATTGACTTGATAGCATTAAAACTCATTTGTTGGGGCAGCTTATTTTATCCTAGGAATAGGTTTAAGCTGATTCTCTGCTAGGAAATTTTGCCAGTAAAAACATGCTGGCAAACTCCTTTGGGCACACAAAATGATCCAGTCTGCCTGCTGCTGTCCCTTGGCTTTCCACCTTGCTTCACAGGACGTTGTAAGGGACAAAAAAGCCTTCAAAGCACCACAGCAATGGAGAAAGTCCTGTGGCTGTTGAGAAAATAGACTAGAGGAAATGGCCTCAAGTTGCACCAGGGGAGGGTTAGATTGGATAGCAGGAACAATTTCTTGCCTGCAAGAGTTGTCAGGCATTGGCCCAGGCTGCTCAGGGCAGTGGTGGAGTCACCATCCCTGGAGGGGTTTAAAAACCATAGAGACGTGGTGCTAAGGGCCATGGTTTAGTGGCATGGGGGTGCTAGGTTGCTGGTTGGACTTGATGAGCTTAGAGGTCTCTTCCAACCTTCATGATCCTGTGATAACATGATGGACACACACACACAGCACCCTGTGCCAAAGCTCCACATATGTGAAAGCACTAGGAGCACCTTCCAGGGCTGTTCAGGGTAACCCTGCCTCCCAGCCACCTGAGCTGTGCTTCTGCAGCAGAGAGCTCTGATGGATGAGCTCTGGCCAGCTTCACAGTATGACACAGAGGATGCTGCCTTTGGCTGCCCCATCCCTCTGCCAGAAGTGATTGCTTCTGGCAGCAGAACATCAGCTTTGCCTGTGCCTCAGCACCCTCCAGTTCACAGCTTCCCAGCAATGATTTACACCACACACACCGTGGCCATGCCAAGGAGATGAGGGGCACACGTGGAGGAGGGATGACAGCACCAGTGCCTTCCCAACCATCCCAGCATCACCATCCTGACCTCATGGATGCTGAAAGCATCCTTGGCTGGGACAATTCACTTCTCAGTGGGGGTGGGGGAGGAGGGAAGGGGAAAACACAAAGCCAAGAAGAGAAAGCTGAGCTCCTGTGGGATTTGCTCCCTCCTTGGTGCCTGCAATTTGTTTTTATTAACAAACAATAGCAGTTAAAAGCACTGTGGTCTCACACTGAGTCGTCTGCTCTACCCACTTCAGACACTCCTAATTGGCTTGAAGCTGTTATCTTAAAGGGAAAATCCCCACAGGCCTGGGGGAAGGGAAGTGTCTATGGGTGGAAGGAGAAAGGCAGAGTTGCCTTCCAGCTGAGAAGGACAGCAGGCTGCCATTAAACAGGGGCCAGAGTCTTCCACACCAGCACTGCTCCTCTGGTCTAACAGCTGTATCTCCTGACACCACCTCCATTTTTCAACCACTTTAAGCACACTGATAGTGATAACTACAAGGCTGAAGGCTGGTTTTCTTGGATGAAGTGTCTGGCCAGGTTTGACTCCAAATCATCCAAAAAGAAAAGCTTTGTTTACCTCCCCACACCTGTCACTCACCAAAGCCTCAGTGTACAGCCTTGCCCCAGCCCTTTCTCCAGTAGAAAGAGCTCTCCTATCAAGTATTACATCACAGTTACTCAGCAGAAGACTCCTACCCACTCTGCAGGTCATCATTTCTATTAAACCACCTCTGGTGCAGGAGAGAAAAGCTAGTTTGCACTGCAGACAGTATGCAGGCAAGTACAAGTGAGTATTTTCAGAAGGGGAAATACAAACTGACCCCTCCAGCTGAGATGGCCCAGGGAAACCCCTGGGTGAGCAGAATCTCAATTGCTTAACAGCTCTCTTCTTGCAAAGAGGCCTGTGGGACCCTGAATAAATAAAAACACTCAGTCTTAGCTTCATAAAAACCAAAAAAAAAAAAAGAGAGACAAAACCCTTTAAATCAACAATTGTTTTCCATTGAGAAATAGATGCAAATGGAGCTTTGCAATTTCAGTGTGTGTTTCAATGGAGAACAAACCCAAATCAAACATGAACCAGGGGCAAGCTACTGTATGAAACTGGGAACATCAGCTCTTCTGCAGAAAACATCCCCCAGCAACACTCCTGTCCTGCAGCAAACCTGGAGACACAAAGCAAAGGAGTTCCTTCCACTGGAGGGTACACCCAGCCCCAAGTCAAGCCACTCCTCAAGAGCAGGTGGCAGGACATGAGCTCAACCCAAATACTGCTTTCTCTTGGGTCATGGATACAGGGGTGAGAAAAGCCAAGAGCAAAATAAGACTGGAGAGCCAGAGCAAGTGCAAGAGCAACTCTGGTGCCATCTCCTACTGTGCCACCAGCTCTCCTCCTGGTCTGAGGCAAGTCAGCCTCTGTCCAGGTTCTACCAAAGTCAAGCTTTCACCTGACAGGGGCAGGCCAGAGGCAAGACTTCATCCAGCAAAGGGCTGGAGATCACTAGGCAGGTAGGAGAAAGGGCAAGGCAGATAACTCCATTTTCCCAATGCTGTAGCAGGAAAGGTCACCCCCAGGGCCCCCACCCTCTCCCTCCCAGTTTTAGCAGTTCTTTATCTTTCCCTGGGCAGTGTAAGACCCAAGTACCTAGTGTAGCATGAACCACTCAGGTCTTCCAACTTGCTAGACTCTCTCTCCCTAAGCTGTGATGTGAGTGCACATGCTAGAAGACAAAACCAAGCAGCAGGACCCTGCTTTACCATGTGCCAAGGACTGTGTCCAGAGTGAACTGCTTTAAGGAACCTTTTCCAGGAGCCCTCCCCTTCCACTCAGTGTGTGCAGACTTTCACTGCAGAAAACACTGCTGAGAAAAACCAAACCCAAACATTTTCCCCTCCTCAAAACTGATGATTTTTCCAGTTCTGCCCCATTTTTCCACAGTTCTCTTTTGATAAGTATAAACACTTTGGGAATCTGCTCTCAGCCATTTGGCTTTGCAGCAGCTGAACCTTCTTGAAGACACATTGTCTCACAAAACACCAACTTATTCTTTTGAAGGAGATCCTCAGGATTTGGGTGTTTTTCCTCCTCCCTCCCCACCAAAGACTGATCTTTTCTCACAAAACTTCCTTTTATCAAAAAGCCTTTGATGAAAAATGTTCAGCTCTCTCAGAAGAAAAGAAATCCAACAAGCACTAACCCCCAATTGCTGTGAGGGAAGAATTACTGCTACCATTGAGGCCCTTTACACATGAAGGAAGTTCTACACTATGAATCAGATCTGAGAACATAGCAGAAGTCAAGGGGGAGAAAAAGCTCTTAAATGCATCAGCCTGATCTCTGGGCTGCAGAATGAAGATTAATCTATTTATTTCACTTAAAAGTCTCTGGCAGATTCAAGATGAAAAAAACAAAATAGAAAGGAAAAAACAAAGAAGCCTGTACAACAAATCAACCTGCAAGGAGTGGTTTATAGCCCAAAGATCTAGTTTTGCTTCTTTTGAGAGCTGCCAAAACTGCAAGGGAAATAAATAGATCAATCTCCCATCTATCACCCAAAGAACATGTTGATCTAGACAAGCTCCAAAAGCCTGTACTTTGAGGCTAGGAGGAGGCAATTTGTGAATGGCTGAAGATGATGTTTGTAAGACTCAGTTTGTATCTTCTAGCAGAGCAAGACTTTTTGGGTCTGCATTTGGAAGACAGCAAGCATATGCATTTGGAAGGAGGTGGGAAAGAGGACAGATGCCAAGCTAAGAATATGCACAAGAAAAAGAGAGGGGTGAGAGGCTTGGGAGCAGATAGAGGGGGGGCAGAGGAGAGAAATCTGCACAAGAGAGTAAGGAAACTTGCAAAAGTAAAGGTATGCAGGGAAAAGCCAGGAGGTAAGAGGTGCATGGGCATCATATGCCAGTAGAGCTTCACCCAACAACCAGATGAGGAAAAGAACTGCTGGAGTAATAGAGTGGCTTGTAGCAGTAAATAGCCTTGCACAGGAAAGCAGAACTAAAGTCCAAATTTGTAAGTGATGTTGCATGGAAAAGGCATTCATTTGCATGAGAGAAGCTTTGAATGCTGCTTGTAGCACTAAGTGACACACAAAAAAAAAGGTTTCAGAACAAAAACCTATGTGTTTGATTAACAGTTTAACACCAAAATGCATCCAATTAGAGGTGCAGTGCTACCAAGATGAAACATCCAAGTCCCAGAGGGATGGAGAAGAATGAGCAGCTCTGGCATTCTTCCCCCTGCTTATTGCAACCCCATGCCAAATCCCACACCAAGCAGCAGCAGAGAAGTCCTGGCCACAGGAGAAATGCCACCCAGACAAGTGCAATGCTTTGAGGGAGGCAGGTTTTGCTAACCTCCCTCACTGGGTCACTGTAGAGGATGTGAGCCTGAGGGCAGAGGCTTTTCATTTAATCCAGTAGAGGTTTTTAATAGGAGCTCCCTGGGAAATGAACTCTCACCTTGGTGGCTCAGCAGCAGGAGAAGCCTTGCAGCAGAGATGGTTAAAGGACAGAAAAGAGGCAATGTTGGCCAACAAAAGGAAACTTCCTGTTAGAGCTGTCAATACATCACTGGGCAAAGGACCAGAGGAATCTTCACACACACAACCTTGGCAAAAAAAAAAGCTGCTCCCTCATGACAGCACAAAAACCCCCCAGTAAGAGACATGACTTCTCTTCCACAGCCTTGGCTTGGGCATCTCTGAATTTCTGGCCATTCTCTTCTCTCTGTCTCAGAGCCTTTAATGTATTTATTCTAAGGCTTGGAGAGTCATTTGGGGAATACAGGCACAGAGCAGCCTGCCTGATGATACAAGAAGTGCTTTTGAACAAAGCACCACTCAAGTTTTGTAAGCCTCAAGATAACTGCTCTGTGTCTGACTTATCCCTTCTTTCTCAAATGTCTGGCCACTTTGCTTCAGACACAGCCATAACACACATAATTCCTGGAAAGCTCCAGGCTTCCCATTTGGTTTTGCCCAAGTTATTTATCATTTCTCCCTTTAGCCATCTCACTTGCAGAGTCCTTGCCCAGACAGAGGCACTCCTGCAAAAGAAATAAGTTGTTCTACACTAAAAGCCAGCAGAGATCTCTGGAAGTGCTGATGGGACTGGCACTCCTGAACTGCCAAGAGAAGCAGCCTCAGGAAAGACCCGAGGAAAACCCCACATCCAGCAAAGAATTTCACCATCCATCCAAGTGGAGCCTGAATTTTACCACCACTGTGAAGGACAAAGCATGGGATAAATCTGACAGACACTTCATGGCCCTCTTACCTCCATCCTTACCCAAGAACAAGCATTCCCTCCCTATCTGCAGTGTGACAGCAGCAGTTGTGGATTTTATCCAGGGGTTCAACATGCAGCAAGCACAGATCACTTGGCTTCATTAACAAAGCACAACACAGAGGCACAGGACATTGCCTCAGAGTGAAAAACAAATTTATTCAGAGACCCAATTCATTCTGACCACCTTGCCTTGCTGCTGCTCCAAGTTAGCTATAATCAGGCTGTCTGTGCTCCTGACTTAGCAGCGTTCTCCAAAACTGCTCCCAGAGCACTCATCCTCATCAGTGAGATCCAATTTACAAACTGAGCAAGGAACAACCCTTCCCAGAGTTGGCTCTTCAGTCCTCATCTCTGCCTTAACATCAATTCCAGTTAAATGAGGAAAGTACAAAGGGACTAAGTTATGCCCACACTGAGCACTCTGAAAACCCTGATCACATCATTCTCTTCCAGCCATAAGCATAAATTGTCCTCATTAACCAGCCTCAGTCTAACTTTAATGTTTGCATCTTAACCTATAATCCATCCAAATTCCAGCACCATATTCTGATGCAGCTGTTATCCTTAAGCCTGAATTCACAGCCTGTCTGGCCAACAAGCCAGCAGGACTCAGACATCTGACATCCTGAATTTGCTCTTTCTGATGCAGACACTTCTGGTTTGGCCTCAATACCAAAGCAAGTGAGGCTTATGCAGCTGGGTTTTCCATAGCCATTGATGTGCCCATCCCTAGTCAACCTGCAATATGATGGCCAGTTTCCACCCAAATTTCCTGGGGATGCAGACTGACCATCAGTTTCTCTGAGTTTCAGGAAATAATAGTCTAGTAGAGGAGAGAAAAAATTCCCCAGAGAAGGAAGGACTGCAAGCTCAGCTCAACTCCCACTAGACACCAAGGAATCCACAAGGGAAAGATGTTATGCATGCTCTAAATGAAGGGAAAATCATCAATTAGAGCTCAGTGAGCTTGGCCATGAGGCATCAACTGTATGGCATGCTGCCTGAACTTCCCAGCTCACAGGAACCACTTGGATTTTCTTTCCCCCACCCTGTGGGATTCACTTCAGATTAGATAGACCCTGAGTAGAGGAACTTTTGAGTGGTTGTGATTCAGGACAAGTCCTTTTAAACCAGTTTTGAGCCCAGCAGGTTTCTAACTATTCCAGATATGCCCAGCAGCCATCAGCCTAGCTGATTGTTGCCAACTGCTGTCAAATGGCAGCCTGGCAGCTTCTGCATCTTCTCCTGTCTCCAGAAGAAAATTTATGAATGCTAAACTCCACATAACTCTTTTCCAGATGTAGCTTAGATACTGCTGGTGGGAGAAGGACAAACACCCAGAGGTACAGGAAACACTGAGCATTTTGAAGGTGAACAAAGGTGGTCCCTCAAGAGACCTCCAGCCTGAGCTTCTCCCCCAGCCCTATGTGGAGCAGTTCTCCCTCTGCACCACCTCTCAGCCTGCTTTGCCAGAAGTTCAATCACCAGCATTAATTAGGAGGTCATTTTCTCTCTGCCAGCCCCAACAAATACTGAAACCACAAATCCTCAAAGAGTACAGCAAGATGGTGACTCCAGTGAGCCAGTGCCATTATTAAGAGAACAAGGACAGCCTGGTGTGTGTGCAAGCAGAGCCTTAAATTAAACCCAAACCCAATTGCCATCACCTCGGTCCCTTACTGTTCCACAAATAGCCTCTGCCCTGAAGCCATCTCTCTCAGGAAGCTAGCTGTGCTCAAACAGCTATTCCACCAAAGCAGCTCTTCTGCTGAGATGCCACACAAACCAGGAAGGCTGTTTCACACCTGGATTTCAGCCACTGATCTGAACATTGTCTCTCCAGGGGTTCCTGGGGGACTCTCATTTCACCCAGTGACACAAGCGTGCGTTGGCACAAGTGCCTGCAGAGCGCAGGAGCTGCGACGTGGGGAGGGAGATGATACAAGGCAGAAATGGTTAACCATACAGCCCAAACTTCTGCAGGAGCCTGGCCAAGTGCACAGAACAAACTCCTTTTCCTTCCTCCTTACAGCTTTAGGGAAGGAAGGCAGCAAAGAATGATCAGTGCAGAAATCCTCGGGGACAGCAAGTTAAAAAACCCACAACGTTCTCAGCAATAAAACTCCTATTTCTTAATGATTCTGCATAGTTTCCTATAACTTAAGTGCTGAATTATCTCTGGCCCCTGAGCAGCCTCAGATACAGCACTCACAGGACTTCACCTGATAGCACTTCCAGGGAACTGTTCATTCAGGGCTGAACAGACACCATGCTGCATCAGACTTAGCTTCTCCCTGCAGCTGCAGTGCCCACAGAGCCCCGTGCAGTCAAACCAATATCAGAACCACTTGCACCATCAGAAGGGATGGTGAGAACAGACCCAGCATGGAAAGGCATCCTGAAGTGTAATGGGAAATACCTGGTGCTACACAACCCTTGGGCTGTAGCACATCAGGCAAGACTCCCAGTTTTGCTAAAACACTGCCATTTCTGTCTGCCATCCCCTGCATGTCCAGGGAACACAGCACATACATACCTGAAGTGAGAGCAGCTCTGGGTAGCACCCTAAAATCTCTGCCTTTCAGGGCATTTTCACTTAGGTCACTCTGTTCAGCCAAAACCATTCCTTGTTCTCAGCCTTGTCAGTCTTCACCTCTCTCCTCCAGCCTCAGCCCAGCAGAAGCTCAGCCAGGACTGGCCATGCACACAGACAGGGCTTGCTGGCACTGAGAGCCATAGCTGGAGGCATGGTCCTGCCCCCATCACCATCAGATCACCCTCCTGGAGAGGTGCCTGTGGAGGCAGAGAAGGGCATCTCAAAATGGCATGTCTGGGCAAGAGGAGGGGTTGAAAACACTGAGCATTCAGAGCTTGCAGAGGCCACAGTTCTGCCTAAAAGCAAACAGGCTGGAGACAGGGAAAGAATGGACTTTCTCCAGATACTTGAATTTATGTCAACCTGGAGACCAGACAAAGACCCATTAATTCTTGGGCTGTCTAAGCAAGAATTGGAAGAGTGACAACTTCAGCATGATGACTTCAATGGACCATCTCCCCAGGGTGCCAGGGAGGAGATGCTCTTTCTGCCTCTACTGTCCAGAACGCCAAGAGAGATCCAAATCAACCCCAAGCCGTTATCCTCACCGTAACAGCCAGGAACCCTCTTCATCATATGTGCCTTGTGCAGGTTGATAAAGAGAGCTGCTTGGCAGCACTGAAGTCTCTGCTTTTCCTTCCCCCACCTCCTCGCAGCTCCCTGGCCTTCTCTTGTGAGGCTGACTGCCACTCAAGCAGGAATTGGTCTCTGGGGAGGATGGGGGGCACAGGATTTTCAAATCCCTCTTTTTTGAGCTGACAGCAGCTTTTCAGCCCAACAACAGCTCAAGATGCTTCTGAAGAGAGATTTTGATGAGAGCTTACCCTCCCCAAAATCTTCACAAGCTCCTTTTCTTAGGCACTTTGAAATAATTAAAGTCTTCCATCAAATTATACTGAAGATCTCTATGAAAAGCCTTTAATTTCCATTCCCTTAATGCAACTCCATCCACCAGATGAACTCTGTGGGGGGCTTTTTTGTTTTGGCCTTTTCTTTTTGCCATCTCCTTTTTAGTTTTCTTTTTTATTTATTTCAATTTTTTTTTTTTTTTTTTGCTCTCTCTCCCCCCTTCCTCCTAAAATATCATGCTGGGAAACTTTAATTTGATTTTAGCCTGACTAGAATTTTTGGGCTGTGCCACATCCTGCCAGCCCATCACAGCTGCAGTGGTAATCTCAGGCTCTCTTTAACTTTGATGCATCACATTTAATCAGCTCATGGTCGGCAGCAGCAGCAGCAGCAATCTCTGCCTGCATGGTTGGCATGTGAGGAAAGCCTCTAAGTTAGCAAGAGACCTAAAGAGCATCAAAGCCTCTCTGATCCATTACTCCCCTCCTTTACAGGCATGCTCAAATACCAAAATGTGGTCCAGCAAGCTGAGGCTTGCAGCAGAGAAAGGAAGGTTTTGTACCTTATCTGAATAGGGGAGATTGCCAAGTTGCCCTTTAGTTGACAGAATCAATGGCAGGGATTTTCCACAGGGCAGAAATGGCTCTTTCCACCCCAGTGACTTTTTCAACAGATAAACTCCTTAATGAACAAGAAGGTTCCCCCAAAAAAGAGCCAATATCCCTTTGCCAAATGGCTATCAACAGATGTTGGACAAACAGTGACACAAAGGCACAGCAAAACCTGCAGGAGCTGCTGCAGCCAAGAGGCACCTCAGGATGCCACTGGGAAAGTGCAAACCTGCAGAGGATTTCCTCCTACATGTCAAAGCCTCTAGCTGCAACCTGAAGGAATCAAGCCTAAGAACAAACCCCAAAACCATCTGAATTCCCCTGTCACTGTTGCAGTTTAGTCACTTAAAAGCCTATTTGCCTTTACACAAATGAAGAGAGTCTGCTCCCCAAACTGTTCAGGCCATCTGTGTGCTGCACGTTGACAGGAGCTCACCAGCACTAAACCCAGGGAGATACAGAGTGCAAAGGAAGGATGCAGAGCCCACTTGCTCCCACCAGCCTCTTGCTCTGTGCTCCAGCAGAGGCAAAGAGGCAGCCACCTACACAGCCTGGGCTCTCCACAGCAGTGGCAGACTGCCTGCAGAGATGAGAGACACAACTCTTCCCTGGAGTGAGGAAGGAGCTGAGGGAGCAGAGCCAACACCTTTGAGTTGCACCAAGCAATTCAGGAGAAGCCAAGGAAAACAGCAGATCAGAAAGGGCTGCTCCTGGAGGGGACACTGCCAGAAGGGCTGCACAAGCTCCTGTCCACTGCAGCAAGAGCTTCCCAGTTTGTGTGGCTTTCTGCAGGGTCCTGCTCCCACTGGTGCTGATCCACACCCCCCTCCTTGTGGGTACCCAACTACCTCATAGCCAAATGCATTCACCTTGTAGAAGCAATGGTGCTACATGTCCCTGCTCATTGCAGGGAGGGTTGGATTAGACCACCTTGAGAGGTCCCTTCCAATCCATAATTCTATAATCCTTACAATAAATAATATTCCATGATGTAAAGGAGAGAAACCAAGGCTCAGATCAAAGCAGGTGAGATGCCCACAGCCAGTCTGCACAGTGCACAGTAGAGGAGGGGATTGAGAGAACCAAATGCAGCCTGGGGGATGAGAAAAATACCCACAGTTAACACATGTACCTGAGTGAGGGTGGCAGAGCATCAGCTGCAGCCAAAGAGGAGGGGAGAGAGCCAGGTACTCACTTGGCAGATATCTGGAGTGGTGTGAAATGGTTTATCAGGATCCATGCAGGGGAAAAAGGGAAAGAAACCCTCACAAGCTGCAAGGAGCAGACTAAAACTGTTAATAATTGAGAGCCACAGGGCAGGGAAGAGAGAAAAGGCAGAAGGACACAGAGCTGCTCTGCACCTTAGGAGAGGAACCAGAGAGGGAAAAAGCAATGCAGAGGCATTTCAGGAGCAGCCAGTGCATTGGATGCTCTCACTGATATAGTTCAGCCCTTAAACTTGGCTTGACCACACTAATCTGAGGATTACATCCCAGATTACCCCTGAGCCAGAAATAAAAGGGATGCCTGTGTGCCTGCCATCTATTCCTAACAAAGAACAGGACCAGACAGCACTGCACACAGAGATATGACCCTAAAGGAAGCATGGGGCCATGTCCCAAAACAGCCACAGGGCTCACTTGTTTCCAGGGTGTTTTAGAGTGCTGCAGAATCTGTCATATCCCTCTCTCCCCCCCAAAAAAACTCATAGTGCTACAAAATTTGCCACACCTCCTGCCTAGGCTTTGTGAGCCATTTAGGAGAGTTCAAGCACTGGCATGTGGTATTGACAGCAGCTGCTCAGCAGAAGGAAGAAGATGATGATAAACTTGTGTTTGATTTTGGCATTATAAGCACACAGCAGGTGCTGGGTTAAGAGTACATTATGGGGTCTTATGGAAGCTAACAGGCAAGCAAGCAAATATGCATGAACAAGAGGTATAAGCTCATTCCAAACCAGCAGGGCTTGACTTAGTAATCAAAGGACCAGCTAAGTCCAAGAGCTGGAAAAGGCAACAGCTCCTGTAAGGTAAAGCATGACACTGTTTCAGGACACCAAGACTTCATCCCCAGCTCTGCAGCTTGGCTGAACTACTTCCTCCCTTAATACATTAATTTTACCACCTGTACCTAGTGAGAATAATGTTGCAGACCTCTTCAGTGAAGGGCTCTGAGGTCTCTGGATGAAGAGTGTTCTGTAAGACTCATACATCATCATTAGCTCTGGCCAGGAATAACCCAGAGGCTAGAAACGTGGAGCAGCATTTTTCCAGCTGCATTTGGCATCTGTTTCCCTCCCTCCAAGCCCAGCAACCCCACACCCTGATCCTCTGCCTACCTGGGCTTGGTCATTTATTTGAACTACAGCAAATGAAACCCTCAAGGCCCTAGATAAAGTCCTTGTCCCCAAACACCATGCTTCTGTCATCCAAAGCAAGACAAGCCCTGCTCTGCACAGCAAAGCAAAGCCAGGAGGGGAACCTGAAACAGAGCCCAGCTCTCAGAGTGCAGTGCTGTGCTCCCTAGAAGATACACCTTCAGTTATTAGCCAGTGCCAGCAGAAAAGACTGATATTCAGTAAAATGGGGAGATAAAATCTTTTAACAACACCCTCATCTCCTCTGAATTTCAGAGGGCTTTTTGTCCTGCAGTGCAGTCAGCTCAGCCACTCCTCTTCCCCTTCACAGTGGGACATGACATGGGAAATTCATTCCAATAGCTCCAGGGAAACACAAACCAAAGGGGTTGTGGGAGGCAACTTTCTTCTGGAGAGAGACTCTCAAACCACACACAGGCACCAGTGATTTACCAGTTGAAGGGATTCTGATAACTCTCCCACTGACAGCTCAGGACAGATGACACAGCACTTGGTAGTGTCAGGTCACTGCTCTGCCTCAGAGCACCATCCTGAACAGTGCTGGGATGAAGGTAATTAACAAGGTGGTAACTAACCAGTTCAAGTCATCCACTGTGGCTCCAATTCATTGCTGTCATCTGTGGAGTATCAAAGCTCAGTGGTAGTGGCTGTCAAGAAGCATGCAGCTTTGCTGGTTTTTAGAGAGGGGTCTAAGGAGCCCTCTCTAAATAGCCATGTCCAAAGAAACCTGATACTTGCCACCAGCAAGAGTCAGAAGGTGACAGACACAAGGACCCTCCTGAGCTGACCTTCTCCTCACAACCCCTTTGCTGAAGGGAACACTGAGACCCAAAGAGACAGAAGAACTTGTCCAGAATCACAAAGGCAGCCCATGGTTGACAGGACATTGAATTAAGATCACTGGGTAACACTGCAAGCCCTGAAACATCCCATCCTCAAACTGAGCAACCTGGTCTAGTGGGTGGCATCCCTGCCTGTAACAGTGGGGTTGGAACTCAATGATCTTTAAGGTCCCTTCCAGCCCAAACCATTTCATGAGTTACTGTGTGATTCTAAACCAAAGCAACCTCAGCGCAGACAAGGTTTCACCAAATGCAGCTAGCCAACTTCTTACACTCTTGGGCCTCCCAGGATCTAGATGCTGGGAGGAGTCCAGGAGGTCCAAGAAAACCAATCAATCAATCAAAGTATTGCTGGTGCATTCAGACATGATTTGGGTTTGGCAATACCTGATCCCCCTCTGCCCACAGAGCAGCTTTGGGCAGGTACCAAAAGGACCTAGTCTCACCTGTATGCTCCAGATGCTCCATTAAAATGGGACCCAGATCTTTGCATGCTCATGGCAAGAGGCCCAAGTTCCATGCTTTCATTCCCCTTTTTGGCTCTGGATGGGATGGGAAGGGACAAAAAACCCCAGCTCAACAGTCTGCAGGGGAATCCACTTCCCAGGAAATCCAATGCTAGAAATAGCAGATGCTTCTCCAAAGGTTCCCAGCTCCATTTGGTAGACCCAAGGGGCAGACATTCCTAGACTAACAGCCAGGGAAATTTTGGCAAAGCCTCTAAAATTGCCTCATGGGGTTTTCAGGGTTCACCCATCAGCAATGTCTGAGACAGCAACTGAGATTAAAACTGTGTGGGTGGCTACATGTTTGTGCCTGATAGTGAGCCTCTGAAAGATAACATACACAGGGTGATAGCTTGGTCTACTGAATTGGGACTCCAGAAATCCACTTTTAGCTCTGTAAATGCCCTGTTCCCCATCCTTAAATAACTCCCTGTCTCTTCTTTGCCCTCTGTAAAACTGGAAGTCTTCCCTACTAGGTCTTCTTGTCTTGGTACTGCATGGATCTATCAAAATGAGCTTCAAAAATGCCATTTTATGCCATACAGTTGGCCTGGAAGTCCCAACATGGATTCAAAGGTTTCTTGTTATGACTTCTTACCAGCTACATGGAGAGAAGATGCCTCCAACTCTTTCTCAGAGTGCACAGCAAGGTATGCACACCCTGACAAAGTCATACCTCCTTTTGCAAGGAGAGGTGAGCCAAGAAGCACCACAGGAAAACAATACATCACTATTAAAAAGAGTAAGCTTCTCATACACAAACACAGAGCTTCAAGGGGGGGAAACCTATTTGTTTGCAGAACAGAAGCTTGCAGAAGCTTGACTTGACTGGCCCTGCTCCAGCAGAACACTTGGGGACGTGCTCACCATCAGAAAGCTCCCTCCTGTGCCTGGCTTGCAGGCTCAGCCAGCTCTTACTGCAAAAGGGAGGGGGACACACACACATCAACCATTGCCTGGGTGGGAATCACAGGGCTTGACAATAAAATACACCAAAAGCCCAGCACTGGGTTGACTTCAGCCTGCCCTGGCTTTCCCAGCACACAGGTAGGAGACTTGAGAACAGTCAAAAACACCCTGGAAAGTTACTGGTCTCCTGAGACTAAATTGGGATACTCACTTCTCTCCTGTCCACCTCCGTTTCTGTCACCATTTTATTGTGAACATTTGTGGTTTAATTTCAGCCTCTTCCCCACCTTTTCTTTTTTTTTTTTTCTCTTTTCCCTGTTCCAACCCCACTAAAACCTGGCAGGTTTTTAAAATCTCTGTGTATCTTGATGAGAGGAGAGCTGGAAGGACTCCTTTGGGGACAATGGATTAGATTCTCCTGCAGCATGCCTACAAAGTCAAAACCAAATTCTTCCTTTTTTATAGGAATTCATTCAAAGCCTATTGATCTAAGCCTTCATCCTGCTCTTAACAGTCTCAGAGTCTGAATTTTTTGTCTAAAATGACAATCAGGTCTGTGCCCTTCCCTGCTCAGTCTGCCAGCCCAGTCTCCTTCAGCTCCTCCTCGCCCCAGTGATGCTTCCCACACGCTGTGCCCAATTCCATGGCAAAAATGACAACCTCCTCCACCTCCCCAAACACTCCTCCTCCCCAGATGTGCACCTCTGCTCCCCACTAACACCACTGCATTCAGGTTTTCAACCAGGGACAAGACTGCTTATGGTTCTCCACACACTACTGCAGCAGGTGGGTACAGCTTAGGAGGCTGATGGAGGCTGAAATCCCTCCCTGGGAGCTGGTATGAGCTGAACCTTGGGACTTCTCCTTACCTGAATTATTCTTCTGGAAGCAACTTTTTGCAGTCTGCTAAAGAGGTTGTAGATGAGGATTCACCCTTATGGATTAGGACAGTTTGGATTGACTCTGTGCTACTGCATCTAGGCATGAAAGAGAAAATGCCATAGGTGAATCTTTCTGTGAGCTCTCACTTCTGGCTCCTGCCTGACCTTTCCAGCACGCTTGGAACTGCTGAGGCAGTCATCAGATCATCCCAGCTGATCTTAAGATCACTGAGCCATGCCATCAGCACTCCACAGATAATTCCAGAGCAGAGAAGGGTGGCCACCAACTGTGCTCAGCAAAGAGGGCTGGGAAATCTTTGTCCATGAGCAATTAAGCAACTCTGGACCCTTACATCTCCTCCTTTAAAATGCTTTCCCTTATAGGAAACAGTCATTAACTTCAAGGATAGAGGTGGTACCCATGACTTCACAGCTCCTGCACCATCTCCTGGGGTTTCTTGCATCATCCTCTTTTCCAGCCCACTGTAAGCCAGCCCCAGCCACTCACCCCTTGGCCACATTCCCAGACCTAGCAAGTTTTGCTCAGGTCACACACCAGATACTCTGCCCAAACTGAAAGTACTAACCATCCCCCTTGCATGTCTCTCCAGCACCCTGCAAAGCTGCAGACAAGCCAAGGACACAGCCCCATGACTCCCACACAACTGAGACCTGAGCCCGAGAGGAGAGGCAGACAGACAGATATGCAACAGCAAGCACAAGGCAGCAGTGAGATCACCAAGCTGACTAGGAGAAGCAATAGCCCCAGATTTATGTCCAGGATCCAATGTCTGCTAGAGCAGAAGGTCAGGGGAACAACCCTGCCTGCCAGAGAAGAGCAGCAGTAAATCCTGCCTCCTACCACAGCTGGCCTGGAAATTACAGAAGAAGGACAAAATTGTTCTATTACACCATCCTGACAGAGGAGATGTTTTTTTCCTCAGCACCATGGCTCTACCTTTCAGATCTTCCTACCTGGGACTACTGAAAGCTCTGGCTGGCTCTTTTGGGCTGTGTTTCTAGTGGAAGATTAATTAGAGCCAAATTAGGAAGCCATTTAGGATCTAGGCAAGCCACAACAGGTTAAGATCACATAGGCAGCCACAGGTACTGCTCTTAGGGCAGGGAGACAGAGCCAAGCAAGTCAGGTAGCATGTGCTATGAAGAAGCCTAGGTGCCTTAGTTTGAGCCTGCTACCATTTGAGTCAGAAGAGAGATATGGAGCTGGTTTCATGCAAACACATGGCTTAAGGGCAGATAAAAAGGGTAAGGGGGTAGCAAGAACAGGGGAAAATCTGTCAAGTTCTAAAGAAAAAAAAACCATGCTGTGTGGTTTGATAAACAAAGCACATTTCCATTCATCACTGTTCAGAAAGTCAATAAACACCTGAAATTACAAACCAATAATTACTGTGGCTTGATTCCTCCCTCTCCCTTTTGAAAAACACATCAGAACTGGGGATCTTTATCAGCAAACCAGTAGGAATAGCAGTGCCTGATGCTATTAGTAATGCCTAGAGCCTGGAGGAACTCAGCCAGTCTCACCAGGACTTTCCACCCATTCTCAGACTTTTAATTTTCATTCATCAAGAAATCATAAAAGAAGGTTTCAAACACACAGAGTGGATTGACACAGGCACATTCCCTCCCCTTCTTCCCCTTTAATGACTTTGCCAAAGGAGACAAAATAATTCAGTTGTGGCCAAACCCAGCATTTAAAAGTATCTGTTATTTCCTAGCCATTCATTGTACTTAATTACAGAGGTGTTACAGCTCCTGTGAGCTCCTTCCCTTCCTGGAGTCACCTACATCATCAGCCACCACCACATGCTTCCACCCACCACAAGAAGATTAAAGCAGAAGTGCTGGATCATGCTAAACAGTCACTTCCCAGAACTTATTACTGTCAGCAGGCTGAGGGACACAAACATGCAGAGGCTCATCACTTTTTCTGGCCCTCAGGAAGCCCATGAGACCATGGGAAGAGGTAAAGGACCATGCCTGCTCATAGACAGTGGCTGGAGCCATCTGCATGAGCTGTGAGGTTCTGCTGCCAGGGCTAGGCAGGGAGCTAAGACTCCAGAAGGTTGCAGCTGCCAACTGGTGCTAAGGTTTTTATCCATCATGTGCTTGCCAACCCATTGACTTCTGATACCCAAGCCATGCAACACCAAACCCCTGCCTTCCCTCCTGAAGGGCTTGAGAGGGGTTAGAGCATCACTGACCCTGCAGACTGAGAAGTTCAAAGGAGGCCACACATCCATGTGAGCACATCTAGGCACTGAACTAGACACCTGCTTTTATCACCAAAACACCACATTCCTTTCCATCACCACTGACCCCAGCCACAACCACAAGCAAACAATTCCAATGGCACTACCACAAAAACCACACTAAAAGCCCCAACCCTCCAAACCCATTTCATCCTGTGAAGCAGCATGTGTAACCCCAATACATCTGGCATTCTTCCTTTCCTTCTGGTTTCTGAGCATGCTTCTTGTGCCTGAGGTTTGTTTCAGAGACAAGAGACTTGTTCTGCTTTAGGAAAGGAAATCAGCAGCTGTCTGGGAGATGCAGGACCCCAGGACCTGCAGCTGCCTGCGAGATGCAGGACCCCAGGACCTGCAGCTGCATGGGAGATGCAGGACCCTAGGACCTGCAGCTTCCTTGCAGAATTTCAAGCCCTTTCCAACATGTGTAGCAAAACCAGAAAAGTTGGCAACTTCTGAACTCTTCTAGAAGGCAAAATTGCAGAGTGAGCAGGATGTCCTCCATCCACCATCCTCAGCTCAGCTGAAACCTCTGCCAAGGCTGCAAGTGGGTTGCAAGTCAGGTGCTTGATACCAAAGCTGCGTGACCTGGCCTGTGAGCACTGCTGCAGAGAAAGCCCTGCCCTGTCTGTTTAAAACTCTCCTGGAAGCAAAGAGGCTTTGAAACATGGCACTGAGACAGTCAGAGAGTAAGGCCCCAGCCCCAGCTGAGCTCTGGAAGGAGCCATGTCTTTGCTGAGGAGACAGGCATGGCCAAGGCAGCATGTGCCCAGGTGCTCCAGAAGCCACGGGTCACAGCAGCCCAGTTAAGCCAGCAGTTGTCATCCCAGTGCCAAGCAGGGACAGAGGAGACTGATCTCTGCTTGTCACATGCTTGTACTCAGTGCATCCAACTGCCTTACAGATTAATCAAAAGAGCTTCAGCCCCAAGCCATGCCAGGGACTTCACAAGAGCAATTTATCACAATTATTCCAGAAAGCATTACAAGGATTCTGGAGATAGCTATTGGTCAAGGAGCAGAGGAGAGGAAAAAGCTCTCCCTGGACTCTAACAGGCTGCTCTCTGCTTGCCTTCTCTCCAGTAACAGATTATTTCCACCACAAGGAAGCAGCTTTAGGAACCTGTCACATCATCCTCATAGCTTTCCTTTCCTCTTCCTGCCTCCCTCCCATCTCCATGCACTTGGTGCATTTGGTTTCAGCTATTCCATCAAAAGGGGAAGGGGAGAAAAAAAACCAAACAAACCAGGATTAAGACATAAAAGTTTATTGATTGATTTTAAATTATGCTTTGAAACAAAAGCCCTCTGGATGGGCAAGCTTGTATTTCAATGTGAAAAGGGCTGATGGAACCCAGGAAACGCACCAGGAAATAAACAGCTTGGGCTCAGAGCATATATTTTGTCTTCATTATGCCCCTGAGAAGGTGTTAATCCACAACCTACAAGGTATTATTCACCCCTCTAACTTCCAAATGCGAAATGCATCATTAACATTCATGTTGCCTGCAATTAGTTTGCTGTATGGGAAGGAGGGAAACAAAGACAAGGTTCCCTCACTACATTTTGTTTCCTTTGCAAAGCATGGGGATCATAAAAGGCAGCCTGGCTGAAACTCCTGCACTCCTTAGCATGCACCAGGGCCTGCTGACAGCAAGATGCTGAAAGGTTTTTAACTGACATGGCTATTAGAACAAGGCAATGCCCTGGGTAGTGTTTTTCAGGCCACCAGGTCATGTAGAAGTGTAAGTGCCATTTTCAGGAGTGATTCAAGCACTTTGGGACAGATTTTCAAAGGATTCCAGCCACCAAAAGAGGCAGATAAGCAGCCAGTAGGGTTTTCAAGGGCTCCTAAATTAATAAAGTCCCTGAATCCTGTTGATATTTCATTTAAAAAGAAGGGCTTTAGAATTTTTCTGTCTTACAGGTTAAAAGACATCTAGATGTGGGACTGAGGGCCATGGTTTAGTGGCATGGGGGTGATAGGCTGATGGTTGGACTTGATGACCTTAGAGGTCTCTTCCAACCTGAATGATTCTGTGGAGGAAATATATTTGTTTATCATTGGTGAAACTCTCATCTTCCACAGACTCTTCTGCCAGCAGACCAAAGGTTCAAAGTCACTCCTTTAGGGCTCCATGCCTGGGTGCTGACCTGTCCCTAAAGGTAGCTAAGCACCTGCCCATTAGGAGATGTTATCATTTAAACTAGAAGGACTTTGTTTCTAGGTGCTGAGCACTTCTGAAAGGAGATGGGCACTCTTGAGAAGTGGAAAGGCAACACTACTCATAGGTGAGCTGTAAGATCTTCCACCCTTCCAAGCTTCATGGCCATTCTTTGAGGGACTCAGCTTCAGCAGCATAGCTGGAGCAGCTCAAAAGAGTCTGTTGAAAAAAAGACAAAGAATCTGTACACTGTCCTGAACCCTTGTGCTAAACCAACTCCCACTTACAGATCAGCAAGGACCCCTGTGGTTCTTCAGGCCCCCTTCCAAAATAACTGGCCATGGGCTTTTTTGAGCTCATGCCAGTCTCAGCCAAGGCACATCTTCCAGGAAAGGATCCAATCACAATGTAAAGTTTCTATTCATGGATAATTGACCACAAGCCTTAAGGGAGATACTACAGTTTCTAATTACTCTCACTGTTCAAAAACATCTGTCTTATTTCCAAGGCAGAGCTTCTTGAGCTCCAGTTACTTGCAAATGGCTCTTACTGTACTTTCTTAGACCAAAAAATACAAACAAATGGAGTCACCTTGCCAGGAGGAAGGAAAAAGATAGGATTTTGTAGAGAAAAAGACCCTCTGAGCTCAGGAAGATGACTCACATCTGAGGTATCTCCCCTCCAGAACACAGTCCAATTCTCCTCCATTGAGTTAAGAAGGAGATGAGCCACTTCAGTGAAGGGAAGTGGGATGGATCCAGGGTGAGGGATGTGTATGAGAACTGAGCTCTCCCCTCAAAAACAATCTAAACCCTGGCCAACACAGACAGTTCCCCTTCAGCCTCCACTGAGCCCTGATGTTAAAGGAGTCCTGTAGAAACTCCTTGGCTTGAGGTGGGAATTTAAAAGGGTGCACCCAAGGTCTGGCAACTGAAATGAGATGGAGCCTCTGCTCCCTGTGGCAGGGGGGTTGGACTAGATGATCTTTTGAGGTCCCTTCCAACTCCTAATATTCTGTGTGATTCCACTTAGAAAGGTGCAGCTCTGGCTCTGCTGCACCCCCAGCTGCCACCTCCACCTGCAGCAGAGGCTCTCTGTACAGAAGGCAACAGGATTCAGTCGTTGTTCCCAAACACAAGGAGCAATCAGCAAAAAAAAACCCAACCCTCCCACACAGATGGAGGCAAAGATAAACACTGAGCCCTTCCTAATTAACAGGAGTTATGTACATCTTCCTTTAACCGTGGCAGCAAATTCCTCCTAATCCCCCTCATTACAGCACGTGAGCTCTTCAACAAAACAGCCCTTTTGTTTCCAAAGTGACACTGTTGGTGACAGCCAGAGCTGCCTGCCTCAGCCTAACACCCAGCACAGAAGCACCTCTCCCCCAGCCCCTGCTCTCCAGGACCCTTCTCTCTCTAGGTGGTTACTGCACAGCAGCCAAAAAGTTCCCAACGTGCTGCAAACCTGAAAGCACCCTGTGGAAGAGGTTGCTATGGTTGCCAAGATTTAATCCAAACTGATACAGGTAAAAGGGGGGGAAAAAAAAAAGGAAAAGAAAAGAAAAATGCAGTAATTAAAAATAAATAAATAGACAAATCTGGGCCTGGTGCCATGAAAAATGTGAAGTTGTCCCTGACTCCAGTAGCAAATGAGGCATGAAATGTATCAAAATGTGATATTGAATATAAGGTTGTATTTAATATTTTACAACACTGGAAATCTTGTTACAAAAGAGTTAGATCATAAATCAAGCTGAGAGAGGCCAGTTCTTCCCTTCTCTCCCCTCTCTTTACCTCTAATTGTTGCTAGCAAAGTTTGAGCAGCTGAATCATTCACTGGAGGGGGGGAAAAAAAACCAAACAGCTGAGCATCAGTCAGAGGAAAACTGGAGGTGCTTCATTTGTCCATCAAGAACAATAAATTCTCATTAATCATCTATTCCACATGAAAGTCACTGCTGATTGCTGAAGCTGTCTATCCTCCACAGCTACTCCCTGCAAGTCTTCAGGAAGGGCAGCAAGGCATGAGGCAAACCTCTCCATAAAGGCCACCTCTGCCATCAGTTCATTTACCCAATTGTGTTAATTGCCTATCTGGGCTGCCAGTTATCAGCTTATCACCTCTTAGTTGTACTAAAGATTTGTCACTCAGCTCTCCCCCTACCAATTTTGCCCCCTGATTTTTACTACTTCTTTGGATGCTAGATGTCAAAGCAGGAGAAGACCAGGACCATCCCATCAGCTTCAGAGCTGGGGGAAGACACCTGGCAAACCACAGGTTCCAGGGACAGGAACTCATCTGTGTGGCTGCTGGCAACAGATTAAACACACAGAATTACAGAATCCTTCAGGTTGGAAGAGATCTCCAAGATCATCAAGTCCAACCAGCAACCTATCACCCCCATGCCACCAAACCATGTCCTTAAGTCCTACATCTCCATGGCTTTCAAACCATGGTGACTCCACCACTGCCCTGGGCAGCCTGGGCCAATGCCTAACAACTCTTGCAGGCAAGAAACCTTCCCTGATTCTAAACCACTCCTGGTTTCACTCCTCTTCCTTCTCATTGCCCAGACACACATATACTTTTCATTCCTGCTTTTTGTTCAAGCACACCCCTGGAAATGACTGCCCCTGAAAGGGTAAAGGGATTTTAGGAAGATTGCATTTACAGTAGAGTAGATGCATTGTTTAATAGACTGCCTGCCATCCAGCAAAGCCTCTGGTGTCCACAGACACAGAACTCACCAAACACAAGGACTGAAGCCTTCAAATCCCATCCTCTGGTCATGGTAAACTAGCAGTTTTAAGTCAACCAACCCTGCCTGCCAAGTCCTGTTTGTCACTGTGCTAATGGACATGTTTACTCACACCCTCCCAGGAGAAAGCAGCTCCCAAGGGGAAAACAAAATGCTGCTTCTTCCTCCTAGAATCCAGAATGGTGTCAGTGACTCCATCAGGGTCACATCAAAGGTATGTCTTCTGAATTCTTCTCCAGCCACTGTGTTTCTCACCTGCCTTCCCATGCTCCTCCAGCACCATAAATGAACCCACTAGTGACCTGCAGAGTCACCTCCTCCAGCTGTTCCCCAGGACCAGCTGCCAGACAATAGCCAGGCTCTCAGCATCCTCCTAGACAGGCAGGATGCAATGCAAGCTCACTTCTCATTAGAGAATTTACACACAATAGAGCTTTTCTGAAGCTTTTTTTCCATGGCCTGGGCATTCAGTCAAAGCTTGCACTTATTTAGTTATCAAAGAAGCCAAGCATGAGAAAGAAATCCATAGAAAACCAGGCTTCATTACCTCCTCTGCTGATGATACTACCAGGAAGACCAGGAGAAAAAAAAAAGAACAACATTGGTACTTCAAAGTGATGGAGCTTCCAACACTTCCCTTGAAATTTATTGCCCAGAGTAATTGAATCACTGGATTGCAAACTAACACCTGCTGAAGGCTTTCAGAAGTTCAGCAGAGATGGAGAGGGGCTTTGCTCAAATCAGCACCATCACCCCCACCCCCTGCCTGCCTTTTCCCCTGGAGAGCAGCACAAGCAGCTCCCCCCCTGGAGTCCTAACAGCCCCCAGGAGACAGTCTGAACCTCACAGACTGCTCCCAGCTATCAAGGAAAAGACAGAATTGTTTGTTTCAGGTTGAATAAAATGCTTTCTTCCAACTTCAATATTTATAACCATAATAAAAAGATGAAACACATTTGAAAGCAAAATGATTTCTTAATGGCAAACAACCACAGCATCATTTTTACATGACATCAAACCAGCACATTTACTCTCTTCTATAATTTCAGCTTTAACTTCCCATTTTTCTAAGCATTTGTTTGGTGATGAATCTACTGGAAACTTCTGACAGGAAGGTGCTCTGCTCCCCAGCTCTCACCCAGCACTCCTGAGGCTCCTCTGTAGCGTAATCACTAAGCCAGAACCTTTAAGAGGTTTACATAGCTAATTCCCGTGCTAAGCAATGACAATTAGGCATGGAGCTACCTGGGCTTATTTCCATTTGTTTTCTTCCTCAGGAACAAAGCTTGAGCTCCCTGGGAGGAGGCTGAGAGCCAAGGTGAAGCAGTGAGTGCCTCCCCAGCAGGTTCTGGTGCCTTTCCTTCCCTGTGACTCACCTTCCTCCTCTCCCACTGTGGCTGTTGTGCAGAGCTCCTGCACCTTCACTTCACTGCCACCCACCACAGCCTGCAACAGGCTCCTTTCAGCAACTCTCCTACACCTCCTTGAAGTTTCCTGATTTCAGCAACACCTTTGTAAACCTAAACCCAATTTCATGCCTAGAGAGGCTTGACATCGGTTTGCTCTTTCCCTAACCTTCTGTCCTGCATCCCTCAGGCCCTCCCTGGCTGGCCCCAGCTCCTGAAACAATCACCACTTTATTTTGGGGGTCTTTTTTCCACTTAAAATTAGGCAGAGCAGCCACTGTGCAAGAAAGGTGTCATTTGCAGGGGCAGAGGGAACTCTCTGCTGTCTGGCTTTACAGCAGAGCTGTTTGGTTGTCTGCAATCACACAGTCATAGTCCCAGCTTGTCACAGATTTGTCCTAAGGAGCAGCATCCTCTCCCCTGAGACACAGAAGATGCCACATATCAGCTCTGCCACTGCTTCTCATCCAGTGCTCACTCAGCTCTTGTTGGAATAAAACCCCCTCCCCTTTCCTGAAATTCAAAGTGCCATCTGATATCTTTATTGCCTTTTTCTCCTCCCCCTTTCCTTCCAATCTTAGAAGACATTTCCACCCAACACCCTCAGTAAAACATGGGAAGTGTCCTCATTCACTTTTCCTAGAAGCAATTAGAAGCAAGAACAGGAGTCAGCAGTGTAGACATGATCCTTCCTAAAGGAAAGCAGATTTCTAATTAGTGAAGGTAGCAGCTTCTGTGAGATTCTTTCTTCAAGCAGCTGCTGCTGAGGGATCATCTGTCTCTCCTCTTTTCCCTTTTTGCAGTAAAAAGTTCATTTATTTTAGCATACACAACCCTTGCAGTACCTAATTAAGGCAGATGGAGCAAGCCTAGAAGCAAGGGACACTGGAGCAGACTAAAGATGACTGGTTGAACCCTAAACCATTGTAGGACAAGGTAGCCAGCACCCAGATACTGCTGAATGAGAGTTTCTGCCTCTCCTCTCTGCACTGAATGCCTGTTGGGAGCCCTGCTCAGCCCCCTGTAGCTGGCCCTTGACCTTCCACACATGTACACCACTGAAGCCACCCTATTTTCTCCTGTGCTCCACTAAATGAACACAACAGATGGGAAAACAGTGCAAGGACTGGCTCAGCTCTGAAGAAACCAAGAGACAAAAGTACTTGACAATGTTGTGGTACCAAGGGAGTGTTCTCACCCATCACTGAGCAAATGCCTATACTGGCATTAATCAGACAGTGAAAATAATGATACAACAATCCTCACATAACCATGACATCCAAAAACACCCAAACCTCAACCCATCAGAGCCATGCTGAAGGCAGCACAGCCAGGACAGGTTAGAACCATGCCCTAAGGGCCAGACCTCACAGCTGCTTGCTGAAGATGCTTTATGAGAGCATTCACATGAACAAGATTCTCAAACACCAGCTACAGGAAGATGACATTTTTCCAGCCACTTGCTTTTCAGGCCTCAGTCTAGAAGCTGCAGGCAGGTGCATGAAGTGCATGACTGACTGTCCCTCCTCTAGCCCTCTGACAGAGGACAGGCAACTCCCACCCCAAGCAGCAGGCATGTTTCTTCCTTTCCACCAGTGTCATTTCCTTTCCTCATGTCTAGGACATGAAAAAGTTGGTTGTTTTTACACCATGCCAAAATGAAAGCTGTGATACCACTTCACACACAGGGGCTTATCACATCCAAAAAGACACTTTCCATTAAAGAGCACTTTCCACAAAATTCCTCTTCCTTATCAATTGCACTTGGGTTTCTTCATTATCATTTTAACCTGAGGAAGTCTGACAGAAGCTCTTTTGAAGGGGGGCTCTGTGGAAATGTAAATCATCCCCTGCAAAGCTGCAGTTGCAAGGGCATCTTTTTTACTTCATGCTGAAAGGGACTCTCAAGCAAAACCCAACTCAAGGAAGCCTGCACAGACATGCCAGAGTGCTGCACAATTACAACCAAAGATTAGTTGAGTGGACAACTCCTCTATACTATTATTTATGTCCAAGGATAATAATGACACAAAACCTAATGGGGCTAAGCAAGTTCTGAATTAATTTATGCTGACATTCTGAAGGCATTTAAGAGCAGCCAGCATCTAGAACAGCCTTCCTAAAAACTAACAAGTGGGGGGGGGGAGAACCAAACCCAAAAAACAAACAACAGTAGCTTTGAGAGGATGCTGGCTAAGTTTGAGCAAGCAGGTACCTGGGATTGCAAGGACTGTGTGTCTCCTAAGGTCCCTGCCTGGGCTGGCATCCAATAATCCTTCAACACATCATGGAGAGAGAATAGAGCAACCTGCACATATGTGCCACAGAAGCACCCAGTGTTTTCAGCCAAGGCCTCCCCTTCTTGCAGATGAAGGTGGCTGTGGCATACACAGACATATTGTGCACCTAAGATACCATATAAACAAACACACCTACAAAAGCACTTCAGGCTGAACTGGTTTCTGTTCAATCTCTGTACCACAGCTTCCTAAAGAACCAACCCAGCATCAGGTGTTGACATTTCAATGATCACTTAATAATTCAGTCAGATTCAAGCTGCTTCACTTCTGTCTGGACAGAACACTCCTCCTCACTCTTGGGAAGGCTCAGGTCCCTTCCTGGACTGCACTTGCTTGCCTGGGAAGGCAGGGAAGGGAAATTGTGGCTGTGAAACAGAGGAATGCAGACCCCTGAAGGACACTAGCTCTTGCCTATGCAATGCAAACCTGCCAAGCCCCTTTTGCCAGCCCAAAGCTAGGGACTGAGCCAGACACACAGCTAAGAGAGCTCTCATATTTGACTGCTGAGAAAAGGTTACCCAAGCTATATTGAGTGGCTGACCTCAGAAAATCCATACATGCCTAAAGAGATGCAAGCTTCATCATGCACTTGCTCCTGTTTGCAGAGAAATGCTCAAGCATCCACTTGGAGAAGGGAAGAAAAGCAAAAACAACAACAAAAGAGGAAAATTTATAAGTGAATGCAGAGAGAAATTCCCAAGCACTCAGTTACAGATGACTGGTACAAAGACACAAATACAAAGATGAGATCAGTATCAATGCTCTGGGACTGGCACATCACAGCTACCACCTAGAAACTGATGAAGCCAAACAAGGGGAGGGCAGAGGAAGCCATCAACCAGAGGACTTGTGTGCCAAAGGCAGAGCAGCCTAAGCTGCATCCATCAGAGATGCTCCTCCTCTGCACAGACACACACAATCCACAGATGTCTCCTGCCTTACCCCCCAGAGAAACGCTGCCACTCTGCAATCATGCAGTGTCACTGGCAGAAAGGGTCAAGAGACAGCTGCAGCTACACATTTTCCAATAGCTGGGATGGTGTTTGATCAAAGGAAGGTCTTAGCAATCAGTGGTGCATTGCTGGGAAAGAGCACAGGTCCAGACACTTTAAAAGTCATTCTTTGCTCACATCAGACACCTCCTGCAGGAAGCCAGCACTTGGCCTCCCTCCCTTCCTGGGCTGCCTCCACTCCAGTCCTTGTTATTCAGCATATTTACATCAGGTTTCCTTTGCACTGCAGTTCACATTATACCATCTCAATCCAGTGTTGTAAACCAGTTCATCATAAACATCAGCTTGATTACAGAGACTGCTGCATATAATAAATGTATGTAATGGACAGCCAGGAAGCAAGAGACACCTTTATATTTTGGGGTTTGTAAAGACAAATAGCCTCAATTGCCTAATCAATAAAAATGCCTCTCCAGCTCCTCCTGTTATTACAAAGCTATTTCAGCCAGAGTGAAAAAGAACCATTGCATCTATATTCCTGTCCAAGAAGTCAGTGGCTGATCAGCCACTGAATGAACTTACTGAGCACTCCCAAATTCCAGCACTAAGCCAGCTGCATCTCCACTGCATCCCAGGCTCTCCCTAGTACCATGGTTCCATCCAGGCTAAAGCATCCCTTTTACCTAAATGGGAGCTTCTCCAGGGAAGGACACTGCCTCTCAGCCAAAAACATACATAAACACTAAATTATTCACCAAGTGGCAATGGCAGTGAAGGGAACATGCTGGCTGGAAGGGTTCTACATGTTGACACCAGCAGAAGAGCAGCTGGTGATCCCAAAGTGCTGGGAGATGAGGAGCTAAGGAGGCAGGAGGCCATTCTGGGGAGGCTGTGCAGGCAAACTCTACAGCAGGTCCTGGGAAGAGGGGTGCTGGAAGAGGTGCTGCTGCAGGGAGCACTGCTCCTGTAGCAGAGACCACAGATCCAGCTGCCAGGAAGGCTTTGGAGAGGCAGGCAGTGCTGGAGCAGTTGTTTGTGGTAGGAACAGCATGGACTAGCATGATGTGAAGTGTGCCACCATATGCCTCACAACTTGCTCACTTCTACAACTCCAGCTCAGAGCTGTAGGGAGCTCTCAACTCAAAGGACACAGAAATTGCATTTCTTATAGCTTGCTCTCCTCTGGCCCATGGGCACATCCTGTCTTTAGGCTTCTTGCTTCTGGGGACACATGGCATCCCCAGGAAGGATGCAAGGTTTTCCATCACTGGATACACAAGATCCATTTTATCCCTCAAAACCTGAGCTCATTGCACAGGTTAAAAGCTCTAAAGTAAACAAGCACAACTCCCAGTGTTCCTTGAGGAGCAGGCCACGGGGTGTATTTGGGCAAAGGTTTAGCAACTCCAGAAACTCTGTTGTACAGAGAGACAACAGGAGGAAATGGCCTAGGGAAAGCTTGAACACATGGAGACACTTGGATCCCACTTTGGGGGGGAGACAACTCCCTTCAGATCTTCTCTGTGACAAAACCAGAGACCCCAAGCTCCAGCATCACACTCTAAAAGCAAACAGGCTCCTGCTCAGAGCCCAGTTCTTGTATTTCTTCCATCATCTTTGCCTAGTCTAGAACCTCCCCATGGTGGCAGGGGAGAGCTCCTGGACAAAAGTTTCCCTTGGGTCCTTGGGAAGATGCAATTTGCATTGACTAGGACACCCAGGACTACTGCAGCAGAAAGAGGAGAAGCCCTAGTGTCACAGGGAGGTGCCACAGATTCCACACCACCATCAAATCTCTTCCATATCACTTGCTGCTTCTCACAGAGATGCTTTTTTTTCCCCTTTCCTCTCCTGGAGACTGTAAATCAACTGCCAGCTCCCTGGTGTTTGGTACACTCTCCTTCCTGGCTCCTTCCCAGATCTCCAGGCTGCCATTCTTTCCTTCTCCTCCTTACTCTTCTGTTCCCTTCATGTCTTTTAAGTTCACCTCTCTCCCCAGAGGCATCTTGATCTCCACAGCTCCTGGCTGATGGAACTCCTGCCCACTAATGCCCAGCAAGGCTGATCTCACCTCTCAGGTCAGTGTCTCCATCCCCTTGTTCTTTGCACTTTGGGAATGGAGCTGGGTTGCCCTTTCTTCTGCAGGTAGCAGAGGGAGAGGGAAAGAAAGAAATACATCAGCACAGCCCCCAGTATCCCAAAGATCTTCTGGTAGTCACAGCCTGAGCAGAACTGCCCTTCAGCCCTGTCCAAGCTGAGCTGTTGCTGGCTGGGGAAAAAAAAAAGAACTCATTTCACTTATCAGTAAGGGAAGAGAGATTAGAGATGTTCTGAGTCTGAAAAGGAAAATCAGTGCATGAAGAAAGAAAAGGTGCTGGCAGAGAAGGAGAAGAGACTTTTGCTTGTCAAGTACAAGTAGAAGCTAAGAGGAGAAAATGGGTCAAGGAGTGAAGAAGGGTTAGGAGAAGGGGAAAGCCAGGCTACAAAGAGAAGATACTGCAAACAGTTCTGCCCTATACTTCAGGCTGATTTGGAGTAAGGAGAAGAAACCAATGCCACAGGCTTCTCCCTTCTGATGCAGGCAAACAGATCTTGAAGCACTCTAGCATCAAGACCAGAGGTGTGGGGGGGGAATTGTTCTCTCTCTCCATCATTTGCACTCCCCTTTGCCATGATCTTACACCAAGCATCCACCCCAGCCCACCTCCCTCTCCCCAGAGACAGACCCACATGGGCACACACTCTCTCCCTGCCTCCTGGACCACTGTCTAGGCTCAGGAGATTTTGCAGCTTGCCAAGATGTTGAGAAAGACCTGCCAGGGACTTGTCCAAATCCACCCACTTTGCTCTTGAACTCTCTCTCTCCTCTCTCTGTGACCCCTTCTAAAAGCTCCCACTGTAGCTCAGCCCTTCCCTCTTCTCTCCCAAGCAATTTCTTGGCATTTTTTACTCCATTCCTGCCCCCAACATTCTTTCCTCCTCCCCAGCCCACAGACTCACCCCAAAAAGCAGCCAGCCTCCTCCCTTATCCCAAAGGATGCCTGCTGCCGTGGCTTAAGGATACCAGGAGCATGTCCCAGCTGTGGCTGCAGCCTCTGGGGCCAGGGCTGCACATATTGCCCCATTTCCCAGAAGCTCTGGCCCTGCTTTGGCAGAGCTCTCTTTCATTAAGCCCCTGGCTAGGCTGAGAGTTACTCATGCCTGGCTAAAAGCTCAGCTGAAGCACAGCCAGGGTGAAGAGGTCTTGCCAGCAGGTGAAATACAGCCCCTGGGACAAGCTGTGATCACTAAAAGCTAAGCCATGCCAAGGAGAGGGGTTAAGGGGATGCAGAAGCTGGAGAGGGGAGGGGAGGAAGGGTGGGTGGGCTGCTGTTGGAGCAGGGAATGCATCTCTGCCTGATGGTAAATAGAAGACGACACATGCCTGTCAAGGAGCACCCTGGTGAATATCTGAACATCTACCATACTGTTCATTCATGTAATTTCCCATCTCCCCCAGCTCAGCACCCACAGAGGAGGCAGAGAGGTTCCCAGCATCATGAACTGCCAGCTCAAAGAGCCCTGAGGGAGCAGAGAGGGACACAAAAGCCCTGATGTTGCTGCTAGGGCTGGGCCATAGTGGTCCCAGGATCACTGCAGCCAGACCAGCTGCTCTGCTCCAGGCACAGCAGCCTTTCAAGGAGCTTCCCTCCACCTAAGATTGCACTGCAAACACCCAGGGAGGAAAGGAGCCCACCTCATAGTATTTCAACACAGAAAAACTCATTTAAAAGGAGAAAGGAAAACAAAGAGGTTGGTAGCAAGCCCTGGAAGAGAAGAAAGGGAGCAACATGGATTCAAGCCACAGTATATCTGCAAGAGAGAGGAACACTTAGCTTATGAAGACCCCTCCCTCTGAAAAACCAAACCTGACAACCCAAAGGCAAGCACACAAAAAAGAACAACTCTCTGCAGAGCATCCCTGAAAGAGGAAGTCAAGTTTGGTCAGAAAAGAGGATTATTTGAACATAACAATGCCCCCTCCCCAAGTAGCTTGAGAAAACCTGGTTTGTATTTTCTTCTCTTGCAAGGCTGAACTATCCCAAATATCACAGAAGTACCACAGAGCCTCAGTCAGCTCCAATAAAAACCCACATCACAAGCAAGCAGCTGAAGGGCCATGAGGTGAAAGACACTTACAATAAAATGTAAAAAAAAAATAAAGAAAGAGAGAAAAAGGCAAAGGCAACATCTGCAGAGCAATGCCCAGCACTCTCCTGGCCACACTTGCAAAATTCCCTCAGTTTTCAAAGACTTCTCTCTTTCTCCCTTCAGGAACAGGTTTTTATGCAGGTGATTAGCAGCCCCTAGGGAAATGTGCTTCCCCCACCAGCCTACAATCCCAGGCAGTGCCTCTGGATGATGGCAGGAGAGGAAGGACCTTGTCCTCTTGACCACTACACTGCCATGGATGCCAACCATCCTTAACTGCAGCAGCAAGGAGAATTGGGGCACGTGAAGTTCTTCAGTTGTACAAAACCAGCCCAGCACCAACAGCTGATAAAGCTGAACAGAACACTTCCCAGCATGGACTCAGCTCCCCTTGGGACACACCAGTGGTCTGGCTCTGGTCTGGCTGCCAGGGCCTGACAGCAGCCAGCACTGAGTACTTGAGAAGTGCAAAGGCAAAGGGGAGACAGCTTGGCCTGAGGTTAAGTTTCTCTCAGCTCTCATTAAGCAGAAGTTAGGTCATATCCTGAAGCATAAGAATTTATAACTTTCTATTCATTTATGCTTTTAGACTTACAACTCCATAAAATGTCTGATAAGCCACATAAATATCTCCTCTCAGCTCCAATTATGCTGTGTGACAATGAACACCACAGGCTATTTTTCCACTTAGGAATTAACCCACGTCAGCAACTCAAGTCTGACTTTACATTACCTTGTCTCTCCTGAATGAGCCAGCCACACAGTTTTGTCTGCTCATCAGAGAAAAACTTGCACATCAAATGCAACAAAACGAATTTTGGACTGAACTTTGTCTTATCACACAGGGCTTGGTCTCCAGGCCTCACTAGCAAACCTCCTCAGATGCTAACACAATCACACTGCATGAGCACTCTGACCATCAGCCCACTGCACTCTTCTTTCAGAGCATGCCTCCTGAAAGCCTGGCAAACCAGAGAGAAGCTACAGAGCCATGAAGGTTGGAAGAGATCTCCAAGATCATCAAGTCCAACCAGCAACCTAGCACCCCCATGCCACTAAACCATGGCCCTAACCACCACATCTCTATGGTTTTGAACCCCTCCAGGGATGGTGACTCCACCACTGCCCTGGGCAGCCTGGACCAATGCCTAACAACCCCTTCAGGGAAGAAACTTTTCCTGCTATCCAATCTAAACCTCCCCTGGTGCAGCAAGCAGGGGTTTCAGCAGCCTCATGCCCCCTGGCACAGCACAGAGCAAAGTCACTCAGAAACCAAAGTCCAACCAGCACCATCCATTGCTGCATCACTGCTCCCTTGCCCAGAGCCTGACCTTCTCTAGGTCCAACACAGCCACAGAGGAGAAGGAAAGGATGAAGAAGTGAAGCCAAGCATTGCAAACTGGATGCACACCATGCTCCTCCCTCCATGCTGTAGGAGTCCTCTCTGGTGTCATCCCAACAGCAAGCTCTGCTCTGACACCTGATGCTGAGCCTGCTGTGGCTATTGCTGTTCCAAGCACACCCAGCCATATGGTGCAGAGTGGCAGAGCTGCTCCTTCTCTCCTACAGCATTACTCCAATGCTCCTCCTAGCAAGGCTAGGAACTTCACTGCAAACATCTCCTCTTCTACAGGGGAAGGGCAGTGAAGGAAGAAGGAGGGGAAGGGGGAAGACTACAGCTCCCTTCTGTCTCTCTGCAGCCCTCCAGGAGAAGAATCCACCGTGGCCTTTTGTTATTCCTTCAGTTTAAACGTTACTGTCACAAGTCCTTAAGATGTCAACAACGAAGAATTCCTTGTTCTCCTAATTAATTCAGCAACCTCCCTGAAATAATAGGAGCTGCAATTGTAATTCCAAGCTCACCCCTCGACCACTGGAATCAACTAATTAAATAACAATCAGCACTCCCGTTTGCATTTGGAAGATGGACTGTTCCTTTTTATTGCTGCAATTAGGGGAGGCACTCCATAATGGGAATGAAACACAAATTTACCCAGGAGCCCACTAAATTGTGACCATTCATACTCTGCTTTCTTTGGATCCTAGCAAAGAAATGGCAATTTCCTCCCTTCCCTGCTTCCTCTCTTCCAAAGGGCACTCTGGAGATGGGAGGCAGGTTACCAGCTGCAGACAGCCCTGCTGTGCCAGCACCAGCTTCTCCACCTCCCTGTCAGGATAACCTCTGTCTTTCTGATCAAGGTCCCTCAGAAGCATCTCAGACTGCAATCCTTTATTGAATAAATCAGCATGGAGCTGCAGACACACTCACACAGAAGTTTTGGCTGAGGAAGGAACTGTCCTGAGGTCACTGGTTGTATGCAGCACATGTGTGAACGCTGCTGTGCTGCAATCACCCTGGCTCAGATCTTGGTAGAGGCAAAGCAAGGACAGGGATCATTAGTACAGTGACAACAGGCTGGAGAGACAGCAGTCCTGGATGCTCAAGCAAGGTGCCTCTCCTTGACACCTCCTGGAGGTGTCACCCTTTCTACCACTGTGCCTGCAGCAGCAAATTCCAAATCCTTGCTGTCCTCCCCAGAGCAGTTCCTCTAAGTGATGGCCAGGCCACATCATCCATGGAAGTGCTAAGTGTTTTGCACAGAGCAAAACCAGTACTGGGAAAAATACCTGGGGGAGAGAGTTCTCTCTTTTAAAGGAGGATACCTGGACATCACTGGCATCTTTTGAGTCCTTTTCCTTCTTCTGTACCTGTACCTCAAGGTCAATGGTTATGAGGTCCTGTGCATTTGCCAACACTTCCCTCTCATGTCTTCCAGCCTTGTTCTAGCTGAGTTGGAAGAATCCTCTGTGGAGACAAGGCAAAGTCCTGCACAAGTTAGTGCACCCTCTCTAGCACAGCCACTGGACACTAAGCTGAAAGGGAATAGGTCCCTCACCTAGTGAGGTGCACCTCGAGGTGCTCAGAAATCCCCAGCCAGAGGTTACTAACAAACAGGGTGCTCCTCACTGGCTGAGGCTGTACACAACCTGCTGCTCTTCTGGGCCTTGCCATTCAAGCTCTGCCTTCCCAGCCCTGTTTAAAGGGCAGCAGCAGTCTGAAAAGCAGGATGGTAGAGCAAGCATCCCTGTTGGGACATTAGTCACTCTGATCAAATGAGCCCAGATTTCTCTGAGATTCTCCCTCTCTCCTCTCCCTAACTGCCATTCCTGCAGGCTGAGATGGGAGCTGGAGATTCATGCTGGGTCCTTCCTTTTTTGAGTCATAAACAAAAGCCAAATGCAGCCTGTGAGGCCACCAGGCCCAGGAGAAGCTGGCTGTGTTTTTGGGGATAGAGAAGTGCAATTGCCTAGTCCTTTAGCTGACATTAGCTCTCCTGGTGATGCCCAAGCCAGAGCAGATGATGACTTTTCCTCCAGCTGCTGTGCTGTCTCTGCAGGGCTAGCAGGAGCAAAGAGGAGAATGAACAGAGAGCTCTGACTAAAAGCAGCCAGGTGTCCTAGGGAGAAAATCATGCTGAAGTGGACAGGAGATGGCCACTGCCACCACAAAGAGCTGCACATGTCCAAGAGAATCATCAGGTATTAGGGCTGAAAAGGAAAATGGCTCTGCCCAGCTAAGCAAATCCATGCTAACCACTCTCCCCACACTCACAAAGCTTCAAAGAGAGCTGCTCAAGATGTCTTAGCAATAAAGTCTCTTCTCCTTGCCCAAACAGGGCTCTCAGTGCCTAGACTGGTGCCTTGCCAACAGCAACTCCTGGCCAAGCCCCCAGAGGCAGAGCAGGAATGTGCCTTTCTCTGGAGTGTACCTGTGTGGGGATAACACAGAGACAACCAAAGTGGTGAGGGGACTTGTTTAGATTGGAAGCAACATCAATTCTGCACCAGTTTGAAGTTAACTCTCTCCTTCAGTACTGTCTGGGTGGGGAGCTGAGCTGTTCTCCCTCAGGACAAAGGGAAGCTGTGGCAGAGTCAGCTCTGGGACCAGATCTGCCAGGCTGATGGGAGCCAGTTTGGGATGGGATAGGAGACTTCAAGGCCAACAACTCCTGGAACAGAAAGAGACACCCACTGCAGAAGCAGAGAGCTAACTGGCAAGGATACAGCAGCAGGAGGAGGTGTGAAAATTAAATTGGATAAAAGGCAGGTGTTCAGGGAGGAGTGGAGGCTGAGGGGAGGGGGAAGGCAGGAGAGGTAGGGTAAGCAACTAACTGGAACAGTACCAGTATGGTACTGCTGTGACTGGCACTCCAAAACGTTTGCAAAATGCCTAAAGGAGAAGAAATAAAAGGAGCTTTCAAGTGTGTAACCAACCCAGCACCAAGAGGCAATGAAAACCTAGATCCTCACTTTGCTCTGGCCCTGCTGCAGAGGCAGAGGTCAGGCAAGCAGCACTGCCAGCCAGGCAGAGGTACCTCCACTTAGGCTGAGGGACCAGAGGACAAAAAGGCTTCCAAGTGGAAGCTCAACATCCCTGCTGCTCTGCTGCACCACGGTGCAGGGATGAGCAAAGGCATTTGATGGCATCCCTGTGACCCTGAAAAGCTTGCAAAGCCCAACCTCCAGAGTGGTTAACTGAGCCATCAGATGGTTCCCAGGTTGCCTGCAGAGCTGAGATGTCTGGAGTAGAGGAGAGCCATCACATCCTGCCAGCAAGGTCAGAAGGGGACAGCAGGTCTCTGCTGCTCCTTGACTGAGGCATCATCATTCCTCAAGTCAGGAATATTTCAGATGAGGCAGCAGCATCCGTGCTTCAGAAATAATGAACTGTGATTACACAGGATGGAGGCCAAAACACATTACAGCTAGAGCTGGGGAGAAATTCTCAAATAGTTTTTGTCAAAAGAATGGCCTTCTTCCAAAAATTGATCCTTTTTGCAGTTCAGCTCAGCCCCCTCACCAAGAAGTTTCCAGTTTTCCCCCACAAGCTCTTCAAGGCACACACTCAGCTTCTATCTCCTTTAGCAGGGGCTAGTGGAGAAAAAAAGCTCTTACCAAAGGGGGGAGGGTGGGAAAATAAATGATAATACAGGAGCAGAAGGGAAATGAAGCCATGAGAAGGAGGAATGTGACTTTTGTTTTTCATCTCCAAACCAGCAACTATTTTCCCATGTATGTATTGTTGCCAGTGTGGAGCCTCCTCCAGCTTTCATGGATTACTCAAGCCTGCACAGAGCAGAAGGCAGATGGGATAATTTGGGTTCCTCTGTGTCATGGGTGTTCTCTGGCTGGGTCAGCCCCAGGCTGAGGCAGAAGAGGTTGCTCTGCCCACAGCCTGATGGGGATGCATGATACTAGCATGGCAGGACAGGAGAGCCCCTTCTGAGGAAGGTGCTGAACACACTTGTGGTCAGCAGCAACCCCTGCCCTGTTATCTGCACACAGGTTGAAGAGCAGGCAGAGAGGGAAGGTGCTGACAAGCACTGGGGTCATGACCTGCACTTGCCTCCTCTCCCCACTGCAATTGTTCCCATGGCCAAGAAGGCACAAGGGCCTCACTTCAGGGCCATGGCAGTATTGTTGCATGCTAAGAGGACCTAATACTCAAGTTGATTCTACTGTCCAGATAGTTTTACATCTAAAATTTTACTGCTTTCCCTTCTAATTTAATGGCTTGAAGAAGTTTTCTGTAGTAACTGCTCAGAAGCTCTCTCCTCTGCCTGGATGCTGATGCTTGGCCTCTCTTTGCTACTGGGCTAAAGCTCCTCAGCGTTGTCACCTACAAAAGGTGGCTACAGACAGACTCAGCTTTATTCCAGAGGCTGTCACTGGCTTGCTATGTCTTCCTTAGGATATTTCCATTCCTTTGTTTTCTATTCACTAGTGGCAACAGGTGCAGCAAGCAGCAGAAGTGCAAGAAACAGCCCAGTGCTATGCAAGGAACAGCACACCAAGGGTGCTCCCTGTGCCTGCTCCTGTCTCTGACTGCTGCTTCCCTCCTCCAAACCAGTGCTCCCACCACCAGTCAGCCTCCCCCTGCTGCAGGCACTCTGGAGCAGAGCCCAGACAGACTTCCTTCAGCTCTAGGACCAGTTTCAACTCATGCTGGCATCACCAGGACCAAGGCAGTGCCACAAGCACAGGCTGCCTCCAGATCAGCCATGCCACGGCCAGTGTTAGTTTTGCTTTGGTTTGTCTTCTGTCATGCAGAAAAGCTCACAATCCTCCCCCTGCTCCCTGCCTGACAGCTCTGAGCTTCAGTAGATTTGAAAGAGCATCTATTAATTAGCCAACCATAATGAACTGAAGCAGTTTGCAGCAGAGCTGTTATGTTCAAGTCAGGAGTCTTTTATTGTATGAATCAGTGACCTGAACATTTTGGCACAGAGCACAAAAATCCAAGGGTTGCAATGCTACTATTGTGCTCCCAGCAATCCCTCTGCCTCCCAAAGAGCCTTCAGAGAAATGGGACTTCACCTGCTCACATCATCTTGCTTTTAAAAGCAAAGCCACCCAGAAATGCCTGGAGGCTCTTCCCATAAAAGGAGAACAAGTCGTTAGTCTAATTGGAGACAGTTCATCCCCAACACACAGATAGTTGTAAAGCTGCTTTTATAGCTACCAAAGATGGAAAGGATTTCCAGGTTCCTTCCTCTGCCTGCTGGTTAGATGAAGTCTAGTGAGCTATGAAGTTGCTGGGTCTCAGCTTCTAGAAGCCAAGAGATCACTATCAAAACTGATCAACTGCTCCACAGGATCAGAGTGCTGGCATGGCCAGTCCTGGACCTGGGCTCTCACCAAACCACAACATCTGGGACAAGGTGCAAGGAAAAACCCAGACTAACCTGTCCTGAGGGAGAACTCTGCCTAACCTTTGCCACTTCCAGCAGCAGGAAGATTTCTACCCTTTGCATAACCAGCCATAGTTGAGATTCTCCTGTTCTTCCCTGCAAGTGCCCAATCTGCATGACTTTGAACTCAAGGATATCTGGTAGCAACCAGGTCTGCAGGCAGATGCAGAGACAAATGATTGCTCCCATAGAGACCCAGCAACAGCACCAGAGGTCCACACTTCAGCACAGCCTCCCCCTGACCATGAGACCCCAGCTCAAATAAATCCTTTGCCAGGACAAGAGGAGGGATGCTAGTGCTACCTACCCTGCCCTGCTTCTGCCAAAGCTATGTCATCCCTGGCACAGCAGCCCAAACTCATCTCCTCCCTGAAAACAGCAGTTTCAAGTAAGGAAAGGGGAAAGTAAAGGAAACTCTCCATTTGCCTCCCAAAGTAGTGAAGATGATATGATTTAGATCCAAATAAGGTTCTTCAGTCCTACAGCAGGGCAGGGAAAAAAAAGAGAAGAAAAGAAAACAAACCTTCAGCAATAATTCAAAGTGTTGCATCCAAAGCCAGGAAATCATGATGCTTCTCTTCTTCTTCTCTCTCTCTCCAGTTATTTTTTACCCAGGGGAGACAGACAGGACTTTTAGTTTTTTCCTATTAAAAAAATACACAAAAAAAACAACCCAAAAAACCCCAACAAAACAAAATCCACCAGAAACCCACCACCACCACCACACTAAAACAGCCTTTTGCAATGCAACACCTCATCAAGAAAAATATCCCTTTGAGGGGAGGGAAAGCAAGGTGCTTGTACAGGGAGAAGAACAAGGAAAGCAGAGGCAGGAGCCACAGCAAAGGTGCTTCTGCCATCAGGGTATTGAAAGCTCTAATCACAATCCCATAAAGCACTTAACTCAATTAGCCAAGCATGATTTAGGCAAAGTTCCCCACTGCTGTTCCTTGTTTCCCTGACAGGGTTTGATCTGTCAAATCCTCTGCCAGAGGGAGGGGGTTCCAGCCAGGCAGGGATGGTGACACATCCAGGAGACACTGCACACCTCTCCTCTTCCACTCACCCTCTGCCTAATAAATGTGGCCATGCTAATACCCTGCCAGCTTTCAGCAGCTTCTTTCCCCATCTGCCCCCACTTCTGCAGTTGGTACAACCTGTCCCAATTCCTGCCTGCTAATTAAAGAAAAGGAACAGCCTGTAGCTAATGAGGGAGATGTCTCCTTGGGTGCAGCATCAAAATCCAGGCAGACTTTCTGCTTACTGTGACATTACTGTAACCCTCCTGCCATAAACCACACTCTTCCAGCCCTAATGAGGGCTAAAAAGCAAACAAGCAAACAAAACCCCCACAACAAGGCAAGGGTAAGGTCCCTTCTGGCTCTGGGATGTCCCATCTCCAGCTGAGGACATGGGCAGAGCCACCACTGCCAGCAGCTAGCAATGAAGCTGGAGCTCCCAGCTGGCCTCAACATCTCTTTTGCTTGCTCTAGTCCCAGGGACACGTTTGCAGCAAGAGTCTGTCCCTGTGTCTACAAGATCTCACCTGGAGGATGGATGTTCTGGTGATACCCACTGAGCTGTCAGGGAAAATGGGCTTCTGGACAGACACATTGGGCAGGAAAGGCCCTGGACTGGTTAGCAAGTGTGGCAGAAACATGGAATCATAGAATCCTAGAATTGTCAGGGTTGGAAAGGACCTTAAAGATCAGCTAGTTCCAGCCCCCCTGCCTGCCAGGGACACCTCCCACTAGAGCAGGTTGCCCAGAGCCCCATCCAGCCTGGCCATAAAAGCTTCCAGGGATGAATGAGGCTTCCCCAACCTCTCTGGGCAACCTGTTCCAGTGTCTCCCCACCCTCACAGTGAAGAGGAATACACATCTTCCTTCTTTAAGCAAACTCTACCAGACAGGAGGCAAAAGAAACATTTGGATCACCCATTACAGACAACTGGAACTAGATCCAACAGTCCCAGAGTACAGGCAATGATCTAAAACCCAAACCAAACCCCACATCAGCTGGATTTGATGCCACAACCACCACACTCTTCAGTCCTCTCACACCTTGGGTGAGAAACTAGCCCTTGATGTGCACAAACAGAGAGGCTGCTCTCCACAGACAGAATGAAATACACACCCAAGCAAGGAGGTGCACTGAAATCTTGGCCTTTTTGCTTTTCCCTCTCTCTTTTAGCTATCCTTGCAGCCATTACCAGACACCTGCAGCATGTACAGCTATCAAGATGATTAATTTTTTAAAGTCTCATTTATTTTAGCTGCTTCCCTGAAATCCAGCCCTACCTTGGAGCCCTTTTGCTGACACAAGGCCTGGGAAAACAACAAAAGTGCTTTATTGTTGCTGTTGATGTTTACAGATTTTGCTGCACCCATCTGTCCAGTTAATTACTTTGTGCAGTAGCCTGTTAGCTTCTTTAACCAAAAAAAAAAAAACCCTCAAAAAATAAATAAATAAAGCAAGCAAAAGAACCCAATTATCATTCTGGGCAGCTCTGTGGATTCCAGAGCAGCAGCACATCCCCAGTGCCACAAATGCCTTTGTTACTGTTGTAAGCTGACAAACGGGCAGTGAGAGAGGGAAGTGCTTTGCAAGACTTTCTTTATCCTGCTGGGATGAATTTCCATCTCCCCCACTTCATCTCCAAGCCCTCTGCCTTAGTGTTGCCACCAGGTCTCCCTGCCCCTACCTCTTCCCCAGCATCTCCCTCCTCTATCCATCCCCAGCCTCTCCTGCACTCTTCACCTTTGTCTCCTTTCTACCTCCCCTGGGGCTTGGCCACCTCCAGATCCCAGAGGCATGGCAGAGGGTAAGGGATTTGCTGGCCCTGGTTAGGATGCAGCTGGACCCACTGTTCCCTCTCTCGGAGGTGTCTTCTCCACACACACACACACACACAGAGAAATACAGGAATGGGTGGCAGTGGCATTCAGCAGAACGAAGGCAGGAGAGTTTCACCCCAGCTCAGCTTCAATGAGAGCATTTTTTTCCTGGAACAAGGAGTTGAATTCAGCTGCTTGGTGCTGTCTGATCACAGTTTGTTGCCAGAGTAACAGAGGCACTGAAGCTGCCAGGGCCACACTTCAGGAGAAGGAAGGGGCTGCTGCCTGGCACCCTGCCTGCCACCACGCTGCAGAGGGCTAGGGACATGGGCAAAGGGTCCTCTGGTCTCTCTGCAGGGTCAGCTCTGCTCCTAAAGCTCCTGAGGCCCCTGGAGATGCAGAACCAGCTCCTAGCACCTCCTGGAAATGTCCTCAAGTGACTCTGGACCAGGCACTTTGTCCCTGGGAGTGGGGATGCCACGCTGCCGCTTTGCCACCTTGCTCTGAGCCCACCCTTAGGACCCAACCAGAGCTTCTCATCTCAGAACAGAGTCTCTCACCTGCCCAAATCACCTCTCTACTCCTTGCTGCAGTCTTGGAGGTGATAACCCAGGTTTTCCAAATGTTTTTCCCCATTTGAGGGCCTGGACATAAAACTGAAGAGGATCCCAGTAAGGATGCTTGGCAGGTTAATGTGTCAGTTACCTCTCTGAGAATGTACTTCAGTCTGAACTAAAACACAACCATGTCTTCTGCTTTATATAGCAAAATCTGGCCTTGGGGATCCAGCAGACCAGCAAAGGTTGAACAGAAGTGGTTTTTCTAAGGCTGGGAGGCCATAATTTGTGCTTTGTGCATTGAGAGTGCTAACACAGCCCTCCAAGACAGAGAATGCAGTCTCTCCAGATCAAACAAAACAGCCTGTGATTTTCCTTTGAAAGGGAGGACAAGTCAGAAGTTACCCCATCACACAGCTGATCCTGAAGCTCCACAGCACACTCCAGATCACCAGGTGCCCCATGCATTGCTCTCCTTTCCCTCTCCCCATGCTTACCTGTTTGCAAATGGCTTTTTCATCTGTCCCCTGCTATTCAACTCCCTCCACACCTTACCTTGGTAGAGGTTTTGTAGATTAAAGCAGACAGTGAAAGGACACAAATAAATGCATCTCCCCTTCCCCCAAACTTCTCAGCACTCTCACATCATAGCACCACAAAGACAAGAGAAAAACAGTCATAAGTAAGTCAAATAACCACAGACACAAGCAGGCTCAGTATTGCACGGTAAGAGCTTGCTGGTATCCTACACATGCAAATGAAGACCACAGCCATGCCATAGCAGGGCTCTCAGACTCCTCTGAATATGAACAAGCTCTGTCTTTCTGCTGATTTCCCTCCCCCAGCCTCTCTGAAGTCAGGAGACCCAGCCAACCCTGCCACACACACTGGCTTCTTCCCTTCCTGCCTGCTTTGCAATTTTAATTTCCCCTCTTCCTAAACAGCAGAAGATTTATCATGCTTCAGTCAGAAACATTTCATTTTCCCAGTGTTGGGTTGGGTTTTTTTCCCCCTTCCAGGGCTCTGAAAGTCTTGAGGTACAGATTTTCCTAGAGCCCCCACCCCAGCTTATCCTAAAGCCTGCTGGCATGTCATGGGGAGCAGAACCACTCCCAGCAGGTGCAAGAAGGGGTGCAGAGGTGTTGCTACACTGCAAAACCAGTTTATTACTGTAAAGTTGGTCCTGCTTTTGTTCTCAGGGATCATGGGGTACAAGACAAGATCTTTGCCCCTTGATCACCACTGTCTCAATCATCCATGGGCCATCAAAGAACACAACTCACCTCAAGTCCCTAAGGTGGTTGCCTCTACTGGTTGTTTAAAGTTTGGCTCATGTTAATGGGACTTGCCCCAGGTTGTATGGAAGGTCTCTGGCACAGCTATGAATCAAACCTAAGATTGTGGTAGCCCAGGGCTGCTGCTCATATATTCTTGTCAACACTTGGCACAGACTCCCAGTGGTCAGAGGACTGAAAATAAGGTACAATAAGCAAGAGGCAAGGTAACACCCTAAATTCCCTGCCTCCAGGCCCCAGAACCAGACCATGCCAAGCAGAGGTGAAGTGCTCTCTGTTCAGTGTCACCCAAGCACAAGGGAGAAAAGCATCTGCTGTCCTGGCCCTCCTGGGGCAGGTCAGGCTGCCAAGACACTGATGAAGAAACTGTGGGGAGTGGAGTAAATCAAGAGCTCTGTTAGTTGTGTCCCTCCCCATCTATCCAACAAGCTCAATCCTTCCAAGCCATTTGTCTAAGCTGCTCTTTAAAACCTCCAGTGACAGATACTCTGCAAACTCCCTTAGCAATCTATTTTTAGTGCTTCACTATTTTTACTGTTCAGCAATGTTTCCTGGTGTCCAGCCTCCATTTTTCTTGCTGCAATTGCTGCTGTTGAAAAGAGTTCCTTCTGCTTCTCTCAGATTGGTTCCTCTTTGATTCCTTGTGGGCCTGTGTTCAGTGCTGAGATGGCCACAGGTTCCCATGCTTTAATAAATCAAACATTATGGAACAGAATTGATGAGCCATTGCATTTGAACTGCCCTCTGCAAGCCCAGCTCAGGAATTGGCTGTTATTGTATTGCCATCCAAGCTGATGCATATGGCACAGCTTAAAGCAACAGCACAAACAGGGAGCTCTGTGCATCAAGAGTCTCAAACTAGCAACCAAAATCAAACCAATTAGCAACAGGCACTTGCCCTGGCTTTCCCTTATGCACTGGCCACAGCCCCCAGTATTTGGGCACCCAGAGAGTCAGTTTCTGTGTCAGAGAAGCTAATCACCTTCAGATAGGCAGCAGCCAAAGGCTTATTTTTGTGCCTAACCTGTGGATGCTGCAGTTCAGCCTTAAGCTCCCAACTTTGAAACACTGGCTTGTGGCCTTGGGAAACCAGAAGGAGAGGAAAGCAGTGCCCCTGCCAGAGAGCTGAGACCTAGCAACCACCAATCATGGCCAAGGCAACACAAGCTAGTTCCTGAAGTAGTAGATGGGGAAAAAAATAGGAATATGCTGGGTAGGAAATCAAAGAGAAGCTCCCTGAGTAACCTCAAAGCAGATGAGACAGGCACAACCTTACACCCCTTGTTGAAGCAATAATGCTGAGCAGTCTCTCTGCTCCCAACTCCTCCTCACACACTGAGATTTTCCTTCTTGCTCCAGCTCTGCAACCCATTCCTTCTGCACACTCAGCTCTGACAGTTTGTGCCTGTTCCCTCTTGTGCTGTCCCTGGGCACCACTGAACAAAGCCTGGCCCCAGCCTCCTGCCCCCCACCCATGAAGTATTTGTAAGTATTGACCTTGCCAAAATGTTCAGGACCAGTGCTCATGCCTGTGGCCATTGCTAAACAGAAAACACCAACAGTGTCTGCATTCAATGCTTCCAAACAGGTCATCAGCTATGCTAGGAAGAGGGAGAACACACAGTGACACCAAAGGCATCCCAGTGGCAACAGCTGGGGACATCATGACCCCCAGACTGCAAAGCCAGGCCAGTTGCTGACAGGTTCAAAACTGCACATTTTCACTTGCCCAAAAGTTCATCCCTTCACTAAGAAAGAGACTGAAAGCAGCAACTCTTCAGTATCAAATTTGGGTGGTGGGAAGGGAAAACGAAGAACAAAAGCTGCCCCCCCCCCCCACCTTAAGCTAGCTTAAGTCCCCAGTCCATCAAAGGGCTGCAGCAAAACTCTGCACTAGTCATGGCTGGCACACTGGAAAGGAATAAAAGGAAGCAATGAGTAATGTCACACCATAAAAACACCACCTCATGGATGGGAAAATCAAAACCCAGCACAAAACCTCCACATAAACAAAGCTACAGAGAGAGAAGTACTTGGGTACAGAGAAGACAGGGTCCAGGGCTCCAAAATGCCATCTGCAGAAGTGCATTGTGAGCAGTGGATCTGAAGTGGTGCTGAGCACACCCCAGCTTGGGAATGGTGGGGTTCTGGTCCTGACACATGCACAAATGCAGAGATACAACCATCATCTCCATCCTCTTGGGTATCCCTCCTAAACACTGCCATTCTAAAGAAGCAGGTGAGGGCTTGTGGCTCTATCTAGCATCTGTAGCAGCTTTAAAAGCTGCATTTATGCAAGCAAATGGAGCATATCAGCTGCACTGGATTAACATCACTGTCTGCAAATGGGACTCAGCTACTTTTGCTGCTGTGCCTGGAAATTTGTGCAACATACAGGCAGGGAGAAAACTGCTCTGAGTTGTACTTCCAGAACAGCATTTCCACCCTCCTGTAGCATCAAGCCATTTTAATCCATCACCTTCCAGAAGCACACTTTTGCCCATGCTCTGCATGCAGAGAGGCTTTCCAGTATGTTTGCCCCCCACCAACCAACCAGAGGAGTCTAGCAGCACAGAGAGGAGAACACTCCAACTGCTGTAATTCACAGCTGGATGAACCCTGCAGACCACTGCTAGCAATACACAAATTCCATCAATTACCTCAGCTAAGGGTTATAAAGAGCTTTAAGGCAAAGCTGATTTGATCATTCAGCTCATGATTTCTGATGCATTGCTAAAAGCCCCAGATCCCCTGCTCAAGAGTTTACAAGAGGTTCTCCACCTTCATTTTAACAGGCTGATAAGAAAGCAAGTTTCTGGTTCTTGTGGCCCTGAAGAAAAGGTGAAGGCTGCACACTGCCAAAAACTGAGCAAGGGAAATGGATAATAAAACCCAGACACCCTGCTGCCACCACACCTCCTGACATGAGGCTGCTGTCAGGACAGAACCATGGACTGGGCAGGAGATGAGCACCAGAACACATCCTGGCTATGAAAGGTAAACAAGGCTGAATTCATTGCTTGTTCCTAAGCTATGTTTTTGCAGGGCCTTTTTTGGGGAGGTGGCAGCCCTCACATTCTGCAGTCCAGGTAATCTCATACAAGGAGACAATATTTGGGCTGCCCAAGCTGATCATCATGCAACAGTGAAGGAAGTGATGGGAGCGCTCTACCTCAACACTCAACTTGGCATCGCTTTCCAGCATCTCTCCCTGCCCTGAAGCCTCTGGAGGAAAACCACCAAAAGGGAGCCAAAAGTTGAGTGCAATGGAGGGAGAAGCTGAAGAAACATCACTGTGGTGAGGGATAAGGAGTCCCTTTTCCTTGCTTGTGTCTGCAGAAGGATGGAAAGAAGACATCAGCAGGAGGCCCAGAGCCACTGCACGGCACAGCTCTTGGACATGCTGCCAAAGCTTTGCAAGCCCTGACACACTGCAAGGGGGAAAACTCACCTGCACCCCAACTGTGGAGCTGGAGAGGGCACAGAGACTCTCAGGACCACTCAGCAGCAAACCCTCCTTTGTTCAGAACCTGTGAGCAAACCCCCAGCAGCCCAGGGTGGCCAGAGCCATCACTGCTCTCAGGGGGTTGAGATGAATGGTGCAGTAATGCAGCAGCAGAGAGGCTGACCAGGTACTCCCCAGCCCCTAAGATCTGCTCTGCATGACTATACTCATGAAACTAAAGCAGGCTGAACCATAAAAAGTCTTTGAGGACTAATTTACTTCCCCATGACAGCTTTTCCAAAGACCAGAATGGGCTCTACCTGATGTATTTTAACAGCACATCTCCTCCTGGTGTCATCTGTAAATCTCTCTTATCCTGTGCTATCCTCCCAACTTTGTAACAGCTGGAATAAACCCAACCTCTTCACACGGTAATACACCCAGAGACCTAAGAGCTAGAGAGTGAATTCTTATCCAAGATGATGATTGACTTGATCTCCAAAGGATAAACATGTCAAGATTCAAGATTTCTTTTTTCCTTCTTCCCAATGCAATGAAGATGTGATTGGAAATGTGGTGTTCTGGATAGATGAGCAATATTCTCATAACTCATCATCTAAAATAAATTGTTCTATCATTTGTACCAGTTAGAAGATATTCCAAGTCAGACAAGCTGAAAGCAGAAGTTTAAACACACTCAGTGTGGCAGAAAGAATATTAATTTCCCTCTCCTCCCTCCCCCTCATATAAATGTTAAATCATAGTCTCTCACCTAGGGTTAATTAATCTTTCCAAAGTGCTCAAGGCCACCAAAACACACAGCAGAAAAAGATCTTAAAAGACCAGCCCATGGCTTCAGGAAAGCCCACAGCACAAATTCTTACAGATTTCCTGCAAGATTTGGCAGAGAAGAAATAATTGAAGATGCAAACCCACACCATGGCTTGCCATGAGCCTCAGCCTTTGAGGGGAAACCAACTGCAATTACTTCAGACATGCTGGATCCTAGAGTGGATCCAGAAGAGAAGCACCATTCAGTGCAGGGGATTGCTGGAATGTGCTGCCAGCTCCTCTGCTGGTGTTACAGAAGCACTCAGAGGACTCAAAGACTTGTGGATCCTGGTGCAACATCAACCCCTCCTGCTCTCCTGCCTGCAGCACCTGCCTGGCCCTGCTACCACTTCGCTGCACAAGGGCTCAGGCAAGCTCCTGCACCAGCCTTGGCCTTTGCTCACTAGCATGTACATCCTGCACAGTAACCTTTCCACATCTCTGCACACACAACAGCCCCAGGGAGCCTGAAGAGCTTCACTGAGGGACTGGAAAAGGCTTTGACAGTGCAAAACATTCCATGAGCTCATTGCTCCATACCCAACACCCTGAACACCTTGTCCACCACTGCCTGACTGTGGAGCCACTGACATGAAAGATGCCACAAGAGAGCTCAGGTCTGGATTTCCTTTTTCCTCCCCAGCCCCATAAAACATGATTCCCTTCCATAACTGAACCTTCAGCAACAAAGAGCCTCTAATGAATGGAGCAATTTCTGGTGAAACTCAGACCCTAAATCCACCCAGACAAGAGCTCTTGGACCTAGTCCAGCAGCATCCCCTGCTTCAGTTCTTCTCTCAGGCCACTTACAACCCCTGAAGTGTTTAGGTCCATTAAAGGTACTTGGGAGAGAACAAGGATGGCATGCAGGCTGAGATCACTCCAGAGAGGAGGAGATGATGCTCATTACTGGTAAAATGGAACCACTGGGGGAGTTAAAATGAAAAGTCAAGACAGTTAACTGGTGCAAGAGCAGCTAGACTATTTCTGCAGTGGCAAGCCAGCTGCCTGAAAGGAGAATAACAGATTACATCAAAGCAGTGACAGACAATCAATGAACACTCAGTTAACAGTTACAATATTACTAACTTAAGCAAAATGTGGTTTTGCAAATGGTAATCTCTCCCTTGTACTGATACAACACTAATTTAATTGTCTTCAGTGCACCAACATCAAATGTGGGAAGAAGGAAAAAAAAACCTCAGATGCCACCATCTGAATGGAAATCCTCTCTGAATCCACAAAAAAGCCAAGAGAAAGGGGTGGAAGGAGACAGAGGCAATTGTTGTTCAACCAAAGGAGTCATCCTCACCAGCAAGGGTGACACAGTTGAGCACACACAGCACTGTGCCATGACAGCCTGAGCTTCTGGCCAAGACCTAGAAATGGGCTCAGTTGACACCAAATCTCTTCTGAGCAGCCCAAAACCCTGCTGGGATTCTGCATCTCCTGCCCCCTTCCAAAAAAAAAGAGAGAGATTCATGACACAACTGAGAGATTAGCAGGCCAGTAATGACCAGTGTGATGATCTTGTTCTGAGTCACACTGGGTTTGCCCACATCAAGCCTCCACAGCCTCACTTGACCTTCAAGAACTCTGTAAGATGTATTATTCCAATTTAAAAGCAGCAAATGTACCAAGTCCTGGGTAATTTGCTTCTGTGTTTGAATAGAAAGCTGCATAAAAATAAGACATGCCTTTTTCTCACCTGAATTCCTCCAGCTTGAGCATCCAGCCACAGCACCATGTCCTGCCCTCATACCTTTGGCTAGCAGAAGTCTCTTCCCCTGGTGAAGTACTTACAGGAACTAATCAAATCACTCCTCCAGCTTCTCCTCTTCTTTGAGCATCAGGCTCTCTCTCCAGCATGCTTCACAGACCTCACATCACCCCCGTAGCTCTTCTCTTATCTCTCAACCAGTTCACCAACATCATTTTTAAGGTACAGATACCATGACTGCACAGGATCCTCTTCCTACTTGTGTTCATTATTTCTCTGCTTAGACAGCCCAAGATAGCATTAACACTCCTGAGAATTCACTGCACAGCACAAGACCAGCTAGTTATTGATAAGATAATGAAATTAAGCTCCAGCTTCTCACCTTGACTCCCAGGGATTCCTGTCTCCAAGTGTGGGCTTTTCCTCCCTGCTCTCCTTAAAGTAGATTAGTAAGTTCTCACACACCAGCCATGCTGCAAGAGCTCTCTGGGCATTCATCCTTTTCCTGCTATAAATGCAAGATAACTTGACCAAACTTCATGCCTCTCTCTCACACAGCAAGGGAACAGTGGTTGCCTTGGCTCAGATGACATGGGTAGGTGGCTATGCTGCAGACACCCCAAAAGCAGAGCTTGGTGCAACCATCCAGGAGTGCCCTTCCCTGCTGTCAGCACCCCAGGCAGAAACAGGGCATGCATTGCCCAGACACAGCTGCAGGTCCCAAGTCATGCTTTGTGCTACTGCAGTCAAGCCAACTCCCAGGAACCAAAGCAGCTCCATCAGTCAAATCCAAGCAGTGTCAGCCTACCTGTGCTCCAGACTCCTGCCAGAATAGATCCAGCACACAAGGGCTACAGCATCTCACAGCCCTTCCAACAGAGCTGTCCCTACAACACTGCACTGGGTCAGGTGGAGCTCAAGATGCATACTCCAGATCCTCCTTCCAGACTCATGCTCCTGCTGCTCTGACACCCACAGGACAAGCAGCTGGGGCCTTCAAGTGCCAGCAAAACCCCTCTCCCCAAGAGGAAATGACCCCAGATTGCACCAGGGGAGGTTTAGATTGGAGAGCAGGAAAAGTTTCTTCTCTGCAAGAGTTGCCAGGCATTGGCCCAGGCTGCCCAAGGCAGTGGTGGAGTCACCATCCCTGCAGAGGTTCAAAACCATCGAGATGTGGTGCTTAGGGCCATGGTTTGGTGGCATGGAGGTGACAGGTTGCTGGTTGGACTTGATGATCTTAGAGGTCTCCTCCAGCCCTAATGATTCTGTGCTCTGGGCATTGCTGCCAGCACATTGCAGACTCACACCACAGCCCTGGCATCTGATGCCAGATGGAAACTGCAAACTCATCCAGGGTTTGAAGGGACCTGGACCCAGGGATTTGCTTTAAGCAGCTTTCTCTCTCTCTAGCCCCAGTCCTACCAGTTGGAAGCTATTATTTCTGGATTTTTTTCACCAACAGTCAGAAAAAAAACAGTTGTCACAGCAAATCTGGAAGCAATGACATCTGAAGACAAAAAAGCTGCAGATTCCTCAACTGTTCACAGCACATTATGGAAACACATTCTTAGGGACTATTAAATATGGGGATTATTGACTAGATGAGCAGCAGCTCAGTGGACTAGCTTGCAAATATGTCTTCAGACAATTCTTGAAATGCAGATTAATTATCTAACAGACCTGAACAATTTGGGGGTTGGGGTTGTTTTTTTTTCCCCCCCTTACAGATTTTCCAATGATCTGTTGCATAAACAAACATCCAGACAGTGCTGTCTGCATTTGTGTTGGCTGGGAGATTCTTCACTGAGGAAATGGTGACTGAGGAGGCTGAAATCTTATTTAACACTCAGCAGGAAGTGAACAAAAGGCATGTCAGTCCAAATCACTGAGAGACACAGCTCCTTAAAGACCTTGATCAGGTCTCTTCCAGCCCAGTTGATTCTCTGACCCTTGGGAGGTCCAACCACCAAGAGGTCTTGCTTCCCAAACACAAACCCTCCATGTAGCATTACATTCTTTCCATGTTTATACCTTTAGGTTTCATGAAAGAAACCCCAACTAAATCACCCCTTTTTCAATGAACAAGCCTTAATTTACTACAGAAACACTGCTCCAGGCTCTCTGCAGACCCAGGAAAGGATCCCTGTTGCTCAGCCATGCTGGAGTCACCTCTGGAAGATCTGTAGAGCACAAGAAGGTTGAAGCTGGAGGAACCTTTGCTGCCCTCACCCACTAACTCCTGAACCCTTGTTAGAATTTTTCAGTCCCATCTTGCTTTTGCCTTTGTCCCTGCTCCAGGATGGAGCCCAGGGGTCATTCTCCCAGGACAGGTAATTAAGATGCAATAGGTAGGCTGTGTTTTCAGCTTCCAGCTACTCCCTTTCTTCCTGCCTTTTCTGATAGGTTCAACTGGATATCAAACCCAATGCAAAGCAAGTGTGAAACATTATTATTCCACCTTCACACCCACTTCCCCTTGGTGTGAACAATAATGCAAACTGCAAGACAGTGATGAATTGGACCTGGAGAAGACCAGATGCTCTGTGAACATTAGCACAGTCTCTGCCCCAAACATTTTTCAGTCTAAAGAGAGATGTGATAGCCTGCTTTCAAAGCTGTCCATGCACACATACAATCTCTTGGCACCAGATGTTAACAGAGCACACCCAAGGTGGAGCAAAAAACCAAACAACAACAAAAAAACAAGCAGAGACCAAACCAAACAAGGACAAACAATGAGTGTGGGTAGAGTAAAAGATGTTTTGAACCACCTTGTTTTATGGGGGGAAAAAAAGCAGGTTTTGGCACATGCAAGAGTTTGCTGGTTTCAATGAGCTGCCTACTAACAGTAGTATTCTGCACTGGTGTGTCTGCAGCCAGGCTCTGCCCATGGCTCCATCCCTTCCCAGCTGAGATGAGCCACATTAAGAGCAACTCTACCAGACAGCAATTTGCTTCTTCATCCCCCTATGGAGGGGAAGGAAGCCCAGGGCTGATGCCCAACAGGAGTCCCACTGCTGACTCCACCATCAGTGACAACTAGCCTTGCAATCCCTGAGCAGGACCAGAGAGGCATTAGCAAACCCCTTCTGGACCAAAATTAAATGCACTCTTCACTGAAATGTCAACTTCTGTCACTGAACCAAAAACTCTCTGGTTTTCAGCAACAAAAAGAAGTCACTAAAACCATTCAGGCTGAAGCAAACATTGCAGTGACTTTTACCAAGCCATCCTCTCCTGATCAGGCCCAGGCTATCTTTGATCTCAGGCTCAGCTGTCCATGTAGGAAGGGGAGAGAGAAAGGTGCAGAGCCACAGTCATGGAAAAAAGAGCTGGGTTTCTGCTGCACCAGCTGAGGTGTGATCACACAGTTCACCAGTCTGCAATGGCAATGACATCAACTGCTCCAGCTAGAGCCATGGGAAGGCTCCAGCAGGACTCTCCCAAGGGAGAGGAGACACAGGGGAGCTGCCATGAACACTGCAGGGCAAGAGTTGCTCACCACCAGGCATCCTCTCCCCTTCCCCACCCCAAGACACACAATCACAGCCCCAGAAAGGTAAAATAAAACCCTCTTGCTTTTCTAAAATAGCTCAAATCTTTAAGGAGCTGAGCACATGTCTGAGTGGGTGGGAAATGAGTATTATTATTACTTTGTGCTCACAGGGTCTGAGACCTCAGATGACTTGTTTGTGCCCAGAATAAATTTCTGCAGACTCATTATAAACCCTTGCAATGCAGGGTTTATAAGGTCACAGAAGCATTTCCATTAACTGTAGCCTGGCTAGGGATTGCCAGCATGATCTATTTCTCTCATTTATGCATATGCAATAGAGCCAAGACAAGCTCCTTTGCTTTATTTCCACATCATTGTGCTGATGCTGAGCTAACCAAATAAACAAACTGAAAAGCAAGTGGGGAAGGCTGGTGGTGGGGGAGAAGGAATAGAGACACTAAGGAAAAAAACAAAACAACAAAAACACCCCACCAGTGTGCCTGGCTCTTTCTCTTTCTCTCTTTCTCTCTCTCTCTCATGAAGGATGCAAATAAATTCTGCAGACTTTGAAGCCAGGAGATCTCAGCAGAGATGAAAATCCCCTCGTGCTGGCTGGCTCACCAGGTGCTCAGCTGAGCCACTGCTTGGGTATTGCTTTCCCACAGCACAGGATGGTCAGAATAAAAACTGTTAGACTGAGACCTGGCTCAGGGATTTGCAATGAGGCAGAAACAAGAAGCCTCTGGGCTCTTTCATCTCCTTCCCACCACTGTGAGACCACAGCCTCTTCACAACTGCATTTCAGGCACTTAGCAGTAACATTCTCCTTCCAACACTGTAAACACTTCCCCTGCCTCTGGGTGAGAGGCTCTGCAGAGCTGGCTAGGAAATCACCCATGTAGATGGACAGCTTCTGCCCTGGCTCCTTCTGATGGTGACAGATCAGAAACATGGTACCTACCCCCTTGGAAAAGCCAGGGGAAGCTGCCACCAGACTGTCAAGGAGGAGGAGCTCACCAGGACTCAGCAAAGCTCCCTTTGGTTCATTTAAAGCCAGCCAAGTCCAGCAGGATACCAGCAGAGCCCCTGCACCAGCCAAAGCAGCACCCTGGCTCTGGTAGCCATGAATCTCTGATCTGCCATGACAGGCTCTGGCAAGAAGTGGCTGTCACTGCAGACACTGCACTCCAGAGAGCCCCTGGACCACACAGTGCCCGAGGTGGAGAGCACTACTTGCCAGCTGAGAGCATCTCCTGGGGTTCCTCTTCACCTGGAGCTTGGCCACACAGCCATGGGGCAGCTGCAGACACAGACCACCTGTACCTGCACATCCTCCTGGTAGAATCCCACAGAGCATCCTGGCTGCATCACTAGGGAAAGATTCCCTCAGGTTTTTCCCTTCTCACAGCCTTGTAAAGCTCAAGTCTGAGCTGCACCCTGACTGCTGTTACAGTGACACACTCAAATCCAGCAGCCTTGTCTCTTAATTATTTCAGCTGCTTAACAAACCCTTTCTGTTAGCACAGCTCTGATCCATTTCCACCTCCAAAGCATTACAGATAATAAATAAGCCTAGCCTCAGTGTGAGGAACCTTCACATAATCACCTATCTATGCTCTGATCAGCACTCCTCCATTACACTTCTATTTTCTACAGCTTAACTAGGAAAAGCCAGCACTGAACTCTGCCCCTTAAGCTACAGCTATTCCTTGTCCACATTCTGCTATTTATTTCCTAAAATAGTCTCTTTTGGGTGGATCTAATGAAAAATCCAAATAAATTAGGTCCACCAGTACCTTTTCAGTTCCCATTTTATTAGCCTTCCCAACTGCAAGCAGCAGGAGGAAGGTTGCTTTTCTTCCTGTGCACTCATCCCCTTCCTATAAGCTATGGTGATTTGACCCCCAAAGTCAGACCCACCTAAATTATTTCAGTGGTAATTAGGCCCCCCCAGCTGGCACAGAACAGAAGCAAAACACACCTGGGCAATAGCCAAGCTCTTCCTCAGTTTGATTTCTGGAAGGACATCATGTGGCAAAACTACCCCTGATGGATCTGACAGTTCCCTTGGACTGCTGGGTTCCAGCCTTGGTAACTTCCCAGCCCTCCCTTTCATGTCAACACCTGCTGCTGTTTCACACTTTCTTTACTTCAGGGCCCTCAGATGAACCATCCCCAGCCCTACCTGTTTACAACACCCAGGTTTCTTCCTTTGGTCCATTACTTCCCCTTTAAACAATTCAATCACTGCTAATTTACTGTAACTGGAGATGTCCTCAACACCCTGCTGAAGAGACAGGACTCCACTTTCCCCCCCAGCCAACTTTTCTCTCTGCCACAGCTCCTCACACCTCCTGGGGCTCAGGGAGGCTCTGCTCACTTCTGCTGCCCTTGGAGGCACTCTGACACCCTGCAGTTGCTTAGCTGTCTTGGACACTACCTACAACAGAGCTGCTTCTGCCATGCTGTACCCAGGAACACAAGGAGAGCTCTCCCAGCCCCAGCAGGGCTTCCCACAGAGGCAGAGCAAGGAGAAAAGCAGAGGACAACAGCTCCCATGTCCAGCTCACTTCATTTGGCACAGTCCTGAGAGAGAAGCTGGTGTTGAGAGCTGCTGAAATCACAGCTAAGTTTCCCTTCCTCATCTCTCTTGTAAGGCAGCAGCAAATGCATGGCTGAAAAGTACCCCAGGAGTCCAGTGCTTGTTTCTTTATTTACATCAGCTCCAATTGACACCAGTTGAGCTTTATAAAGCACAGGAAACATTTCTGGTTTTACTACCCTGAGAGCTTCTGAACTGCTTGGAGCTTGCTAGCTCTTTTCTACTCATCAGCCACTCGTTGTTGCCCAGCTCGAAAATGACCCTGTTCAAGCTAGTCCTCACTACATTGCCTCTTCCTCAGGCACAGCAAAAGGTTCCTTGTATTAACAGATACCTCAGCCTTGTACATGCTGCCTTGGAAGCTTCTTGCCCAGAGCAGAAAACATTTCTAAGAAGACTTGCAAAACTTTTGCCCTATTTCTGCCTGGCTGCCTGGAGACATGAAAAGTAAATAAAATCTGACCCTAACAAGTGCTGCAGCTGAAGATCTTCCCCCCAAAGTCAGCAAGAATCAATATCCACAACCCAGGAACATCAGCAAACCTTTAAAAAGGGCAAGATGCTGAGCATCTGCACATGCTTAGTGCTGACTGAAGACAGAACAAAGCTTAAACCACCTTCAGAGAATGGGAGGCTTCTTGCACAAGGGAGTTCTCCTCTGTCCATAGGTCCCAGCAATGTCTGATTCTAAGCATGTCTCTGCTCCTGCCTGGTCCTTCATCACCTACATCACCCCAGGCTCACTCTCTCCCTTGCTTTCCCCTCCCTCCTCTTCCTCCACTGAACACAGAAGCCCATCCTTCCACCCACCCACCCAGGCAGGCTCTCACAAGCATCACCTGCTCTGCACATACATCCAGTAAAAACACACAGCTTCTCATCTAGCAAAAGAGGTCCAAGGCCTTTCCTGGGTCTCCTCTGGCCCTAACTGCACATGCAAACCCAGCTGCTTCTCCCAGGGAAAGAGAAACCTAAACCAGCACAGTCAAAGCAGCTGTTGTGGCAGAAAGCAGAGATCCTACATTGCAGCCAGAAGCTTTCCCACCAGAAAGCATTCAGCCAGCATCTAGCTGAGGATCTTCCCTCAGTCCTGGGTGAGTTTTAAAGTTCACTCACTGCTTTTCCATCAAGTAAAGAAATCAGGGTGAGCAAACACACACAGAAAGAGCAGAGATGGGATCTCCTGACACACTTCAGCTTTCAGAACAGATAGTTGGGAGGCAGCACTGCCTTGCTGTTCCTTTGATGAGCTCTCCAATGACCAGCTCCCTCAAATCATTTGCCAGTCACCCATAGATTGCTGCATGTTCCTTGGCATCTGGGTATTCAGGCCTCTGCCAGCCCACATGACTCCTTGGCTTATTTTCCTTGCACAGCTTGCAAAAGAAATCTCCAGCAAGAACCTTGCAAGCACCAGCACTGTCTTGGTGTGCCCCTCTCAGAGCTGCAGGCAGCTGCCCTAAACCTTCCATTTAAAGCCAGCCTTTCACTGGTGCTTTCCAAGGCAGTTGTTGATGCCTTTATCAGCCTTGCTCTCTACCTTTCTTACTCCCCCAGGCAACTCTCTGTGAGCCACACTGGCCTGTGTCACAGACCCCCCACCCCCCAAGCCCTTCATTTTGAGGTTCACCTTCTTCAGGCACCCTGTTCCCACCACCAACAGCAGAGGCACCATCCACACAGGAGACAGCCCACAAAGGGTTAAGAGAAATAACCATTTAAAGAAAAGAAAAGAGCATTCTCCTTTGCTGTGCTAGCTCTCAAGCCCTCTTTCTGCTCAGCACAGCCTGTCAGCTCCCTCTTCCCCATGTCCCAGCTAATGGTCTCTCATCTTGGGGCATCAATTCACACCAGACGTGGGGAAAGCACCACCTGCAAACCAGAAAGAGCCACACAGCAACTTTCCCAACTTCTGCCTTGGCTAATTAGTCCCAGCTCTTGAAATGGAAACCAACAGGGAAAGGTTCAGCTGCTTACCATCTCTCCCCAGATGGTTCCCTTCAAATACACAGCCCTAATATGCATAAATACTAAAGCAGACTTACATCAAGACAGTTTAAAAATGCCTTGGCACGGTGAGAGCCTCCCTGCAGATTGCTTCCAGAGAGCACACTTCTACCCCTGTGTGAAACAGGGACTGAAGCAAGGCATGGCAGAAAAGCACCGAGTACAGTTAACATCCACCTCCTACCTGGGAACACACACACGTCCTAACAGCCAGGGACTTGGTGGCAGGAGCAGGCGCTGGCTGCTGCCGGCAGCTCTACAGGAGCAGCAGCTGCTCCATGGGGACGCTCGCTCCTTCTCCGCTGCTGTAGACCCTTCAGCTCCCTTGCCCAGGGAAGGCTCTGCTCTTGGCTGACTGCAGTGGTCACATCCAGCTAGCATGTGGCTGCTGAACGTCTTCTCAGAGAAAAGGTTGTCTCTGGTCTCAGAGAGACAAAGGGACCCGTTCCTGCTGAGGGCAAGCAGGGGAATCTCTCGCTGCCGTGGCTTGGGGCAGCCGGTGCCCACCAAAGGTGCTGCCCAGGATGCAGTGGCAGAGCTAGTCCTTCCTCAGCATCTCCTGCTAGCAGAAGGCTCCCAGGGAGGCAGGGCCCCCCAGGATGCTCCAGCAAGCAGCACCTCCCCACAAAGGTGTGGGAGACGAAGCCAACCTCATGTGTTAGGTTCACTATCCCAAGGGTCACAACCTTGATGTCGCAAACCTCCCAGGCTGGGAGAGCAAGAAACCTGAGAGACGACGAGAGGCGAACAGCACTTGCAGCATCTCTCACCTATGCAGAGCTCCCAGGCAGAGCTGCAGGCGATGCCAGACTTTATGCAGAAATAACACAGAATAAAGTTGGGCCTAGGAAGAGGTTTCTGCATGGAGTTTCCCCCTTGCTGCCCAGAATCCACACTGCTTGTTCATGAAAGGAGAGGCTCTGGATCAGCATCACACATGCACGTCTGTGCATACAGCCAGTACCTCATGTATTCAAAGAGAAATCATTCACAAGCACAACTCCACTGAAACACATTCCAGAACAATGAATCTTATCTTTCCAATCCAAAGCCTGAGAAAAATATCTGTTAAAACAGCATTTTCCTCGCTGCCTAGGACTGTAGCACGCAGGCTGCAAATACAAGTAGCTGAGGAGCATCCAATCTCAGCTCTTGTCCTCCCGTGGCAGATTCCCACCACACACTTTCACATCCCAGAGACATCCCGAGAATCATTCCCAGGTTATCCATAGGAGTTGGACCCATACAGTTCCCCCCCAAGCCCTCTCCCCGCACTCTCTGAACTTCAGCCCTCCCAAAAGCTGGGGTATGACAATTTGCAACTCTCGCTAGGCTAAACACGCTGCAGCCATCACCACAAACCAACCTCTCTCACCTCCCCTTTCCCCCCCCCAAAAAGGGGCTGCTAGGAAAGTCCTTCTGCAGGTGCTTGCCCTCAGCCTGGCGGACGAGGGTTACTGCCGCCGGTAACCACCGGGAGGCAGATTTCGGCTCCGGTTCGCACCTCGTTGCCGGAGGCTGAGGATGCTCGGGGCTGAAATCGGCTCTGCAGCGAGCGGCTCTCCGGGGGCTGGGGCGAGCATCCCTTGGGGGACCCCAGACGATGCTCCAGCCCCCCCGGGAAGCGGTGCCACCGGAGCGGGGAACGCCGGCTGCGAGCGGCGCGACCCCGCCGCCCCCTCCTCATCCTTCCTCCTTCCCTCCGGCAGGACGCTGGACCCTCGACCCCTCTCCCACGGGAGGCTCCTACCTGGGTGGCTCAGCTCAGCTCGGCTCTGCCCGCGGCTGCTCCGGCCCCGCTCCGGCGGTAACGGCGGCGGCAGGTCCCCGGCGGCGAGCGGCGGAACTGCAGGGGGCGGGGGGCGGCTGCCGGGGCAGGGAACCGGGGGAAGGGACTGCCGGGCCAGGGGGGGACCGCCCGTGGGTCTGAGGGACACAGGGATGGATGGCGAGGGAGGAAGGAGAGGAGCCGGGAAGGAGGAGCGCAGAGNGAGCAGGGGGTTGGGGATGGAGGGAAGGTGAGGGCTCGAGAACGGAGATGAGGAGGAGGGAAGAGTGGCAGGAGAGTCTGGGGACACAGGGAAGGGAGAAGGCAGGATGGAGGGAGCACGAGGAGCTGGAAAGGCAGGGAGGAGTGGGGACCGCAGAGGGAGGGCAGGGAGCAGAGGGGCACTGGAACTACTGCTTCCAAAAGTGACAGGTTTCCTAGGCCCAGACTGAGTGTTCCTGAGAGGGACAGCTGGTTTTTGGAAAGGCTGTGCCTTCTGCCCACATAACCCAAAGCCATAATTGCTTTGGGACTTTCTGCTGTCAGACAGGGCCCTGACTCTTCCCACGTGTCCTCCCTCTTCTACGCTGCCTGAAAAGGACATAGGGCAAGATACTCCCGTTCACAGCTCCTAAAATCTGCATATTAAATGTTAATCTCCTCCGTGGGCACCGAACAGTAATGCATGGAGGTCAAGAGACATCAGCTAGCACTGGGCAACTGCCAGGCGAGGTTCAGTCAGGACCTGTCCTGTGCTGGGAGGCAGAGGGATGCAGCAGAGAGACAGTTCTCCAAGCCCTGCTGTCCCTGTAGCTCCAGCTGCCTTCTCTGCTCCACTGCAGTTTTCTTCTCCTGTTTGTTTGTTTGTTTTTAATAGCCAGAAAAGCAAAGCTTTTAAACCATCAATTAATTGGACTCTTGCATTAGGAGCAATGAACTATTATTTGACAGGAATTCATCTTCCCCTCCTGCTGAGAAGAAATAAAGCTGGAGGAAAAGCAGCAGCTTCACAGAAGGGGATGAAAAAACCACAACCACCAGCCTGCCTCTGCTTCAGAGCCAAATTACTCATAAATACAAAGGTAACAGGCACAGGGTGCTTTCAGCTCATCCCTTTTACACATCATTTCCTTTAGGACAACAGCTCCAAGTCAATGGCTTTGTGAGTGATCCCTGGGCTTTTGCACCACTGCCCCTGCCCCAACAGGTCAGGCCAAGCATTTCTTATGCTTTTCCTTACATCTGGGCTGTGTTTGCTTTTAGTTTGTGATCATGGCCCTCGAGGTCCAGAGTCAGTGTCTGGGCCCCAGCTCAGTCCTGCCCAGAGCAGGGCTTTCTGCTCCTATCTGGGCACAGGCAGAGAGGGTGGCAGTGGGGTCTGGGGACAAGAACATCCAAGGCTGACTGACAGAGCTGGGATGGCTTCTGGACCAAGAGCAGCCTCTCTGCAAGCTCCAGAAGTGGGAGACAGAGAGATCCTACCTCTTCCCTTAGTCCTGAGCACACCTCAGCCAGGCAGAGCTTCCTCTGAATGCTCCTCACAGGCACAATGCTGCCAGATGCTGCCTTCTTCCTTCCTCATGGCTCCTGCCCTCTCCTGCCCTTGGAGGGGTTCATTTGTGCAACCACACATCTTTTGTGTGGCTCAGGGACATCTCTGCATGGCTCCAATCCCTTCCTGCAACTGTTAGTGGAGCATCAGCCCTGCTGTTGGACTCTTAGAAGGCAACTTAAGACCTAGAAAGTTAAAACAAGGCCTTCACCTGCTATAAATCAGGAGAGAAACACAAAAGTTAGGGCACCCTGGAGCAATCCTGAGGAGACACAGCTGTCCAGAGAGCTGTCACCAGGGTCCTGGAAAGCAGAAGGCAGATGTGCTGCCTGACCTTGCTGTCCAGATGGGCAGTGCAAAGCCTTTTCCTTTCACCTTAGCTGTGATGGACAAACCTGCAGGCTCAATGTAACCCTCCCTCACCACCTCATCAGGACCTGTCCCATCCCGTGAGTGTGAAGGACAGCATGGCTGAGCTTAGTCCTGCCCCCTTCCCCCTGCCTTCTCTCTTCCTCCCCTGCTCTGGGAAAGCTCAGGCTCTGCTGCTGCAAGTCTCACCACTAAAGTCTGAGCAAAGATAGCTGGATTCCAATTATTTCCAACTTCATTTGCTCTCTGCAGTTCCTGAGACAGTTGTGTTTTATTTAAAACCTTTTGGGATTTTTATGCTTAAGATAATTTAGCAAGGGAGCAAATGGGATGGAAACTGTCAGCAAATAAATCTGGTTTGGTTTGGAAATAAAAAGGATTCTAACCATAAGAGAGAGGTTTCAAAGCTGCCTTCTGATTGAAAGTGTTATGTGGGGAGAGCAGGGGGAGGGAATCCATCCAACTAGGTTTAAAATAGAGTTTGGTCATTTTATGAATGAGCTTATCTGGCACAGTTGCCTGCAAAAGCAAGGGAGTTTGGTGACCTAAAAATGCTGGTTTTGTGGAAGGAAGTGGTGCTGTTGTAAGGCTGCAAATCCACAGATTACAGAGCATTGGGGACCCTGCTTACACTCAGGGGCACAGAAAGAGGCACTGACACTTCAGAAAGCCAGAGAGGCAGTGTCTGTCCCAGGGGCTCAGAGGCAAAGGACCCTCTGGGGTGTGCAGGGCAGAGCCCTGGCCCCTGCTGCACCAGCCAGCCCTGAGAGCTCCTTCTCTGGGGACTCCCTGCTAGGATGCTCCCTAAGGTCAGCCAGGCACAGGGGGGTTGCAAATCACATGGTTCTTAGGAAATAAGTTCACAGTCCAAGACAGGAGCTCAAACCAAAAGCTGTATCATTGCAGGACCAGCTCAACCCAGCCCAAACCATGCTTTGGTTTGGCAGGAAGGCAGATTTCCCCAGCTGCTGCTGGGGAAAAAGCAGCAGCTTTACTAGCTGTGCCCATGCAGAGGGGAAAGAGCCTGCAGTGATGTCTATGGACCAGGCTTGCCTCTGCTTTCACCACCACCAGCCTGTTTGTTCCATGGGATAACCTAATGGCAACAGATCCACACATCTAGGGGAAGTCACCACCAGCAGTAAGCACACTGCTTACCTCACAGCATCTGACAGAGCTCAGCAATTAAATCATCTGCTCCCTCTCAGGCACCCTATGAGGGGCTCTGATCTCCACCTGACGTGAAGTTGAGGCATGGATCAGTGAAACAACTGCAACATTTCTCTTCATAGGTGGCTCTGTTTCAGCAGAGGAATAAATAACAGTGCCACTGCAAAAAAGGAGCCAGGCAAATGCATGAAGCACTGAGAGATTTCTGGGGATAAGAGACATTGCAAAAGGCAAGAGCTCTCATTTGCCTGGAATATAAAGAAAGAAATCTATTATGGATGTGCCAAGTTTTTTTTTTTCCTTCAAGGTTCATAACAACTTTCTGTTGGTAATAGAACATGGCCAAATGAGATCATTCCATGGAGAAGAAAAGCTTTGAAGGAACTGGTTAGCAGAGTAAGTATCTTGGGGTAGAGTTACATAAAAAAGCCCATCTAATTCTATAGATATATTTAGATGGCTGGAAGAAGTTAGCAGGATGAGTTAGATAAATAAGGAACAGTTTGGGGAACAGTTTGTTTGCTTCTTTATGCAAAAGAAAAACGTTTGTGAACTTAAAAAAGCTGAAGGCAGAAATGGCAGCTGCCACCCTGCTGGGGAACTGGGGAGGGGGCTGCCAGGAGTCACACAATGGTTAAGGTTGGAGGAAACCTCTAAGGTCATCAAGTCCAACCAGCAACCTGTCACCCCCGTGCCACTAAACCCTATCCCTAAGCACCACATCTCTATGGTTTTAACCCCCTCCAGGGATGGTGACTCCAGCACTGCCCTGGGCAGCCTGGGCCAATGCCTGACAACTCTTGCAGGGAAGAAATTGTTCCTGCTCTCCAATCTAACCCTCCCCTGGTGTAACTTCCCATCTGAAGAGGCTGCTCCACACCCTGGGGTGTATAACTCACCCTCACCCCGATGCAGATGAAGGAGCCCAAAGCTTCTCCCTGTGTCAGATCCCCCAGGACATGCAGCAGGTGCCTGTGTGGTTGCAGGATCCAGGCAGAAGGAACCAGGAAGCCTGGAGGCCACCACTGGCATTCCCTGGGTTCATTGTTCTGCAGGCAGGAAGGCAGATTTCCCAGGCACCCCAGTCCTGCTTCCCAGAGATGTGGGAGCTCTGCAAGCACACTGCCATCACCAGCCTTTGAACTGCTACTGCCATGGTCACAATGCAATGCAGAGATACAGTTCCACCCACTGACACTCCTGGCTAGCACCCCTGGGCTCCAACCAACAGCTGGGCACTCACTCTCAGGTCCTTCCTAGGCCATATCTGACCTAGGAACAGCCTCCATCCTGACACTTCTGCTTGCTCCCAATTTGGAAAGCAGCCCATTCCTTTAACTACCATTTCATTGCATAAAGAGATAAAAATATACACAACTAGGTAAAGCATAAGACTGCCAGAGAGACTGATTACCCTCTCAGGTGATGCACACAGAGTGAGACATTCCTGGCAGATCAGAACATTTAAATAAGGTTGAGAAGAGCACACATGCTGCCTTGGTCATTTTTGAGGTGGGACACAGAGAGCTGGAGCAGTGACAGGGTTTCAGTCAGGGCAGAGAGGCATGGGAATGAAGCAGATCTCAGAACCAAACCCCCAGCACCTGTAGTCCCAGCCCTGTCATCTGCCCTCTTCAGACCACAAGCACCAGGGAACTGAGCCTTAGCCAAGTGTTGATCTTTACCTGCATCTTCCTCTTCCTTGCTTTCTGGTCTTCTCTTCTTTGTAACCACTGCCATCAGAGGGTGTTTTCTCCTGTGCCTACTCTATTCACACACCAAAGGAAAAGAAAAGCAGTCATTAGAAAAGGAAAACAACCCAACCCAAGCCAAACCCAACCAAAGCCTTCCCCCCTGGAACACACCTCTCTCTGAAATGTGGGCAAAGCACAAGATTAAGACACTTTCAGGCAAGAAATCATTAAGAAAAGGGAGTGACAAAGACTGCAGCTGGCTTCAGAAGGCTCTCAGCAGCAGGTTGGTGTAAGGACTAAGGACACATGCTGGGTCAGCTGCTCTGGGCTCTGACATCCACTGACCCTATCTAAACCTGGCAGGAGAGTTGGATCTTCCCCATGGGCTCAAGGGAACTCCAGCCCTGGAGTCTCAGCTCTGCCTTCTGCCCTCAAATCTCCTCCACAATTTAGAAAGCCTCTGCTCTTGAGGGAAAGAGCATCCAGAGCCCCAGAGCCACTGGCACTCCAGCTGCAGCAGCATCAGCAGCCTGGAGGGAATCCTTCCTGGGGTTGTGCTGAAGTGGACTGATGGCCAACCTCCCAAAAGCAGTTTCTTTTTGCCAAGTGCAGAGCAGATGCAGAGCCCATCTTCCAGAGGGAGAGAGATGAGCAATAGCTCAGCTCTGACAGGGGCAGTTTTATGAGAACAGAATAAAGAAATTTCAGAGGGGAAGGGAAAAAAAAAGCAGATTAGTTCAACAGAAGCTACAATTGAGGCTGTTTGACTCCTGCTGCATGCACCCACTAAAATGATGATGATGATGAATGGCCCAGAGGGGCTTGGCAAAACATTGTGAACCTATTTCTTCCAGGACAAAAACCCCCAGGCAGTATTTGGAGGTGAAATGCTAGTTAAAGGACATGCAGAGCAGAAGAGAGAACAAGCAGTTCTCTAATCAAGTTCTTCTGTTGAATAGTAAACAATCAACTGGAGTCTCCTGCTCAGGGCTGGCTAATTAGGCTTCAGCGTTTGAAAAGGAGATGGGAGAAGGAGCAGGAACCTCCAGCAGGATTTAGAAAGGCAGTGAAGACCCACAGAGGGGCTCAGAAAGGTCAGAGGGAGGCAGATGGAGCTCTCTCAAATACAGCTTTCTCCAGCTCCAAGAAGCCATTCTCTCAAACTGGAGCTGGCTAAAAGGTGAACACAAAGCTTTTCCCTTCCCATGCTAATTCAGAAAGGAGATGTTGCTTTACAGCAGAAGTGGGATCTGACTTGAAGTTCCAAGAGGCAGGAGGAAGGAAGATGTGCTCCTTAATAGCCTAGTGTAACAATAACCTCAGAGAACAGGAATTATTGCAAATCCCCCCCCCAGGGAGCTGAGAGAAATGTAGATTTACTCTCATCCATGGGGCTCCACTTAATGCAGTTTATCCAGCAGCACTGAGTAAATATCAACAAGAAGGTTAAAATATTGATCAGGGAAAATACTTCAGACTGAGTAAGCTGCAGACATCTGGAAACAAACAAACTGGTGCAAAACACTGGCAGAGATATTTTGGGCATTTGATTCTGCCAAAAGCCCAGCTGATGATTTGCAGCTGTAATCTCCCATCTGGTGAGGAAGCAGAGGAGAAAGAGCTGCTCCCTGGCTGGAGGAGGAGGAGGAAGCCCTGTCAGCTTCTTGGTTTGTGACAGGGAGAAATGGAAGAGGGATCTGCAGCATCATCATCTGAAGCAAGGAACATGCTTCTCCCTCAACTGTTCTCCAGCAAGTGGTCAGATCAGTTAAAGAGGATGGAAACCAACACTTCCAGCTCTGCAGAACAGCCCTGGAGCCTCTCACATGGCAGCAGCCCTGCTGTCCTACTCAGCTGCATCTCCTGTTGTCTAGCTCCAAGCTTCGAGCTTGAAGTCGCATCAGCACTTGTGGCTGCCTGAGCCTCTCCTCCAGGAGCTCTCCTGCCCCCTCCTTTTCCCATCCCAGCTGTCTCCAAAGTTCTGAGGGGTTGTTAAGCCACCAGCTCAGCAGAGCCATATGCTGGGTATCACAGCAGCCCCTTCCTAGGGCACTGCACTCCTGCTTCTCAGCTGCATGTTGGATCACACCTCCAGCAAACAGCTCCAAGCTTCCATTTGCTGTGAGCTGGGCTCTACCTGGGTCTCTCTTCTCCACCCTCATGACAACCAGACCAACTGGCAAAGAATACATGCCAGGGACTGGACTGCTTCCATTTTACACCAACCTGCCTAAATATTTCAGGAGAAGAAAGATAACAGCAACAATCATCTACAATGCACTGCCTAGCTGATAACAGGAAAGGGGAATTTATAGACTCTCCTCAGCAAATACCACAGCCAGCCTTGCCAGAAGATGTTTTCTGGGATAAATAATCATCTTCTGCCTTTTGGGGAGGGGGGTTGGTGGTGGGTGGACAGAACTGCCATCCTAATTGCTCAAAAAGACCCTGGTGTGAGCAACACTGGCAAACACCTCCAGACCCTAGACCTAGGTAAGGACTAGGACAGACACTTCACAACAAGGACTGGGAGGTGAAGGGCACAGGAGATGCATGCCAAAGTTAGCACTGCTTACATCTCAGCATCCCAAAAGACACTGCAGGCTCCAAGCATTCTGGTCCTGAAATTGGCCTTGTAAAGCTCCTGGCAGAGTGAAGTCCTCAGGAATTGCCACAGAAGAGAGCTCCACAGACAAGGGTCACCAAGCACACCAGCCTCCTCCTCCTGGGAGCTGTGCTGCATGCCCACAACTCTTTAAATAACATAGCCCAGAAGTGACACAAACCATACAGATAAGGCTCTTTGAATCCCTTCTTGTGTCCTCCTTCCCCACCTGTGGCAGGCAGCAAGGAGAGAGCAATTCCATGATGGTCTATGTCAAAGAGCCCTAAAAGATGCAGCATCCCTCCCCTCCCTAGCTGGCTTCAAGGGCAGATGCTGCAGGAAAACACAGAGAGCTCAGATTCTTCTGAGCTGTTTATTCTGAAGCATTTATTTACAGCAGCACAGTAAAGGGAATCTATAAAATAGCATTTAAAGAGGCAAAACACGAGTGGCATCATTAGGGGAGCATAATAGAGCTCAGATTACCAATTAGAATCAAGTCATCTCTCAAGGAGCTCCACAGACACACTGCAGAAGGTGGAAGGGGGTGGGGGGAAAAGAGGACTCTAGAAACATTCAGAAATAGAGCTGATTGAGTTTGTTTTCTGTTCTGGGGCTTGTTTTCTCTTCATTTCTTCTGATCAGCTTGTCTATCAGAAGTGTGACTGCATCACTTGCCAGGGAAGGCAACAGCTAAAGATAGGAAGAGCAGGAAATGCTGGGGCTTGATGTGAAGCATCCTCTGCAGCTAACACAGCAACACAGAGGCCTTGGCACAAAACTCCCAGCACAGATGTTCCCTAGGAAAGAAATTCACAAGTTCCCTCAAAATCAAGTTTCAATTTCACTTCTCTCTCAAATTTCTACTTGATCCTAGTGGAGAGAAAAGAAATATCCAGCACAAGAAGGGAAATGAAAAGCCTCAAGTGTTCCCTGACTGGCAGAGCAGTGGAATACAGCTGCTGTTAGGTGACTGTCCCCCACCCTGCAAAGAGCTGACAAGCAGCAGGGGGAGGTTTCATCCCCTAGAGACTCTAACTTGGTCAAACAGAGCAGTCTAGAGAGGAAAACCAAGTGCCTTTTTCTGCTGCACACACCCCCTCACACAGGCACCCTCCTGGGGAACACCCCACAGAAGGCAAAGTCTCCAAAAGGACTTGCTGGAAGAACCCAAACTGATTCCAAGGTCTGAGGTTTAAAAGGAAGAAGATTCCCTTTTCCAGAACACAAGCAAACTCTCCTTAAAGCCCAGTGGACTCTGGCTCCCATCTGCTGCAAAGCTGCAGCCTTTTGGTTGAGCAGCAAACACTGGCAGTGAAGCTCCAGAAGCAAAATGAGTTCAGTGATCAACATCTGCAAGGCACTAAGCTGTAGCATCATGCTGAAAGGCTGCACACCAACAGCTCCTAACCTCCCAAACAGATTCCATTTTAAAACTAAGAATGAGCTTGTAGTCAATAAAAGAAGCTGCTTTCATTCCCACAGTGCTGGTTGGGAGTTGAAAAGCAACCTCTCCAGCAGGGGAAGGGCTGGGGCAGGGGAAGACACAAGTCACTTGGAGTAGAAAGTGAGACTCAGTGCTCAGCTCTGGTTGTCACAGCTGATCAGAGGAGCCAAAGCATTGCTGGTGACAGCTATGGGAAAGGGTTCATTAAACTGCTGGTGGTGACACCACCAGAGCAGGATCTGCAAACAAAAAGCACTCCAGGGAATGCAACAGTGGCTGCTGCCCCCCAAGGAGGAAATTCACTACTGGAGGGCAAACTTCCACTTCCAAAGCAAATCCAGCAGCAGCAGAAAGCAGCATTATGGCCACAGGTGCAAAAGACAAGCAAGACATCACTTACCAGGGATGTGGAATGTCCTGAAGCATCCTTCCCAGCTCAGAACAAGTGGCAGGTTGGTTTGTTTCCTTGTAGCTGCTGTTCTGTGCCAATTCCTCTTTGCTGGTCGACACTGCAGAGGAGAGAGAGAGAGGGACATCCCCCCCCTGGACAGGCTGCAGGGAAAGATTGCATTTGGCAAGGAACCAAAGCCCATCATCCTTTAAAAGGCTCAAACACTCTTCTGCTCTTTACTTGGTGAGCTGTCTCCTGCCCTGGTTTAGCATGTTCTATACTCCTGCTAGGTGACAGCCTCCAGGTTAAGGCTGCTGTTGACACCTCCAGAGAGAAGCAAAGAAGTCCCAAGTGCAGAAGATGATGGGCAGAGAAGCACTGAGTTGCTAGTGAGCTGCAACTTCAGCTCTTTCAGGAAGCACATTTCCCTGTCAGGCAAGACTGGATATTCACTGACTCACTCTGGTCAAGGTACTTCAGCAGCTGGGGAAGGCTGAGCCTTGTGCCTTCAGTGTCTGAATGTTAGGACTTGATTAAAACCTCTGGAGGTTCAGTAGATTATTTTCTTCTCCTCCACTGTGGGTGTCTCTCCCTTTGCAAGCCTCCTCCTGGGCCCAGAAGACACAACCTGAGGCACACAGCTAGAAGCAGCTCTTTAAGCAGAGGCTGCTGAGCCCAGAACCACAAGACGCTGTTCACTCCCAGGGTTAGGATGGGGTCAGGATGCTCAGAGTGGACTTAGCAGCTGGAACCAAAGCTGTTCATGTGGCCCCAACATGTCCCCTGGGAAAGCAGCAGGAGGGGAAACCAGGGAGAGCCTGGAACTCCAGGACCCTTTCCCCTCCAGCAGACCCTGAGAGCAGCACTGTGCCTCCTGCTGAAAGGCAGCTGGGCACCAGCAGTGCCCCAGGGGACACTGGGCAGAGGAGGGCATCTCCACTGCCCCTGGCAGGAGGCTCTTGCTCTCTCTGAAAGGAAGGGTGACTGATCACCACCAGTGGTGCTCCCTGGCAGATTTGGGTGTCCCACACTTGCAACAGCACCAGCAGATGCTGAAAGGTCACTGGTACCTAGTGAAAGCTTCCTCTGCCCACCCAGACAGTCTGTCCTGCCAAACCCTGCAGGCAATCAAAGCACAGCCACTCCCCAAAAATCCAGCAGACAAAACCAGCTTCTTTCCTTTAAGCTTATTTAATGATATTTGAAATGCTTAAAATTTCCTAGTTCCCAGATCCTGAAAACAGATTTCTTTTCTTTTTTAAGTGACCAATATTTAATTCCAGAAACATACAACCTTATCAGCTAAGTCATAAAAGAGCTATTTTACAAACATACATCTGGATAATTAGAACAATAAAGTCTTTTTAGACATTCCAACATGATCAGTAAAAATACAGGATTATTAATAAAGATTTTTGTGTATTTTCTTTTTAAAGAATACTTCCAGATTTCTTTCTTTCTTTCTTCTTCTCTTTAAAGTAAAATCTCTGTTAAGAGTACATGATTGTATGGTGTACAAAGAAAAGAACAACATTCTAGCATGAAGAGAGCTCCACAAGACTGAACTCAAAGTAAAACAGCAGTGTTTTGGCTGCAGTGTCCCTTTTGCAGTACATCTGCTTGGCAGTTGGCACCTTGGGGGAAGGGGAGGGAATGAAGGGGTTTCTTTGGGGAACAGAGGGAGACACCACCAGCTACCATCAAGCACTGAGAGTATCACCCAGAGACACCTGCTGAAGCATCAGACCCCACTGTGACACCAGGGACAGGATCTGGAGGCCAGGAGAGCTCAGGGTTATGGAACACTGGGGATGGCACAGTGCTGCCTGAAGCTGCCCCAAACCATCTCCACTTCTTCCCTCTGGAGGCTCCCATTCCTCATCCTTCCTTCTGATCCCACCTCCAGGATGTTAGAGAGATCTCCCCTCTCCATGACCAGGTATGTTTGAGAAAGCAGTGATCCAATGCTGGCTCAGCATCTGCTCTTCCACCCCTCTACAGGAGACAAGCACCCATCTGCCCTCCTTTGCCTGTCCAGCAGCACACCCTCCAACAGCAGGAGGGAGATCCCTCCTCAGGAGGACATGGAAGAGTGATTCCCAAGATAAAAACCCCTTTCTCTTCTTGAATTTGGGGAGGTAAAAAGAACCCAAATCCATCAAACTCTTGGTGAGATGAGGCTGGGGTAAAGACCCCAGAGAACTCTGCCCTGCTCTGCTAGCCAGGCTGAGTAAGGGAATGGACAATCCAGCCATCACCCACCAGGGGCAAAGCTCAACTGCCTCCTTGCACTGGAAATTGGAACTTTAAGGATGGTAAATCTCGTGGCTCAGAGGGAAGGGGAGCAGAGGGAAGGAGCCTGAGCAGTGGATTTGGGTTCCAGCTCCTTCCACACAGCCTGAGCTCTGCCATACAGCAGATGTGCTGGAGAGGAAAAAGGGATCACTGCTATTTCAGGCTCCTGCTCTCAGCAGACAAGGGATCCCTGACCACACCAGTCCTTTCCTAGAGGAGTAATGCCCTAGTTGTTGCAGGAGCATTTGAAGGCCAGCTGAAACAAAACCCAAAGAGGATACAGCACACACTGTGGCATTTCTACTGCCCATAAAACTGGGTTCAGATGGGTTGGGGTCTTCTCCAACAGCCCTAATGCTCTCTGCAACCTCCTGCCCTGGAGGCTGCTCATTTCATCCAGCACCAAGGCTTCTCTGCCACCACCAGGAGCCTGGCACAAACTGTGGCTGTTTCTATCACACATCTGGAGATGTGACAGGGGCAGAGCTGCACCTGCCCTCCCAGGGGATGATGTCCACAGGAGCACTAAGGGAAACTCCACTCCAGCAGCTCCAGAGGCAGAAATGCAAGGATGAGAGCAACAGAAACACTCTGCACTCCCAGCTTCTCCACTGCTGCTGCACCTGCTGGAGCTGAAACAGTGCTGAAACAGTGGTTGATGTTACAAAATACTGATGCAAAGGTAGCAGGTTGCTCCCCCAGGGCCCATCTGAACAGCAGAGAGCTTCTCCTGCAGTATGTTGCTCACCTTGAAGTTCATGCAACCTGGGGAAAACCCAGAGAACCAAGGAGTTTGGTCTTCAGTCAGAAGGAAAAAGTATTAAGCAAGCAGGCCTTCACAGGTCCCACCTTTTGCTGCTCTTCCAGCACACCTCAACAGCCAGACCAAGCTCTCCCTCCCAGGAGCTCAGTGGTAACTTTCATTCAACTATGGACAGGCCCTGGGGGGTCCCAGGGCAGGGAACCCTTTGGCTTCTGTTGGCAGTGGAATGCTTTGCTGGTGAGAAAACAGTACTTTGTGCAATCAGCTCTTAAACCAAAAGCAACTCCTCCTTACTCTAGAGAAGGGCTCACAGCTCCAACTTTCACATCAGGCCCCAAAATGATCTCTGCTCAACCTCTGCCATGAGCTTATCCCTCCAATATTTCCAAGGGGAAGAACAAGAATTGTTTGGGTTTGGTTTTTTTTCCCTATGTGAGTAAACAAAGGGGAGATCTGCCTTCTTGCCAGTAGCTAAAGAGAAAACATCTGTTTGAAAGGAGTCTGATCTTGCTGCTGACCAAAGCCAGATCCTCAGCACTTCATGACACATGCTGGGATGCAAACACTGCTAGAGCAGTTCTGCCCTGTCCATGCTGCTCAGTTTGGGGTCAGTGCTTGGGAAGGAAGTTTCCTTCCACAGCTTCCACCAGCTGCCCCAGCCAGTGCCTGTGACAGTGGGAACAGCCTGAACCATCCCACACCAAGCAGGAACTGCCTGCCCTAGGACCAACTGCCAGCTCAGGCTGTCCAGGGTTAGCCCTGCAGGTAGCCTGACATTCACCATCCTGTTCCCAGCCTGGCAGGAAACCCCAGCAGCAAACCCCACCAGGACAGAGAGCTGCTCCAGCCCTTCCTTGTCCTGCACCTCTCTGTCTCAGTCAGAACACATTGGCACAAATCAGTTTGGAGAGCAAACCTCATTCCAACCCAGAATCCAACCCAACCTCCCCCCCTCCCAAAAAGCCCAAAGCCCAAGCTCTCAGCAAGACATACTTTCAGGTACTGAAACTTACTGGCCCTGTGATCAGCAGTACCTGTGGCTAACTCCAGAGGCAGCCCTTGTTTAGTCAGTAGTGAATCAGGGGCAGAGCTGCCCCACATCTCTGAAACACTCCTGGCTTTGCAGTTGTTTGTTGATCCAGAGGAGAGTTACAAAAGTGCTGCAGGTCCAAGTGTTTTTATCACTTTACAAAGGAGACAAAAATGATCCAAGAAAACAAAAACCAACCAAGCAAAGGTAGCTTTCTCCTCTCCCAGCCTAACCCTGCATGAAAACAAAGGAGACCCCTCCCTGGGAGAGGGGCAGAAGAAGATTTGCCCATCTCAAGTGCCTGGCTACTCTGTGCATGGAAAATCCTTGCTCTGCATCTGGGGACAGGAGCAGTTCCCATGCAGTTGTTGAACACAGATAGTGCCAGTCCCAAGCCATCAGAAGCAGCTCTTCCCATGGCAGTTTGCTTGCCAGCAGGGAGTGCAAGAGTCCAGTCCAGGGAAGGAGAGAGCTGCAAACAGGCACAGCCCCATCTCCCCCCACCTCAGACCTGCCCTTTGGTTCAGGAGCAGTGGCAGGCAGGGTGCACTATCTGCAGAGGGCTAGAACTGGCACTACCCAATTAAACTACAACAAAAAGAGGCAGATTGAAAACTTAAAATGTGCTTTTGATACAAGGAATGAAGTCAAATAAATACAGTGATTTTTTTCTTTGTTTTTTTTTTTTCCTTTTTGTTTTTTTAATGTCTAAATAACACTTTTATATCCTACACCCAAAGCTCTGTACATTTGGTTTGGTTTTCCTGTTCTGAACAAGTGAATTTCAGGTGAAAGAGAGGAGCAGAACAGAGTAGGGTTGATGTTTGGATGGTCCTCTTGGCTCACAAGTCCACAAGGAAGAACAGCAGGTGCTGTGTCCTTCATCCAATCTTCAGCCACTCCTGAAAACATGACTAGCTTTAGTCTGAAGGAGGAAAAAAAAAAACACAGCAATGTGACCAAGGGGGCAGAGAGAGAGAGGGATGGATGAATGCCTAACACTTCTGACCACTAGCATCAGCAGAGGAAGTGTGGTACATGAGAGCCAGCACACACCCACTTAACCCTGAGACCTTTGTGTTAGCAGTTCCAGCATCTCTCTGGGATCTCTGGGATGCCCAAGGCCAACTCAGAGGGGCCCAGGGCAATCACCTGACAGAGAACCAGAGACACCCAAGACAGACTGGAATCATTCTACACCTTCAAACATCTCCCCTGGGGGCCTGACATCCATCCAGCCTTCTCTGCAAGAGAAGCTGCACCTCCTGAGATGTAGGCCTTCTGCAGGGAGGGGGGGAGGCAGCTGCAAACAACCTTTCCAGAGCAAGGAACAAGCTCCTCTGCACCCCTGAGCCTCAATGGACTCAGTGACCTTTCCTGCCATCAGCATTGGCTCAGCCCTAGGAGAGCTGCCCAAGGAGGTGAAACCTTTTTAGTGTGTGTGTGTGTGTGTGAGAAACATTAACAAGTGGCTTTGTGCTCTCTGTTTTAGTGTCTGCAGCTAAGCTGGTTTCTGCCACCCCCTCCAGCCAGCCTGTTCCATACCTGAGTGCTCTCCTGTGGAGGCTGAGCCAGCCAGCCCTTGGCGCCGGAGGATGCTGTAGTCTTCCTCCACCTCCTGAAAGCCAAGAACAACCCCAACATTCAGGTGCCTCTGTCTCTACTGAAGTGAGCAAAGAGAGCTTCAAATGGGCAGAGTGAAGGCTCACTATCAGTAGAGTGGGACTGGAAGCAGCCATGCTGCACACTGACCCCCAACAGGTCTCAACCCCTCCCCTCTGCATGCACCACCCCACCTCCTTCTCAGAATTCAGGTCAATTAAAGGCTGGCTACTGACTGAAAATGTTGGTAATGTCTCCTACATCATGCTGCAAATCTTCCACAGCAATGGCTGTCACATCCAGAGAATCCCCATCCCATACCAAACCAGCCTTCTGAATACAGTGAGGCTGGAAACCTTGTTCCTGGGCTGCTGTTGCAGCTGAGCACCTTCATTTGACATTAGCAGCAGTGTTTGACAAGTCTTTTCATGTCAGGAATTGATATTCCTTAGGCCAGTGGCTCTTTCAAAACTCCCCTCTTGCAGATTTGCATCAGTTTTGTCCTGTCCCTCAGGACTCTCTCTCCAAATTCAAATCAAAGCAGCAGACATTCCCTGCTAGCTCCAGTGGAGCTACTTCCCTCTCCTCACCCACAACTTCATGCAAGCAAAACAGCACCAGGCTTCAGCTTCAAAAGCTTCCAGAGATAAGAGTCAAACACACACACACACACAGACACACACAAAGAGAGGCATGGCTGCCTTTCTTCCCCCTCAAAACTCTTTTCAAGCTCTTTTCTAAGCCCAAACCTAAGGACTAGGACAGCACAAGGACCCATCCTGTACCTTCAGCTTCTCCAGGTCATCCTCTATCTTCTGGATATACTGCATCACCTGTGCAGACAAGTGAGGGCTTGCAAAGGAGCAAGACTCTTCCACTCCTCCCCAACGGGAGGCCAGCATCTCCTCAGCAAAGGGGGAGTTTCCTCCATCTGACTGGGTGTCCCTAGGGGAGAGTGGCTGCTGCTGCTGCTGCTGCTGGGCAGAGTCCAAAGAGCTGTGGCCACCTGCAGTGCACTGGAGAACAAGGGCTGATACCTCCTCATCTGTGGAGCTCTCCTGCACTGTTCCATATCCATCAAGGATCAAATAATTTCCTGTTAAGAGAAACAGCTTTTTACTAACTCATCCAGCTCAATAATCACCCAGAAGCACTCAGCTGGAGACAGTTTAAACAGGCTTTAAGAAAGACAAGTGGTGAGAGGCCCAACCTCAGATATCTCTACATGGATGTGGAGCACTGGTGGGATCAGAGCAGACCAGTTTGGGTTTGAATCAGGCTTCAGAGATCATGGCTGGTTTTTGGACTGCACTTGGAGAAGGACACCATTAGATGAACTGCTAATCAGCTACCTTCCTGGTCTTCCAAAATCTGTGTTGCTGTTCTCCTGCACTGATGGTGCCTGGCAAATCAGAGTGGGTTTCTAACTGGCCTGGGCTAGGCTCTAACCTCCACTTACTGCCTGTGGTGTAAGGATGCTTTTAGATTGGTTAGCTGCAAAATTTAGCTCTCTAATGATGTGTTAAGAGGTAAAGCAGCTCTAGACAGAAATGCTTTCCCAACCTGCACCCAGAAAGAAGATTATATTAAGCAATTTCTCCACAGTGTTACAGCAAGCCAGCATATGGAGGAAGACTAAAAACAGGCCAATCTAATTTCTATGTCCCTGCACAGTTAAGAAAGTAAACAACATAAGAGGTGACAAATAAATTAGATGCTTCAAGTTGTTGGCTCAGTGTTAATAATTTAGAATGTCTCAGTAATTCATGGAAAGAAGAATTATTTCCAGCCTGTGGTTGGAAGGCAGCATTCAGCCAGCCACAAATGGGCTTATTCACATCACAGGAATCCAATCTTGGTTTAAAAGCAGATTTATGGCTAAGCAATTTCAAGACTGATAGTCACAGAGAATCTATCTCCTAGTGGCTACTTCTACCACAAGAGGCACATGAGAGAAACCTCAACCTGTGTGCTCATTTTAGGGCAGTGGCACCATGCTGCCTGAGCAGTATCACAGGACTTTCCAAACAAAGTGTGGCCAAGTCCCAGGCAAAGTGCTCCCAGCTGCTGTCTTGGACCTGGTTTTCTGCTGAGTTCACAGCTCTACATCCTTCCTGAAGGCTAGGATATATATTCTCTGAGATGCTGCTCAGGTAACTGCCAAATATACCTTGTGTAGTAATAACAACAACAAGAAGCAGCTCTGAAGAGCTTCAGACTGGAGTAAGGTGATGGGAGAATCCCAGTGCAAAGTTAAACTTGAAGTTTTATTCTCTGAAGCAGCAAAGTACCAGGAGAAGCCAACACTACCTACAAACCAGCACAAGTCATGGGGACTCTGTGTGCAGACTAAGGAAGTCTTTTTGCCTTCAGGGAAGATGTCCCAAGAGCCAGCTGAGAGTTCAAGTGGCCCAGTGGCAATGGCAATCAATAGCTTGCATTGTGCTGGGTGCCTCTGCAATTACAGCCTGTCACAGGGTGCTAACCCCACAGTACTTCAGCTTCTCCTTTCATGAAAGAGAGGCTTCATTAGGTACCTGTCTGCAAAGCCCTTTCCAGGGCTAAAATGACTGTCAGGGTCTGAGTTCACTCAATATCTTATGCCTACAGCAAGAGAGGAAGCCTCCAGGGCTGGCTGTGGCCAGACTGTCACCACAGGGACCCAAAACTGCTCACCTGAGATCCGTATCTGCACATCCTCCTCCTCCTTCCTCTCCATCAGCTCACTTTCTGAAGGGTTTTCATCACTCTGAACTTCTTGAGCATCAAAAAAGTGCTCCCTGTTTTCAGCAGCATCCAGCCCTTCCAATTCTGTAGCTGACATCTCCAGGTTCATGCTGATGTGGTCTCTGGGGTCCTTCCCTACCAGCTGCATGGCATCCCCTGAAGCTGGGGATTCAGCTGAAGTCCAGAGGCCATCACTAGCTGTGGACTCAGTTCCTGTTCTTGGAAGTGTTCTGTCTGTTGCAGGCTGGTGAAATTTGTTATTGTCAGAGTGCTGTAGCCCAGGTTCATTTCCACTCTCTGTTTGGGCTTCTTGAGAAACAGTCCTAAACCTGGGAGAAGGCTGCCAGTCTTCCAGGGTGCCCTTCTCTGAGAAGCCAAGCTGCTGGATCAACAACTGCTTCAGCAAGCCCACTGCAAGCAGAGAGAATGCTCAGAAGGCTGCACAGAGCACAACCTACAAGACCACCCTTTCAGAAAGTGCATCTCATCATGGCTCTTGGAAGGCCAAACAGGGATAACAATCAATAGGTAAGGCCTGAAGCCTGACTCCATGTTTTGCCTTTCAAACAAAAGCAAACCTGTCAGCACAAGCTGAGGGAAAAGCAGAGAAATCATCTCCTGGAACTAGCCAGCAAGTGAGGCAGAGTGCAGGTGAGAGCTTGGGCTTTACCCATGTCCCCAAATGAACCAAAAACTATGGCTGGAACAAGGGCTTCCCACCTGAGAAACAAGCATGTTGAGAATACTCTGCTCAATTTGAACAGACAGATCCAAAACAAAACTGCAGCTCCACTTCCCTTAACATCTGATGCAAATTTATGCTTGTTTGAACTTCAACCCACATTCCTTTAGCTCTCCAATTATCCCCACCAAGCACTGCAGAAGAAGGAACAAAAACATGACCCTGTCAAGAGCACAAGAAGCCTCTGATGCTCACACAACCCCCAGGAAGAGCCAGGACTCCATACACCAGAGCAGTCACTCATCTAAGTGGAAGGCTCTTGTCAAAGCAAGAGTGACCCACTGCTGCTGGGAGAGGGCTGCTCTTTTAGGTCTGTGATGCTAGGTCACCAATTCTGCCTTCAGACACTCTGCAGGCTCAGATTATCTCAAATCACTGGGCTCTTGGTAAAAAAGGACCAAGAATATTTGTACAGCATTCAGAATTAGCAAAGGACTTGGAATCCCACAAGGAGAAGGAGCAAAAATGGAGCAAAAGAACCAAGATAAACTAGCAGAGTGCAGAGAACTGTCATGACCTCTCTAGAGGGAGGGGAAGAGGGAATTTAGGCTATGAATGCTCTGCATCTTGGTAAAATGCAAATGACCAACAGAGAAGCAATCCAGACTAATCCCTCTGAGAACAACTGAGGGACTTTGTGTCCCTTTCAGAGTTGCCAAGAAGAGATACAGGGATTAACAAATCCATTCAGATTTTAGGAAGCTGTATTTAGGAACTGCACTGCTAGATCTGATCCAGCAGGTTTTTCCACAGAGAAGCAATGAGAAGCCTGAAGCTAAGGAAGGGGCAGGATATCAATTCAGAACTCACAATTCCTTGCTGTCAGATCCATGTTGCTTTGCTATGCTATGATCTACAGCACAGAGACACTTGGTATTTAACAGAAAAGGGCTTTAGATTTTATTTTAGCTGACTGATTTAGGTTGACCTAACAATTTCCATCTCCAACTGACATCCCAGCAGGCACTGCCCACTACTTACAGTTCCTCAGTGCATCCAGTGCCCACTGCCCCTCTGATACTGCAGGTAAAGTGGTGCTTGGGTGTTCATAGCATGCAGAAGAATCTTGAAGTGCCAGCTCTGCCTCTTGCCCTGGATCAAACTGTCTTTCTGCCACCAGAAGACTCTCTACTTTGGCCTTTTCAGACATGATGGGTGAAGAAGACTGAGCATTCAGTATTAAGGGAGATTCGAGGCCCAAATCTTTATCTAGCAAAGAGAAACCAAGAGATTCAGGTTCAATAACTCTGGCAAATAGCATTAGAAACTGCAGAAACTCTGCTTCATGCAGAAATCTATGAAAACACTGACAATTACAGCAGGGGCTCAGGAAAAGGTCAATTCTTTCAGTGGGAAAAATCATCTTTCCCAGCAGTTTCTAAAGCAGATGGAAATTACAAGAGGTATTGTCAAGAGGTTCAGTGTCACTTCTCTAGATGCCTTGTGAAGACAGCATTGCTTTCCAGGCAAAAGCCAAAGCTACAAGATCATCTCCCAGGCACAGGGAACATGGTTGGGCACATTTGCACCCCCACATAGCAAATCTACTGCTATCATTCACCTGGACTGTGCAGACTGCTGGCAGGGCTGTCATGCTGCTCCTTCAGCTTCTGCTGCTCCTCCTCTTCACGCTCCTCTCTGCAGGGAGGGAAGGAAAGAACAAACACTTCCTTTCAGCCACCTGTATCTGAGCCACTGCTTCAGAAGCCATGCTTTGGGCTGGCAGAAGGAGGAACAGCAGAAAGAAAAACCAGCCCCTTCCCCCTTCAGCTCCCTTTTACTTACTCTCCAGGTCCTGACTGTGGTAATGTGATCACTCTTCTGGTGCTCTCCATCTTCACATTCCCTGCCATCTGACCTATCAGCTCCTGCCATCTGCAGCAGAAACAGCACATCAAAACATGCAAGGCATGGAGTATGATCAAGACTTCTTTATCACCTCTGAAATCCAGCTAATGTTATTCAGGCTTATCAACAGGAATGTCTTTTAATGCTGTTACATTCAATCCCTCAGCAATACCTTGAAGCCACAAGCCAGACCCTGAAGCACCAGGATACTCTTCAGCAGAAGGAAATGACTGACAGTACCTTGGCAGGAGTTGCCAGGTGAGGCAGTTAGCTTATATATAACTATATACAACACACATGAAGTTACATTTCACATGCTACTGAAGAGTTTCACACAGGACACACAACAACAGTTGCTCTGTAGCACACAAGTCAGTCTTGCTCTGCTTATACTTCAGGAGAAAAGCACTTCTGTCAAAGAAGGGAAACAAATCCCTAGCTAGGGAATCAAATTGATGCACTGGGCTGCTCAGGATGCTAGCAGCCAACATCTCCAAAGCTAACTGGTTCTGCAGGAAGCTGCAGGACTACCTCAGTTATTTACCTGGCAGCCAGTCACAGCAGATCAGAATTGCAAGGGTAAATAAAAAAGCATTTCTGAGGTCAGAAAAGAATCTGGAGTGAGCCAGATAGCAAGTAACATCAACAGAAGCACTGAGGGCACGTGTGGGGTAGGGGTTTTATGGGTGTATATATACACACACACACTAACATGTGTCTACACCCTCCCCTTGGATACTTCCTCCACAGGAAAATGCAGCTCTGCTTGCAGCTAAGCTTAGGGAAGGGACTCAGGTAATTCCTGGGCACCTGCACAGTGACTAGAGGTGAGCAGATGTGAAAGATCTCTCAAGCCCAACAAATCAAGCAGCAGATGAAGCAGAAGCAATGACTTACACATTCTTCTCTGAAACAGTCTGTGCCACCAGCTCATAAATGTGAGCTCCATTCTCTGACATGGAGATGACGAAGAAAGCTTTGTTATCTGGAGCAACAGAGGGAGAGAAGCATTCACTACATGTCTTGGCCCTCACAGCTTCCTGAAAGTTCCTAAGAGTGGCCATAACCCCAACCAGAAACAAGGAAAAGGAGTTCATGAGGTAGCCCTCTAATGCCCTAACACCCAAACCCTGATCCTGCCCTAGCCAGGAAATCTGCCCATTAGCCCTGAAAGGAAAGAGCCATTCCTGCCCAAGCCATTCCAAAACCAAATGATTTCTCCTCTTTTCCCTCCTAATAACTTCTAGAATCTCTCTCAAGCAGAGTACTTTCATTTACAAGTCTATTTAAAACTCAAGCCATGCCTCTTACTGATGCAAAGAAGCTAAACAGCTCATCCATACAAAGCAAGGTGTTGGACAACCAAGAATTAAGCCCACACATTCTTCCCTGTTTCTACTGTGGAACTCCAGACAAAAAAAAAAACCCATCTAAACCTCATTTTTGGCTTCCTCCCTTGCTCTCTCAACTGGTTACACTGACCTGTTGCCACCTGACGAACCAGAACTGTGTTCAGCTTGATGATAGGACTGAAAATGTGTTTGCTGTCAGCTGTGGATGCTAAGATTTTGCTGTGACACTTCAGTATCAGTTTATCATCCTGTTTCTGCAACAGCACCAGAATGTCCTCCAGAAGCAGAGTGTAGAGATCTGCAGAGAGTGCAACAAGAGCCCAGAATGAGTTAAAGATTCCTAGTTTTGTGTCCCACACCTCTGCATTCTTGATTACTCATGCAGAGGCAGCAATCAGTGCTCTGCCATTCTAGGCAAAGCTTGCAAATCTTCCTCATCAAAACCAGAGCAAGAAAGCTCCAGATGGAATTGGATCATCTCATGACTGACTGCTGTGTCCCTGCATGGCCTTAATGACACTCCAGCACATTTCACAATTGACAGGAATCATTTCATCACCTCTGAGAAACACAGAGGCATTAGTATAGATGGCAGTAAGAATCCTAACTGGAAAGTGCAGAAATGCTCCTCTCCTCCTCCTCCTCAGCCACCCCAGGCACTCACCAATGGTCTTGTCCCTGTTCACCTTCCAAGTCAAGGGTCCCTCATGGAGCATTTTTCTCTTGGTCAGATCCAAGTTCTGTCATCAGGGGAAAAGAAACAACAGTTGCACTATGAAATTTCTGTGGAAGGAAGTAAAGGTAAAGCAGAGGAGTGTCAGAGGGAAGGCACTGCACTTTGGAGGGGAAAGGCTAAAGCCAGTCTGGAAAGAGAAATGGAGAGCAGGATCAGAGAGTCCCAGAATGTCAGGAGCTGGAAGGGACCTCTGGAGATCATCTGGTCCAACCCCTCTGCCAGAGCAGGATTCCCTAGAGCAGACAGAAGCATGTCCAGACAGGTTCTGAACATCTCCAGAGAAGGAGACTCCCCAGCCTCTCTGGATGAGGGTATCCTAGGGAACCCAAGTGTTCTGAGAGGTGTTTGTTATTGCTCTTCCTCTTTCTCAGGTGCTGGGGCTCACAGGGTAGAGAATTCTCCTCCTAAGGCAAGCTACTAAGGCAACAGGATGTCATCTGACTCCTAGGAGGAGCCTTTCCAATAGCCCATATAACATCTGCAGTTCTAGCAGCACAACTGGTTAATGCTCCAGCACTTGATTTGCAAGTCAAGTGTGCCTACAAGTGATCTACTGATACCCAAACCATCACAATGGGCTGCAGAATGTCAATGGATTCCTCAGTCACTGCAGTGCTGGTGACATTTAGAGCTGCAGGCAGGGAGAAGTGACAATTTTCACAAGTCATTCCTTCCAAGCCTCAGAGTCTACAATCAGTGACAGCAAGATTTCATAGCTGCCAGTAAGTTCTTCATTTCCTGACTGAATGCTTGCAAGTTTATTTGGGGAAAGATGCATGGTAGAGTTTTACAGAAGCCTCTTCCCATAAAAGGGACTTTGGGGAAGGTAAGGGGAGTGATAAACAAACAACAGAATCTATACAAGACATAGCCATAGCTAGGGATGAAAACAACCTGGGGATAAAGGAGCAAATCATGAGGAGAAGATGCAAGAGCAAAGGGGGAAGTGTCCTCGTGTGGAAGCTACCTGCTTGGAACATGGGAGGAATGAAACAAACCTGTTTCAAGTAGCAAGTGCTTACTGGTGCATATCCTTCACTTGGAACATGAAAATCTCCTCAAATGAATCCTGCTCCAAGGATGTGGTGTTGCCCAATTCCCTTTCACATCAGCTGACAGAAAGTAACCAGCTGCACTAGTGGAAATGCATGACTTTACAGGGGCCACAGAACACTGGACTTCTAGCACTGGACTTAAGGCTTTATTTGGCTATACCTGTGGATCTCAAGTACTGGCTTCAGTTTTGGGCTCCTCACTGCAAGACAGACATGGAGGCATTGGAGTGTGTCCAGAGAAGGGCAAGGAGGCTGGGGAGGGGGCTGGAGAATAATCTTATGAGAAGCAGCTGGGGGAACTGGTTGTGTTTAGGCTGAGGAAGAGGAGGCTTAGGGCAGACCTTAGCTCTCTCTACAACTACCTGAAAGGAGGTTGGAGTCAGATGGGAGTTGGTCTCTTCTCCTGGGTTACCAGTGAGAGGACAGGAGGCAATGGCCTCAAGTTGCACCAGGGGAGGGTTAGATTGGATAGCAGGAACAATTTTTTGCCTGCAAGAGTTGTTAGGCATTGGCCCAGGCTGCCCAGGGCAGTGGTGGAGTCACCATCCCTGGAGGGGGTTCAAACCCATAGAGATGTGGTGCTGAGGGCCATGGTTTAGTGGCATGAGGATGCTAAATTGCTGGTTGGACTTGATGATCTTAGAGGTCTCTTCCAACCCTAACAATTCTGTGTGACTCTGTGATCTGTACTAATCAGCCTGTGTGTACAAGCTCTTATTTTAAAGCCAACTGCATGGCTACAGCTCCTGACTCTGAGGCCTCTCTGATTCCAACAGCACAATTAAGCCATGGAATCCAGCAAGACACATCCATAACGAGGCTCCTCATCCATCACACATCTGTGTGACACAATGCATGAGCTTGCAGGCCATTAAGAGCTGTTTCACAGAGCTCCCAAGCTTCACCAACACTACTGTGTGCAGAATCAAGCTGTTCCCTCCACAGAGATCTTCAGGAAGGTAACAAAACTAAACTGTCTGAGACTGTTTTCATTCTTTGTACTGAATGATTTATCTCCAAAGCCCACTGGACTGCACACCAGAAAGATGGTAGTGGAAAGAGCCCCAAACCCAAGAAGATTGAAATGACAATTGACAGAGGGATTGCTTTCCTGTTGTCACTCACCCTGAACTCATCCATCATGGGATCTTCAGACTGCTTCAGGTAGGAGAGGTCCAGACGACGCTGGTAATCTTCCAGGTGCTGCAGAAATGCAAGGCAGGTGGTCACTGCATCAGCAAAGCTCACCAGTGCCAGAGTGCAGGCACCCATGGGTACCTCACACATGCCCAAATGCCCAGGATTCCTCCTCTCACAGGAGTACTTGTGCCACAAAGCATCTTTAAAGCACAATACAAAGTCACAAGTAGAGAGGACTCTAGGTGTCAATCAGCTTGCTCCCCTTCAACTCTCTTCTTCCTATCCCTTGATGCTCACTCCACCCTCCTACCTATCCCCTGATGCTCACTCCACCTCCTACCTATCCCCTGATGCTCACTCCACCTCCTACCTATCCCCTGATGCTCACTCCACCTCCTACCTATCCCCTGATGCTCACTCCACCTCCTACCTATCCCCTGATGCTCACTCCACCTCCTACCTATCCCCTGATGCTCACTCCACCTCCTACCTATCCCCTGATGCTCACTCCACCTCCTACCTATCCCCTGATGCTCACTCCACCTCCTACCTATCCCCTGATGCTCACTCCACCTCCTACCTATCCCCTGATGCTCACTCCACCTCCTACCTATCCCCTGATGCTCACTCCACCTCCTACCTATCCCCTGATGCTCACTCCACCTCCTACCTATCCCCTGATGCTCACTCCACCTCCTACCTATCCCCTGATGCTCACTCCACCTCCTACCTATCCCCTGATGCTCACTCCACCTCCTACCTATCCCCTGATGCTCACTCCACCTCCTACCTATCCCCTGATGCTCACTCCACCTCCTACCTATCCCCTGATGCTCACTCCACCTCCTACCTATCCCCTGATGCTCACTCCACCTCCTACCTATCCCCTGATGCTCACTCCACCTCCTACCTATCCCCTGATGCTCACTCCACCTCCTACCTGCTTGTTCTCAGACTCTTTGACAGCCTGGTTCACGTGGTTAAGGATCTGCCGACAGTGATCTGCTGCCTTCTTCACTTTCTCTTTCTCTTCAGGCAGTTCTAGAGGAGAAAAAGGAAATGTAAGTGTTTCCCACTAAAGGGTCAAAGAGTCAGGCATCCAGTGCAGCCTGCTGACCTCAAATGATCAAGAGAACTTAATTCATAGAGTGGCCTCCCAACAAAAGCACTGCATGTCCCAAAGGGACTGACAAAACCAGATTTGGGACAGGAGATAATGCACAAGACACCAGCCTCTGCTGATCACCATCCACACCACAGCACTTGTTCCTCTTCCTCACTGATGAGCTTGTGACAAGCAGTCACTCCATGAACAATCTGAGAAGTCTAAGAAGCTGGCTGTGGCTCCAGCCCAGGTACAAGAAGTCTTTTTAACAGCTTCTCTGCCTACATTCATGCAGCCAGAGCACAAGAGCAAACAAGAGATCTCTCTCCAGCCAGTGTCACTTGATCACAGAGACAGAGGTGAAGCTCAGCAGTTCCCACTACCACAAGTCACTTCAGAATTCAGTTACCAGGCAAATAAACAAGTACATCAAGAATAATGAAGTAACCCATGCTTTCCTAATTAGGATTAGAGGCAGTGTTATTTTTTATGAGTAATAAAAGCAGAGTGCAGCAGTTATCTGCCAGTAAAGCTGAAAAGGCATTCTCTGCTGTTATTCATCACATTTTGGCCTGTTCTGCTGCAAATACCTTGCAGTGTAACACACCCCAGCTACACTCCTCTCTCTGCAAGAACATGAAAGTGCTCTCTGGTGCTTTCAAGATTCAGCAGATGAGGAAGGCAGGCTATATTAACATTCTGCTGGTGTCTATTGTGGAGGAAAGTATTCCTTTCCAAGTTTAATCTGCTTCAAATTCTTAGTTGACATCACAGTGATAACATCCAAGATTTCTCTCTGAAGTTTGGTTTGGAGCAGACTTTAGGGGTGGAGGTCAGGCTGCACTCTGAGCACACCTTTTTCCCAGATATTGGGAATTCTGAACAGACAGCACTGAGGATTGATGAAAAACCACAAGCAAAACACCACCACACTTGGTCAGTGACAAGAAAACCTTGACCTTAAGGAACAAATCAATTTGTTCTGTATTATCTTCTCTTTGCTCTCTCCTTTAGGAAATAGGTTGACTTCCCATAAGCCTTAACACTCCATCACTGTTAGCCTAAGATGATTTCACACTTCTTTCTTCTTCCCTGCTCAGAACCATGCCCTGTGTCTGTCCAAGCTCCTTTAAGCAATGGAATAACTTGCTGCTTTTATTGGCTTCTTCATTCTTCACATTTTGATGTTAGTTCTGGTTGATTAGGGATCTCTGCTCTTGAAGATCTTCTTCTTTTTCATGGAAATTGGAATTCACTTAACTGTCTTCTCCTAATAGTTTGATTTAGTGATCTTCATGTCCTCAACTCAAGGAAAAAATGTTTATCAGAGCACATTTATTATTGAAAACTAATTTATTGAAACAAATAGAGCATTATCTTTAGGCACTGAATCCTTTCCTGTTATTTCCTTCTTGAAGATGGTAGAAATCAGTTAAACACATCAAGAAAATTACAGAAAGAAGAAGAGTGCTAATGAATATTCAAAAACAATAGCACAGATGCAACTTGCCTCCCAGTAAGTTCCTCAAGATTTGGTTGCTAGGAGCACATAATAAGGAAGAGCTGCTTTGAGGGTGGTGAAGCACTGGCCCAGCCTGCCCAGAGAGGTGGTGGAGACATTTCAACCCCACCTGGACACCATCCTGTGCAACCTGCTCTGGGTGACCCTGCTCTGCCAGAGAGGCTGGGCTAGATGATCTCTAGAGGTCCCTTCCAATCCCTAACATTCTGTGATGCCCACTCCTTTCCCTCTGTTTCTTTCCTCCTGAACCACATACTCTTCCACAACCCAAAATATGAAGGTGCAGAGAAAACAGTTTTCTTCCCTTCTGCTTGGTTGTCATAATCATTAAAACCCATTAATAGCAATATTCCTGTAACACCAGGGAAGAGGCTAGGAACTGGAGGGTGGAGACAAGAATTCCTGCTTTCCTTCTTCTAAAACTCCCCAAGCAAACCAAGTTGTCTTCCCAGTAACTTCCACAGGCAGAGTGGTTTGGTTTTGCTTCAGAACTTGAGCACTCCCCTCCTCTAACTCCTTAAAACTACTTTTAAATGATGAGCTGGCACTCCACATCCACTGCAATACACACACACAGAGCCACACAGAATCCTCAAGGCTGGAAGAGAACTGCAAGATCATCAAGTCCAACCAGCAACCTATCACCCCCCATGCCACTAACCCATGCTCCCATGTCACTAACTTACTGCCAATGCAGACTCATTCACTTATTTCACAGGGAATTTGTTGGGAGTTTTTGTTTCTGCTGGGTGTTTGTTTTGGGGTTTTTTTCCCCTCTATGTAAAATGAATTTAATTTAGAAACAGAGATTGTATTTCTTTGTATTGGTCTCTGTTAACCTCCCCTCCTGAGCAGGAGGCAGAAGTGAGGTCACAGTGAAAACTCTGACCCATAACTCTTCTTCAGCACATGCTCTGAGATCCCACCTGCTTAGCAACCCTGCTGAGCTGCATGCAGAGTGCCTGGTGGCAAGGCTTTACCTGTGTACTTAGCAATGTTATCCAGCAGCAGTGGGTACTTAGTCAACCTCTGCATCTCTTTGGGGATGATATCCTTCAGCTGCAGTCGCCGGCACAGGGGATTGCTCTCAGCATCCTAAATTTCAACAGCACAATAACTCCATTTGTCATTTTTATTAAGGCTATAATTACCTGAATGTGTAACATCTATTCATCACATAAACCTCTATTACTTCACTTTCCAGTAATTAAATACAAGACAAGAAATGCCAAGATCTATCATTCAGACAACACATCCCCTCTCCATCTGCAATTACAGCTAGGCAAAGCTCATCACAAAAGCAGCAGCTTCCTTCCCTCATTACTTCCCAGAGGCCTGGTACCATCTCCAATCAATCTCAGTCACTGCCACACAGGGAAGACATCAGTTCAGGTTTTCACACTAGAGGAAAACTACAGTACATCTTTCAATATAACCTCAACCCTTGGAGTTCTTCCCAGCTTGTGGTAATGAAGATAATGTCTTCTCCTCCAAATGCCACATGTATTCAAGCCCCTTTTCCTGACAGGCAGAAGAGGTGTGTATCATCTCTCTTCTGCCCATGGCATGCACTACACTATGTGGTTTTTCCTCACAGAAGTACTCATCCTTGGGAAACAGCCACCTCAAGTGAGATGCCATCTCCTGCCTGGGACAGCATGTGCTTCCCTGCATCTGCGTTCCCCAGAATGAAAGGCTCCTCCCTCCAGAAACAATTAGCAGAGATAAATACAGGGCTGGAAATGATCCCAATCTGAAGACAATGTTAGATGTGCTGTCATTCATTACAATAACTCCATCTACAACCGTTCATTAGGCTATGCTGGCCACCAGCCACATCCTCAGGCAAGTCCAACCCTTGCAGGAGATTCACCTGCACAAAGGTCTGGAAGCGAGAGTCCTTCTTCTGCCGTGACTTGATGACCTCTAGAGCAAAGGGCTGGTTACTGCAGAAGGTGGCTGTTGCATGTTTCAGCTTCTCCTCTGCTGGTCCACTAAACTGTGTTAAGAAAGCCAAGAAAGTCAAATTTAGATAGAGTCAGGTCCAGCATTTGCCACTTCCAACAGACACAGCCAGGCAGCAGAACCGGTCTTGCCAGGAAAGGAAAGAAGGACTGGCAAAACAGAAGCAGATATTTCCACCCTGCTTTGAAGGTCTGGTCTTCCCAGCCTCCTGAGGAATCTCTTTACACCTCAAACTCTCCAGTTCTGCTGTCTCCAGCTCTAGCACATCCAAGCCCTTCCATAAATGCAGTGCTGATTCCCAGGGAGAATACAGTGCCGTGTCAGCCACAGGCAGAGCAGAAAGAGCTGCTCTCAGATGAATGACAAGGGATTAGTTACCAGACTGTTGGTCAGCAAAGCCAAGACCAAAGGTCATCTTGTTTCTCAGAGACAGCCATGCTTAAACACCAGAACATAAGATAACATCATCTTTCCTAAACAGAAGCATTACAAAAACATGGCTAGGGGAAAATCCCAGCCATGAGCAGAGCAAAGGGAAATGTGCTGCAGGTGACAGATGGTTAATCTGCAACTGCAACTTTTTCCATTCCTGCTACCCAGCCTGTGCTGCAGCACAGGAACTCCTCCCAATACTCACTCTGGAGAATGGGATCCTCTGGTTTTTTGTTTTAGCCACTTAGTCAAAACACTAGGTAAGGCATAAAACTATTAGCTTAAGGTCTAGCTTGCTCTAGCAGGTATTTGCTTGCTTCTTCACAATACACATGAGAACTGCAAGAGCTGGAGGTGTTTCTTTCCCAGCCACATCTGATTCTCATTTTCTGTTTTCCTGGAACACTAGACAAATAGTGGGATATTAAAAATCACCCCAGGAGACTTCTGCATGAAGAGCTGAAAAGAATAACCAGCTCAATCTTCAAACCTCAATGAAGTAGCTTTGAATATGAACAACAAACTGGGAGATTCCCAAGAGAAGATTTACTTCTTTTAAAGCAGCCCTAGGCCTCCTGCTTCTGACATCTGGCTCTCAGAAAGGAAGCTTGCAAGAGTGCTATCAATTTGGAAAGCTTCAGTTACAGACATTCTAGGATTGGAAGCCAGTGTTTTTAACTACCTTCTAACTGCACCACAGGGAACACAGGATTTCTATTTCAGGGTTACTGGGATAAATTGTGCTGTTCCATCTTCCAAAACTTTACTCTCACCTTTATGCCTCCAAAACTCTTTCTACTCTATCATCACATCATAAGGAAATGATTTTTTTCTTCCTTAAATTACTCTTATCTCCAGCCAAATGAAAATCCTCTGAGCTCTTCCTGCTTTCCTTCAGCCTTCATTCTCCAGCTCTGTGTTGGCTCTGCAGAAGTGACAGCTCTACAACCTTTAGGTCCTGTTAGCTGGGAATTTCCTTTACTAACCTCTGGCTCTCTTTGTCATCCTAGGAAACATGATTGTCAAGTACAAGAAAGCAAAAAGGATTTTTACCCATGCAAGCAAGTCTTCTCCAATTTGGTCAATGACAGAAGTCTCATTCCTCTTTCTGACAGCCTTCATCTGATCATTCAGTGCAACTAAAGAAAACCAAGGAGTCAATTTTATTAACAAATTGTGAATTGCTCAAATGGTTTCATTTATTTTCAGCATTTAGCTTAAAATTAAAGCTGTTCTAGGAAGACTGGATTTGCAATAATGAATAATAATGAAAAGTGTTCTGCAACACAATCAGTTTAGCAGAATAGCTAAGAAAATCTAACTCCTTTGCACTTCTGTCTCACCTCTCTTCAAATGAGCCCTGAGAACTTCTCCCAGTCTTACCCTGAGGCTCAGTACCACTGCCCTCTTAAAAACTTAGCAATAATGTAGGACACACTTCCAGCCACCTGTATAAAATTATCTAAGTGCTTCTTCAGTGGCAGAGCTGAAATTCTGATTCTGTAAAGTTCTTTTTCTAAACAAGTAGGAGCAATTTCAGAAAGCCCTGCAGATTTCTCCTTACTCTCTCTTCAACAAGAGCTTTAACACTTAGAATGTGGATCCATAGAGACCTGTCACCAAAGCACTGCTCCTTCTACTGAAGCATGAATCAGCACAAGAGAAGTGTGTGCACTGGTAAGAAAAAGCAAGTCTCTGAAACACTGGGCACATGCATTCTTTAGCAAAGTATCTTTGGAAATCAGAGGGAAGAAGTGTGTGCAGAAGGAACATCTTCCTCCCCAGGTCGCCTCTCGCTTCAGACTCACTTGCTTCAACTTTTTGCATAGATGGAGCCAACATTCCAGCTGAGACTACAAAGCCAAAGGGCACCTCAGCTGCTCCTGTCATGCCTCAGCTGCTCTTACCATGAAGCCCAAGGATATCCTCCAGATTTGAGAAGATTTTCCTCTTGTCACTGGAGTTGAGGATCCCTTCCCGGGTGACGCGCTGGTAGAAGACGTTGTGCAGAACCTTCAGCGTGCGGACGTGAGCTCTCTCGGTGTAAAACAGCTCTGGGGAGAGAGGGCAAAGCAGGGTGATGACCACTTCCCACAGACAGATGTGGCACCATGGATCCAAATGTGAAGCAAAGGGAAGCCAGAAGCATGAACTTACAGAAGTCTCCCTCACCAACACCACCTTTGCTGGCCTGTATTCCACCCTGCTCCAGAATGGAGCCATACTCTGCTACACCTCCAGGTTTGAAAGCACAGAGAAGTCAACTGATCCATGACTGATAATCTACCCCAACCAAACAGGGAGCTCTTAGCAGCATATGTAGCCACAAAGAATGTTCTGCAGTGTTGCAGAACCTGAAATTGTGGTGAAGCTTTGAGGATGAAGTTTGGGAGGGGCTTTCCATTTGTATTAGAACCTGAAATTGTGGTGAAGCTTTGAGGATGAAGTTTGGGAGGAGCTTTCTGTTTGTATCATGTGCTTTCCAACTGCCTAGGCAGTGCCTCTTGCTTTCTTTTATGGACCATGCTATTGCCAACTGGCCTTTCAGCATCAAACCACTTCAGACTGTTTACTACTTCTCTAAGGACTGGGTCAGTCTGACCTCAGGATACTTTTCAGCAACCAGTTTCACACAAACACACACACTCTGCAAACCAGAAGTAACAGATGGCCACTACTTCAAGCAGATCAGTGAAGAAAGATTTAGTTTTCCTATTTCAGCACTTCAGAACTCTGGAGGAGAGGTTTCAGCTTTGTGCTTGGTGAGCTAGAAGAAGAAACCAGTCTCTGTCTCACCATTGATCACTTCCTGGCGCTTGATTTCATAGGGCTTCAGCCCCATCAGCACCTCTCTGCTCACAAGCTGCTGCCAGTTGGGAGGGTCCATGTCCATGTCAAAATCACACAGCTCATCTTCACTCTGTACATCTGCAAAACCAACACTGTCCACCCTGAAATGAAAAAATAAACATGTCAGACAACTCCCATTCTAGGCATGGATGTAAGGAAGAAAGAAGAGAGACTCAAAGCGTATCTACCAGTTGTAAAGCATTATGAACATGCTCTCCACAACAGCTGGGGGCTGTTCCATGTCTGAATCTACAGGCACATCTCCTGATTGTTGCCCTTTACAGATCAAGTGAGAGTGAGCATCTGTTCTTACAGCATTTCCATAACCTTCCTTTTCAGGATATAGATAAAATATTTTGCTTGAAGTAAAATAGCAAAGCTAGTGAAAGGGCAGGTTATATTTTCCTCCATCTAGCTGCAGCTACAGAGCTAACAATACCCAATTGTACTGGCTAAGAAGAGTGAAGACTCCTGCTTTCTACTTCAGAAGCTATTCCAGTCTAAACAAGAGCAGTGAAGTTCAAGCATCCATAAGCACACTCACTTGCGAAAAGGCTTTGGTGTTCCCATGTCAACCACTCTGCAGAGAGGGAAAGAAATGGTTAGGAAAGAGCTCAGGCAAGATCATACATTCAGCATAACTTCAGAGCAAAGGCCTCACCTCCTAACCAGAAGGTTTTGTCCATCTGTCACTGCCCCATCCTCCTGATACAGAGTTTTCTAGCACTGCCACAGCAGCAGCATTTCATACCTCTACCAGTATTGTTTAACAGACATGATGTCACTAACAGTTTCGTGGACTTCAACAGCCATTGTCACATCCACTCTGTTCCAAGGCTCAAGCAATCAGGCACCATAATTACCTCTCTGATTCCCCCTCCTCCTCTTGCAAGTTCTCCAAAGGAGATGGGAATTCAAAGGTGTTATTAGGTGTGCGGGGTGTGCCCTCCATGCAGTCATTAGCAGGTGGAGCTTCTCCAGTCTGCTTCAAACCTGAACAGAGAGAAAGAACCATACCAAATTAAAGAGAACTTCACAGTCTTGGTTCATTAGCCTGCTTTCAGCTGAGAGCTGGAGGAATTGAAATCCTAGGTGGGTAAAAAATTTCTCTGTGACAAGTGTTTCCAGAGGATACTGACTTGTGCTTACAAGAGCAGACACCTGAGACTGGGGTTCATGTTCCTGTTGGATGATCCAATGCCATGGTGATAGAAGCCACCTAACAACAATTTCTGGTCATAAGATTTCCTAATTTGAACCAGAGACTAAGTCATAAAAGATGACTAAGGTGAGGAAGATCATGTCTAATGACATAAACACATTTCCTAAGGTGTCAGGTTTGTTGCATCAGAACTGTGCTCTGCACATCCCCTTCCCAAGACACTCTTTAACCAGTATCCTCCTACCTGTTTCACTGTCCTTGCTTCCCTCTGGAGAGGAAAAGGGACCCACTGCCAAAGGAGACATGGGGTTGGCAGGTGGGTATGAGGCATCTGTCCCATCACTGGAGGACCCACTCTGGCGTGTTTTGCTGGGCTCTGGTGGCTCTGAGCTAACAGAAGATCCTGTGGTTAAGTGCTTTGGGTGTCGAGGCTTCTGCATCTCTATGGCTCTGCCAACTGAACAAACACAGAGCCATTACAGTGCTGAAAGAGCTTTTACCTGCTTTCAGGGATGAAAAGAGGAAGCATTTCAGGACAAAAACCAGCTTTGTGTGCCTTCAAAAACAGAGTTTTAAACCAGAAAGTTTACTGGGTTTTCAAAGGAGAGCAGGAACTTTACCTGCCTTTCAGACTAACAGTTAGGGAACATGCATTTCCTTCTCTAACATACTTGCACTGCTATCATGTCGACTTGGTCTCCTTGGTGGGCCCAGAATATTAGGAAAGCCTCTTCTCTTTCCTTTTTCCTCTCCTTCTTTCTCTTTCTTGATACTTTGCTGCAGTTCACACACAACAAAGAAAAGCAAAGCAACAGATCACTCATTTCTTCCATAGCAGTTATTTACTGAGCTATTTACTTATTCTTTCAAACTGCAGGAGTTTGGGACAAGAGGTTTTGATGGATAAGAACCTGATCTAGTGGAAACTGTCCCTGCCAGGACCTGTTTGCACTGCCAGTGCAGAAAACTGCTCCTAACAACTTGAACGTTTAAGAAAGTTGCAATGCTAATGAAAATAGCTACTGTGACCAGATACACCCCCATAGTGTGGGAGACAACTGAACACACCCACAGAGATGGGGTTTTGGTGGAAAAATTCTTCTTATAATTGGGAAAGTGTGGGTGGCAGGAAGAGCAGCTTTCTTATGTCAGGAAACATGAGGTTTTGGGTAAGTTTCTCATGAAGAAAACTAAAGTATAGAGGCCAACAGCCTGATTAGCCTTAATGAGATCCTCAAGCAATTCAAGGTTGGAATATATGAAACACTCCAAGTTTAAATAATGCTAGCACTGTGAAAAGCAGGCAGAAACTCAGGCATACAGATAGAGGAAGAAAGAAGGGAACTCATTTCTAATTCACAAGCCTGAAAACACATGTAGAACCTAATTCCAGCTGTTAGGTTTTCTGTGCAGCTCAGGAACCCCCAAGTCCCCTTGATGCAGCAATGAAGACTCTAAAATCAGAGCAAACTTCTCCTGCAAAAGGGGATGAGGAGTTGTAACACAGCACCCATGCAGGGCAGGTTATACAAATGCACTCTGGCTCCAACACTCCTACCTTGATCTTTGGCAGGAACCCAATACGGCCACGCTTCTGCTCCAGGTTCCGAGGCTCTTTCACTTTGACTCCCAGGTGTTTCATGTAAGTGAGAATCACATACTGCATCGTGGAACTGCCAAGCACACACCAAAACCAACAAGGTGAAGGGTAAGGAGAAGAGGAGTGGGCAAATACATTTTGTCAAGAAAAGGAAAAAGGGCAAATGCAAAGGTTCTGTTGAGAAGTTAATATGTAGAAATAAATATGGAGTGGGTGGGGGGCAGGAGGATGGGGCCAGGCTACTGGCAGTGGTGCCCAGGGACAGGACAAGAGGGAACAGGCACAGACTGGAACATAGCAAGTTCCATCTAAACATAAGGAGGAACTTCTTTCCTTTGAGGGTGGTGGAGCCCTGCCCCAGGCTGCCCAGAGAGGTGCTGGAGTCTCCCTCTCTGGAGGCATCCCAAACCCTCCTGGACATCATCCTGTGCAACCTGCTCTGGGTAACCCTGCTGTGCCACAGGGTTGGACTAGATGATCTCCAGAGGTCTCCTCTGACCCCTAACATGCTGGAATTAGATAAAAAGAACTAGGAAAGACTCAGCCAATATCACAACTTGTCCTCTTCTAAACAAAAGATGGAGTATATCAATGGCATACCAGGTATACCAGCCTAGGAGGTCAAAATAAGCTTTTGAGAACTACATGGAAGGTCCTCAAATAATCTATTTTATGTCACATAATGGTTTTGAGTCATGGTAGAAGCTACAGTTGCTGTAAAGGTGGTGGCTGTACACACACAAACTGAACAAGGCAAGGCACATAAAGTGAATGTCAGACCAGGCTGAAACAGCTACAAAGCAAAACCAAAAGAAACATGAACTTTTTCAGATCTGAAACAAAGGCAACAAACTTCAGAAGAAGGAGAGGTTGAGAGCAAGAGGTTGATGATGTGAATGCAAATTAATTATGCCAGAGATTTAGAAAAAGAGAGCTTGTGGCTATAGCCAGCAGAGGGCTGTCCTGTTCTGCTCAGCAGAACACACAGCCAGCACAGACTAAGCCCAGACAACTTCCATTACCTCTTCTCTTCTTCCAAAGGTTGAGATGTCATCCTAAAACCAAGAAAGAATGAAACAATAGTATAAAAACCAACTAACACATCCAGTCACACCCACCCTGGACATCAGCAGTTCTATTCTAAGTGTGCTTCAGAATGTCAGCTGGGAAGACTGGATTCAGCTCACATGAAAAGAAGAAATGGGTTCTGTGCCTATAGGTTTCTGCAAGCCAAAAAACAAAAGGGCTCTGATCTAATAATGCACTAGCTGACAATGGAAGCATTACCTCAGCTATTTGAACAGCAGCTTCCTTGCAAAGCTAGATGGACTTCACCTAACTTTCAGCTTACTTTTAGCTATCCATGACCCAAACATATATCGATAAGAAACAGAGGAAGCAGTGTAAACACAGTGATGACAAATGACTTCTAGTTCCTGATTTCTTGCTCTGCTGTTGTGAGGTTCAGGGTAGAACCTTTTCACCCTCAGAGGTATACTTGCTGTTACTCACAAGACTTCCTCAATTTTAGTAATGATCTGTTCTGCAAATGCTCTTTCCTTCTCCACTGCATTCCTGTCACGAACTCGTTCTGCATCCAGCTTGCTTAGCTCTCCCTCTGCCAGGGTCAGTCCCATACTACGTTTCTGCCTGAAACACACAGAGAAAGAAGCATGATTTGAAATTGAATACAGTAACAAGGAAAAGAAACCTCCTGACATCCAGAATGGCAAATAGGTTTCATTATTGGTTTCTGTATCAAAACAGCAAAGGCATGACATTTCTCCATAGCATTTACACCCACTCTCAGATAGAGCTAGGAGAGCCTCTGGAGGGATAGAGCTGTATGATATCTATCAAGAGAGGCAGTCACTGCAAGGGTCAAGAAAAAGCAGTTTCTCTTTTTGCAGCATTCCAGGTTGTGTGTTTGAAGCATTTAGTTTTAGGTATGAAAAAGTCCATTACTGAACACTGGTTTTGGTGCAATGTCTCATGTTGGCACAGAACTCTCATGACTCCACATGAAAGAGCAGATTAATTATCCAATTCTACTCTATGCCCATGACAGCTTTCTAAAGTGGATTATTCCATGCCCAAAGGGGAGAAAGAAGGAAAAAAGATGGGGAAAAAAAAAAAGATGTAAGCTGATTATAAACACAATTAGTAAAAAGGATTTCTATAACATCACCTACATAATATTCTGAAATTGCCTCAAATAGCAGCAAGGAATGAAGAATCCAAGCTCTAAAACTGAACTTGCAACTGATTACTTGCAACACAGTACTAAAAACCACTCAAGGACTGGTCACAGGGTGACCCCTGGAGGCCCTCTCCAGGGCTATAGCCCTATCCAGTCTAAGATAAATTACTATACCCTTTGAGTCTGGACTTCCCCTGTATTGGACATGTTGACTGAGGGCAAGAATGAATTAAACTACACAGAAAACTACACAGACTGGTCTTCCTACCTGAAATCCTCCAGATTCCTTTGAACTTCTGGACAGACTTTATCTTGCATGGTTTGTATGAACTGGCGATGCAGCTCTTCAGGAAGGAGCTCTGGTCGCCTCCTCTCTGCAGGTCAGGAGAGAAAAGTTAAGAGATTACTCTTCTGAGAACAGTCCTCTCCACCTTAGGATAAAGTCACTCACATGTATAACCCTTTGCACTTCACCTGCTGACAATGTAACTTCAGTAGCAGTGCATTAAGTGTAAGCAGCTCTGGTCACACACACTCTCACCCTACGGAAAGGCAAATGCCAACGTGACCAATGCTTCCCACCACTGACACCTGGATCAGAGCAGGCACTATGCCCTCCCAAGAAACCTAACAAGTAGTTATCTGTCTCTCCCTGTAACACATCACATTATGCTTGAAGTAAGCCCAAGTGCATTTCAGAAACTTGCTTGGATTGCCTCAGACAGTAGAAAGTGCAGAAGGAGACACTCCAAGGCAAAGAGAAGCCTACCTAGTTCTAAGGAGATTTCATCTGGAACTGGAACTTTCAGATTCTGTAAAAGAAAAGGAAGACTGGAGGAGTACACAACAAACACCACTCCAGTAAAACACACAGTACAAAACATACCAGAAAATGCCCTCCAAAGCTGAGACCATGCAACCTGAACACCTGATGGTACATCCTAAGTATATATAGTATTACAAGAGGACCATTCAATCTAAACACGTGGTCTTTTTACTACGTCCAACTGATGACAGTGAGGAAGTTTCTTAGTCTTTCCAACACATACAATTAGCCACATCAATATCAGCAGCAATTATTACCCAAAAGGCAGTGTGTGACAGCTAGAGCTTGCTTACCCATCACAGCATTTTTCCTCCTACCAGGCAATGGTTTAAATAACTGCCCATGGTCTCCTGAGTTACCAGGCATCTGAGGCTATTTACCAACCAGTTATTCTGCCACAGTCACTGGTAACTTTTCACTTTGGAAGACTTATTAACTCCTGAGGTTTTTTTCCAGTTCAGGAGAGTGAAGAAAGGTCAAAGTCAACTTGCAAGAAATGCTTGGAAAGGAGAGAAGTGACTGGAACCTACTGCAGCTCTGTCCAGGAAGAACTGGTAAAACTCAAGGAAGACACGTCGAGTCTCTTTGGAGTTGGTCTGCTTGTACAAGTCTGTGTAAAGGTAGCACAACTGTGGGGAACAGGAGGGGAGGAAATTCAGCAAACCCATCAGAACTCTTCCAACAGCCCTAACTGCAAGTTTTCTTTCAACTAGTTTGAGGAATTCAGCATTGCTGGGTTGAAACTCTCTCAAGCTTCAGCCGCCCCAGATATCCTCAAGCTAGGCTGCTTGGCATGCAGCAGAGGAGGGAAAGGCTACACAAGCATAAAGAGATCCTGATATACTCTAGGTAAGACTACCACTTTGGGCCAGAGAAACAACTCCAGAACATCTCTTACCAATGCTGCAGGGTCAAACTGGGACACCACATGATGCAGAACAGCAGCCAGGTGAGCTGGGCGAGATTTGAGGAGCTCGATGTTTTGGAAGCAGCTGCATTGCCCATTAATCTGCAGAGATACACAGATATTAGTTGGATTACTCCAGAAAGCCACCTAAGAAAAACCAAGAAGCTTTGTTCCAACAGCTTAGCTCCTCATTTAGTTCATTAAAATACTAACTGATCAATTCCAGAACCTTTGCCAATGCCATTCTACCATCCCAGGAAAAGCTTACAACAGGAACACTTCTTATAAATACTCTCCAGAACACTGAGTACAATCCAATGAAATCAAATCACTCAGAATCATTCTGTCAAAAGCCAAGGCAGCTATACTGCTGGGACAATGATGCAGAGCTTAACAGACCTAAGTAAGCAAAAGAAAACTAAATAAGACAAATGAATTTCTAGAAAGCTTGGAGTTATGAGAAGGAAGATGAAGAGAAAGGATCAAAGATGGCACATTGTCAGCAATTCCCCAGATGATTTTACCTGGCAGAATCAGCAGTAACAGGAGTCACATCCTCTAATTCTCAACTCACCACACAAGGACTGTTCAATTAAAACAAGCCATGGAGCACTTGTAGTTCAGGCACAGAGGAAGAGCATTCTGATTGAGAGGTAAAAGGGCTGGCTGAGGCTAAAAGGCATTCTCACCTGCTCCTGTTCAGTGTCAAAGTCATCATCCTCTGCTCCAATGATCTGAGGCCCCACTCGAGATAAAGGGCTTCCAACACTGAACTGGGAATCCTGGGGGGAGTCAGGAAAGAGGGAAAGGCAGGGAAGGGAAGGGAAGGAAGAAGTGCACAGTGCTATTACTCTCTTGGCACAGCGAACTTTCTTTATCAAGTTAGAGAGAGTACTATCAGTTTTATTCCCCAAATTCCATGGAAACCCATCTGTCTCTACTCAGCCTTGTCCAAGCCTGCCTGTGAGATCTCCTCATGAACCCTTCTCCTAAGTTGCAAGCATTCAGAAACAGGAACACAGATGACTCAAACCCAACTGCACCATTCACAGATGTGAGCACACTAAGCATGTGGCATATCCTGATCACTGAGATGACAAATGCCATTGTAGCACCAATGGAGAAATAAGGCTTTGGAAAGTCAAGCAGATGAGGGGAAAAATAGTGCAGAAATCATCCCAAGGAAGAAAACAATAGCACCCAAATAGGGCTGCACCTTATGCTATGTTCCACTTCTACCTACTCTGAGGCCATCCCTGATAATGACTTTGGAATGACTACATATCCAAAAGAAAAGACTGTTTCATTTACTGCTGGGCCTCAAGGAATACAATATGTACAACTGCTCTACCTATTTTAGGTCCAGCTGTTTTACTGCTGATCATGTGTTTTTTGTCTCTAAATGAGGCTGCTCTTAAGCTCCATAAACATTTACTCAGCTAATTAACTTTCTCCACACCATTTTAATAGCATTTTATTTTCTACAGCAAAAAAGTTTATGCCTGCTGCATCCATAAAGCAGAGAAAATCAGCAAGATTTTAATGGGGCCATTCCAGGAGATGATGCTATTGTGATAGTTTGTTTTGTACTCACAGTATCTTGAGCCTCAGTCTTCTCTGGGCTCTCATCTGGATAAATCCTCTCCTTTAAGCCACTGCGAGGACTCTGGGAAGAGAAGGAAGTTTAGCTCTCAAGGGAAATATTGCTGCTGTGTACCAAGAAATCTATTCTAGTAAATACAGTGTTACTGAGACAGGCTGCTGTGACAGAACAGGGCAACACAAATGTCAATCAAACCCAAAAGGTATAGAGGCAAAGTCCTGGAGCTGTTCAAGACTCACATCAGCAATGTCACTGTTTGGTCGGGAGGGGCTGTCACCACTGTAATCCACTTTGCTCCCACAATCCCCACTCTCTGCCTCCACTTCACTGAGCTGCAGAGAATCTGTCACAGGTCTGGAGGACAAGACTCCATCCTGAAAATATCAAGTGAGTTAGGAGACAGCAGACAGCAAGCAGAAATATTTCAAGAGACAATCCTTAAACACTAGCTGTTTCAAAACTTGGTGAGTTCACTTGATTTATGAAGCTTTCTTCACATATCTAGAAGAGGCTGCAATGCTTTTCTAAGAGAGGACAACAGCAAACCACAACAAGTTTTCAGGACTTACAGGCAGATGAAAAAGAGGAAAAATAATACCACCTGTTTTCCCCCTTCCCCCCCTAAAAGCAAAGCTGTTTTAAGCTTCCAATTATTCCTTCTCCACTGTAAGAAGGACTTCAGATGTGGTACTGACTAATAAACACATCCTAGTTTGCACTTGCTATTTTCAAAGCAGCTTTTCACAGATGGATTGAAAGTCCTTTGTAAAGTCTACTTCATACTTTAGTCTGGAGATCAGGAAAAGTTTCTTCCCTGAAAGAGTTGTTAGCCATTGGCCCAGGCTGCCCAGGGAGGTGGTAGAGTCACTGTCCCTGGAGGGGTTTAAAAAGCATCTAGATCTAGTACTTGGGGACTTGGTTTAGTCTTAAGGTCATGGTTTTAAGATGATGGTGACAGGTTGATGGTTGGACTTGATGATCTTGGAAGGTCTCTTCCAACCTTGATAATTCTGTGACACACTGACACTGTACTGTAAGGCCATTGTAATGTCTACTTCCTCTACTGCACTGCTTCCCAGCCTCTGCAAGCCTCATGACAAGTCTCAGCTCTAGAGGGTGCAATCTGCCTGCACAAGCACCGAGGAGCACGGTAGCCAACTCCTGCTCGCCCACAACATCAGCACCATCATCTCCCAAGAATTTTCACCCAGAACATACCACAGAGAAGCCTGACACCTTCTGTTACCTGAGCACAGCCTGTGGCTTTGGACAACTGCTCTTGCAGCTGAGGAATGTGTTTCTTTGTCTCCTGTATCTCTTTGAGCAGCCGTGTGACGGGGGAGCGGCTGTACTCTTCCTGCAGGGACTGCAAAAGAAGGTTAGGAGCTTTCACCCAGCATCTCCTCAGCAGCCAAGCTTAGCACTACAGCCTACTGCTATTTCAAATAATAAACAGCACATCTGCACAGGTACCAAGCAGATGCTACACAATTTTCATTTTATATAGCTCTCCTTTCTCCCCCGTGCCATATGAAAATCAGTGCATTCTGGAGATGTATTGTAATCCCTCAGCATAAGTGAGAGATGCTTACTGGCCCAGTGTATGCTGGCATATAGAAAGGATAAACTGAAACAGAAGCTATGCAAAGGCATGCTGAAGATGCTTGCTGAGCAGTGATTCACCAACTGATCTTTGTATCTGCATCACACTTTCGTCCACCCCCCTCAAACTCATGCAAGTCCAGTACCTGCAGCCTCTCCTGCTCTTTCTGTAGCATCTTTCTCAGAATCTCCACCTTCTGGTTATGGACAATATTATTCTCCTCCTAGAACATATAGAGAGATGAAGGGTTGGGTTTTTTGTTGGAGCTAGGAAGACAGATGCTAAGGAAAAAGGACATGTTCACTCTTCACCCACTCCCTAAAGACAGGCTCTGAAAAGCCCTCTAAGAAGCAATTCAAATTGCTAAATCCTATCTTCTGCATTCTTTCCTACTTTTGAACATAACATCAAAAAATACACAAGTAACACCAGACAGGTGAGAAGTATTTGCTTATTTGCTTTCCCTACTCTTCCCTGCCACATGTCTACACACCTTCCAACTCCCTTCTTAAGAGAAGTTAGACCAGACAATGTACAAACTCCCATCATGAAAACTGCAACGTCACCTCAAAGACAACTTGTCACTAACCCCTTGCCTGTATTGGTATCACCTCAGGTGGGACTGGATAGTTTTACTAGCCAAATGTTTTTCCCCATGTGACTAAACAACTCCCTGAGGGGCAGGATAAATATTCCAGTTCTAACCCATGCAGAACAACTGAGTTAACAAAGGAAGACTGCATTTGTTCCAAAGCTGTGCTGGTTCCTTGGGAAAAAAGAGCTTCAAATCTTACCCCCACAAGCACTGGGCTAGTAATCCTTTCTGCATTTCCTGATGTGCCAGGTGAATGGGGAGATGTCATGATGGGAGACATAAGCCCAAATGTTGCCAGATCCACTTCAGAATCAGCTAATGGGATCTGGGGCGACCCCGGTGGGCGCCCCTGCACGGTGAGAGCTACATAGGAGCCCGCTGCAGGGAGAGGAGAACAAGTCACAGTTCAGACATGCTGCCAGATCTGCAGAGCTGCTCTTTCTCTGCTTGCCATTCTGCCCTAAAGACAAAACTCAGACCCCATTCTTCACCCAGTCCAGAGAAAACTGTCAGCTCTGCTTTAGAGAGCTCTGTTTCAATTCCAGCTAAAGACTTTCCCAGTAATCACCCTTAACAAAAGCATGCAATCCAGGTTCTAGTCCCTCAGGTTGCATTTACAGTATACATCTGCTCATGCCACAAAATAGTCTGTGCTAGGGTGGAAGGAACCACTACCACCTTCTTCCTTATCCAGAAGGAAAGAAAAAAACCAAGCAAGAATGCCCTTCCTGTAGAAAAGCCAATGTTTTGCAAGCATCCTACAGTAACCTACTTCAAGGTTGAATGCCTGCATAGCTATGGCATGTAAGGTGGAATCAAAGGATGGGAGGACATCCAGGCAAGGTCTGATGCTAACTTCTAACACCAAGCTAAGGAGAAACTCCAGGAGCATGTATCAGCTCAAGTCCAAGATGTCAAAACAACCCCACTTTCACTTCACTGTTTCATACACACACTTTAACTCTCAATATGGGGCATGGGTAGACCTCATCCTTGTCACTTGACAGGTGACTTGGTCATTGTCCCTTCAAATTATGCCTTTCAGGTTTTAAAGGAGCACAGTGACAAAGACAGTAACCTGCCCTGACTTACACTTGATCAGCTTTACCACCTCCAAGTGGTTTGAGTGTGTTACAAGAGTGCCATTCACCTGCAGGGAGGGAGGAAGCAAAAGTGAACAGTGTTTAGCTACTGATTTCCAATAAAAGGCACCCACACACTACACAATAAGCCCTTAAAAAGAGGAATAGCATTTTCTTTTCCCCTCTCATCTTCATTACTATGTTTTTCAAGACACCAATAGATAAATCATTTATCCTTCCAACAGTTTATCTAGGTAAGCAAAACTCTGCAAAAACAAAACTACATGAACACACCAAAGGAAGCAACAAAACAAAACAGAAGCAGCAGTGCACCTCCAATTAGGCAGGAAAAATAGTAGGGTAGCTCATTTAATCAATTTAAATGCCTAGATGAAATCCCAGCTCTTTTGTGTGTTAGTAGCTGTTGTAGCACAGTCATCATATTGCAGCAACAGTTTGGGTAAGTTGCTTTTAGCTACTGACTTGATTTCCTAGCTGGAAAAAAAAACAGTCCAAGATGACTATGAATGTAAAGTTTCTTATTAATAACTCTGTTCCTTCTCTCCCCTGCCCCTTCTGGCTTTATTGTACATGTGGGACTTGAACCTTGCAGGATGCTGAAGTTGCCCACACAGTTCTGAAAGTACTAACATTCAGTAGTGAGCTTTCAGTGGTTACTCTTCTGCTACCCCCAGAACAAGGAAGCTTAGCCCATTCCTCTATCCCATAGGCAAAGGCAAACGTCACAGAAGACAGCTCAATGACATCCTTTCCCTGAAAGGGATTATTGAATGCAAAGGATCCATTTCTCTGCTGATCCAAATGCCCTTACCTTGATAATTCTATCACCTGTTTGCACACCAGCCCGCATGGCTGCTCCATCTGGGGGCAAGAAACAAGTTAGTTCCAACTCCCAACACAACCATTCAAAGCAAAAGTGGTTCAAAGACTTCCAGAGTTCCATGCAAAGCTCTTTCTGTGCTCAAGCATCCTCTGTTTCTCTCAGATTGAAGTCAGAGCAGTTCTGTTCTCACTTTGCAGTGGATACATCAAGCCACAACCCCACCACACTTCAAGGGGAGCCATTGACTTCCTCTCAGACACAAGAGCTCAGATCACTGCCTCCCCAACAATGCTCTTTGTCCTCGCACATCTCTTGGGAAGCTGCAGCCAATTCCACCCATGCAAAGGCATCTGCAGTTCCTTCTCCAGCTCATGCACAGGTTTGACTCCCATGCAAACCCTCTTGGCTGCCCTCTGGCTAGCAGCTTACCTTCTTTGACTGACTGCACGAAGACTGGGTTGTCTCCACTGACTGTCAGCCCGAAGCCGTTCTCATCCCGCTGGATAACCACACAGCGCTGAACGAGACCTGCATGAGAAAGGTGGGGAAAGGGCAGGAGAAAGAGAAGGAGAGAAATACAAAGAGACACAAGCTAGGCATCAATCCAAAACCTTATCCTCCTAGATAATCATAGAGCACTGAAAGAAACTGGTACAATACAACAGAGGGAAGAATATATGAGAGACAGAAACAGGGCATCGGTCCAGAAACAGATAGGAATGTCAAGACAGGTCAAGCTTATTGCTTCAGTTACACAAACCAGAGATATACAACAGCAGAGATGCAGACAGCTCTGGCACATCAGACACAGCTTGAGGTAAAAGCAGCTTTTACAGGAGAGCAGCTATGTACACAAACCAATGAGCACAATTTCCCTTTGTCTGTATTCATCGTCCTTTTAAGTACAGGAGAGGGCTGTCATGTTCTAGGACACCCTCAAAACCACCAAACAACTTTTCCAACCTCCTCTAAAAAAGAAAGTCACAAATCTCTCAGGCCAACAGCAGCAGATTGGACTCAAACTGATTTATTGATCAGGAAAAGTTCTCCCTAACTCTCAGCAAACATCTCATCCTGGGGCAGCTTCTGTTCCAGATGCAAATGCCACACACAAAACCAGAATCCCAGCCACACTTACTACACTGAGCAAGACTTCTGAAACCAAGAGCACACTTCCCACTGAGCTACTGAAGTACAAGGCCAAAATCCCAGGGGATGGGGGTTTGAATCTGCTCCTACTTGAACTTGCTGTGTGACATCAAAGGCAACTTGTTTTGTTTCCTGGTGCTAGGATTATTCAGTATACTGCGAGCATAAACACTGCTGCTGACATAGCAGATGCAGCATTTTGAACAGCTGAAATGCTCTGTATGTCTACTCTTCACCTGGACACAAAATAAGGGAAAAACAAAAGCAGATGAAGCAGCAGCCTTGGCATATTCACTGCAGAGCATCAGCAAACAGCCTGCCACAGCAGAGCCCTTATCTTGAACTCTGCAATGTTCTTCAATTTGCACAGCAAAACTACCAGCTCCTAAACATCACCCTTATTTCTAACAGCTTGCTTTGCTGCTTCATTTCTAAAGCCACATCAGGCAAAATTCTCACCCCACCATCTTGAGAAAGAGTTGGGAGTTCTCCACAGTCAGATACTAAAGTTAAAGCAGTTTTGTTTTGTATGGAGGGAGCAAAGGGAATTGTGAAGATGCTGTCCCAGCAGGACTGAATTGTAGCAAGAATGTGGAGTCATATCCATGTCTTCAATTACTCACACCCCACTACAGCTCCTTTCACTTCTCTGGAGCAACTCTTCATGGAAATGAGGAGCCTCCAGTGAAAACACTGCCTGCCCAGTCAGCCCAGTTCTCCTCCAAGTGTGGCACAGATGAACGTGGGTGTGGGAGTAGGAATGGCAAAGGTTCCATCCCAGGACTTGTGCAGCAGCAGTCTGCTCCCACTATCATATCCCAGTAACTCCCCTTCTGCCAACAGAGGAGAAGCAAATGATGCTCTACCCAGCAGTCTGCAGCAAGCTGATGGAATGGATGCCAAGTGAAAGTAGACAAAAGTTAAAAACCCCCCAGCTTTTCAGACCCTCTTTATATGGTGAAGTGAAAGAAGATGCCTCTCCCTTTTGTACCTCCCCTTTTTCTATATGACCAAGCTTCTCTGAGTCTCACTTCAGAAGAATGATGCCCCAGGGTGGGGTGTGGGAAAGAGAACATATGCTATTTCATAAAAACAGCTTGTTTTAAGCCCTGCTGCCAGACCTACAGGTTTTATGAGTAAGACACTAACTAATCTTTTGACTCATAAGAGCTGTCCTTGTTTAAAGGCACAGCAGAGCTTTGTGGACTCCTTGCTCCTCCACTCAATTTCTTCTCTTTTCCAGAACCACTAACCCTTGGACCTCCTGATAAGCTGCTTCTTGGAATGAGCCTGATGTCAGAGCAGTGACAGTGCAGCAGGATCTTCCAGAGTATAATTTAAGTTCTAGGAATAATCAAGGTAAACTCTTTTACCAGAAAGTCTCAATTTCACCCAAGACCATGATCTAATTTTAGAATGAAGAGGCAACTGAAATTAGGACAACTTGAATCCAAATTAGCCCACAATTGCTTTTTCCCCTGTATTTGTTCCCTTCAGACAAGAAGCATGCACTTAATCCTTGTCCTCACACGATGCAGAAGGCTGAAATGAGGTCTACAAAGGCCAGTGAAGTGATGCTGTGCTTGACAGAGACACAGAACAGCTTAGAAGAAATTTTAATGAAGTTACTTGAAAGTTTTCTGAAGATAACACTATGACCTGCAGAAATAGATCAGCTTTGATAGCACTCCCTGTCTGAACCAAGTAGGCCAAAAAAGCAGCCTTCAAGTGCTCTCTCCTTTTACTCTGCTGAGAGGAAAAAAGTAGTAAAGAAAGCTCCTCAAGTGTCATTGGAACACTTCTGTTCTGTAAGTAAAACACATTCAATGTGAAATCAGCTCAGTGGTGGCATTTTAAGAGCAGAGCAGCAATGTTTTCACAGCCTATGTCTTGTACCTTGAAGACCTCATCAGACACTCTGGAATGGACTGCAAGGGAAGCCACAAACCACTGAGAGCCCAATGACACACAAGAGCAAGCTCTCAGTAGCTGTTACTGTCACATCTGGAGATCACAAGGAACTCTTCCATTCAGTTCCTAACTGAAGACTTGAATTGAAGTCTAAGTTTGGAGCAACACTGAAGAGTCCATGTTAGCAAGGGGCAATTAGCTTTTCAATCACTCCTTTTGCTGTTGGTTTCCAGTTCTGAACATTCCCTGGAAGGAAATCAGGAGGCATTCACTTTGACATGCCTTACCATCATACTTCACTTTCTCCAGCTCAGTAAACATGACTAGGTCAACAGAGGTCATCACTGATAAGACCCAAAGTCAAATCAATAATAAACTTAAGCCACATCTGCTTTCACATGGCAGCACCTTGATGATGTGAAATGAGGAGGCATTATGGGAACTATGCTTTAAGTACACAGAATCAGACTACATGTTCTTATCTTGAGTGGATTCATTAAATTCTATGGACAGACAAAAAAAAATCAATCTTAAAAATCCTTATCCTCCTCATGCATAATTCCCCAAACTCCCTGGTATAGCCTCAAGCCAAGGGGAGAGTAAAGCAGCTAACAGTCTGCTGGAGTTAGAAAGGTTGAAAGCAGTCAGAAATTACCAGTCTCACGAAGAAGGAACTGCAAGAGAAGCTGAACTGATCATCTATCTCTTCAATAGGTGGCACTCTTCCCTCTGTGCCACCGTGGCTCAACTCTCCAGCCCCCTTACCAGTTTCTCTTTGGGATAAGAAGGATAAAGTCCAAACTTCTCAAGGTCACTGCCACACCACGGCAGAAACTGTCTCAGTCTTGTCTAGACATTTCACCTATCCAAAAGCTTCTTTAGTACAGAGATCATTCACCTTCTTCTCTTCTCCTCAGCCCAGGTATTTGGAAGTTATTCAACACAACAGGAAATGTCATTTGCCTAGCAGGGCACAACCACCAGAGCTGGGGTTCACTCTCAAAACCTGACTCACTAGAGACAACACAGACATGAGTTACAGCTCTCATCACCCAAGGTAGCTTTTGCTCTGATCAGACTGTGTGGGACATGGCATGGGAGGAGACTTGTGAACTGTAACCTCCCTGGAGGCATCAGGCCACAATGGGGAAAAAAATGTCATTTAATGCAGTGATTTGAAATGAATCATTCCATAAACAAAACCCAAGCTCCTCAGGGTCTTGAGAATGTCCAAATGTGTCCCAGCATTTGGGAAGCTTTCTTTCTATAAAATGCTTTCAGCAACCCTGCTCCACCAAACCAATCAAACCATCAGGTTTAGGAAGGAGATTTCTCAGAGGATGAAATTCTCAATTTCACTTTCTTCTAGAGTTCTTACCATGACATTCATCTCAAATGCTGCATGAGCAGCATTCTTCAGACTCTTGCACTAACCTGGTCACAGAAGTCATGTACAAAACCTAGACTGGTTGAAATTAGTGCAGTATAAAATATATAGATCAATAGAATATATAGAAGTGATAACAACCACACTGAATGCCACTCGTAAAACAAGGCCTGGTAACCTTTCTAGAGGAACAAAAAGAAAAGAAACATGTCCTTTAAGCATGATAAACAGGACTATCTGCTTCCATGGCAACACAGTCAACCCCTGTGGTCAAGTGCCCCTTGCACTCACAGCCCTGTCTGGCTACTGGAAGGGCAGTGATGAGAGACTCCCAAGAATCCTCCCTAAGAGCCTGGAAAAGTGGTGGCCACAACATAAAGACACAAGGCTGACAAGAACTGCAAGCAAAACCAGGAAGAGCAAGTTCCATTTAAAAACATCTCAAGAGGGGTTCAAATCTGGGGGTTCAAAAGACAAAGCTGGAGAGAACATGTGGAAGAGTATGTACAGTGTCCAGTCTAGTATTTGGGCCAGAAACAGAGGCACTAGATATAAAGGAAGATATCTTTGCAACAAGGTCATGGGGAAAAGGAGAAGAACTGATACCTTCATCTTCCAGCCCAAAAGCTAATTTCAATTTTTCAGATCATTTAAGAGACAAGAATTCTACTTCAAGAAACAGGTTTCAAGCATTCTGGGAGGTTATGGCACTAATTAGTAAATTACAGCATATCTGACACTACACTCAACCTCCCTGCTGATTACCTCCACCTTGCTGCATACACAGCTATGAGATGATTGGGTTTACAGGAGCAAACATCACCCTTAAAGTTTCCTGTCACTATAAATCAGGTTATTAGACCAATTTCCCTACCTAACCACTCAGCCTCCACCCAAGTCACTCATATCCCTCAAGAAAAGCTGGGCTCTCGCTCCTTAACTCAGAATTTCAAGAGGTTGAACAAACACACACACAGACACAAGCCACACCTCCTTGCCCTGTTGTCATTCAAGACTTTTCTACTCTTCACTTTCCAAGGGCTAGCCAAAGAAAGAGTCCAGCTAGCATCCAGTCAGCAGCTAGAAAAAGAGCAGTGCAGTGTTCCTACTTGGAGGTTTTGAAACAGTTTGGTCCCATCCCAAGCAAACAGCAGGCTTCTCTACACACACCACAAAACCTGGGAAAAGGAGAGGGTAGAGACAAAAGGCAGGGCAAGGTCCAACCCAGCAAAGGCCACTGGAAAGGAAGGATGAGTGGAAACTGCTCCCATAGATACTGGACACAGAGAGAGCATCTGCAGGAAATTTTGGGGGAAGTAAAGGCTTACATTAGGAAGTCATGTTTCTTTCTGCCATACATGAAAAACCAGGAGGCTGTTACAGACAGAGGGTGAAGTATAAACACAGATACATTCCATCAAGCATACCAAATGTTTCCTGTAATTAACCTACAATGGTTTGACAGCACTTCCAGTACATTATGGGGAAGCAGCATCAGGCAAAAAAATAATGCAGGCTCAGGACAGAGGGTCTGAGTCAACATGACTGCCTTGTCACTAACCAGCATCTACCTGGCAGGGGAAAGAACTGGTCAGGGCTTCAGCACAAAGTCATAAGGGAAAGAACTGGTCAAGGCTTCAGCACAAGCTAATAAGGGAAAGAACAAGCTAACCAGCAGCAACATCCCCAAAGATATGCTTTTCAGGCAGGTCACTTCCCTGCTCATTCTCTCTCAGCATGGGAGGAAAACATATACAAGTTGCAGCAAGTCAGCTCTCCCTGAAACATGTTTCCAGCTCTACTGAAGCAAATCAAAGCACTCTCCAAATGTGTTTACAGTTTCTGAGGAACAGCCTCACAACCCTGAGGATCATGACTGTCAGATTACTTTTGTGAGTCAAAATTCCAGGGAAAATGAAGACATCTCATTTTCAGCAGAAGGAACAGATCACACCTCCCTAAGCTGTGCCAACCCAAGGGCTTTTGCTAACATGCCTGTGTTGATTTAGAAGGAACTCTTCAGGATTGGTGAGGTTTGGGTTTGGATTTTTGCTTTTACTTTTAATTTTTTCCTGTTACTTAAAAACAGAGCTATGACAGCATCCCTTTGTGTTAGAGGGGTGGTTTGAGAAGCTGGATCACAGCCATTAACACCTGGCAGCTTTATTCTAGTGGAATGATAAAGCTGATCCTGGAAGAGTTATTGCATCTGTCCAAAAGCTCACTGCCACAGCAGGTTATGCAGCAAGCAATTTTCCCAACAGAGAAAACTCAAAACATCACAGACTGGTTTACAGATCAAAGAATGGGAAAGGAAAAAAAGGCAGCTTGTGGCTGGAATCAAGATAGAGCTGCACAGGCACACTTAGGAACATGAAATGGAGCAGTACTGGCCAGATTCAGCCTATGTCCAAGGGTCTTCAGATGCTGGTAGGATTCAAAAAGACCACTCACCAACCTGGGAAAACTTAATACCTTCAACTCTTTAATATAGGAGTGCAAACATCTTTGGAGATCAGAAATTCAACAAGTTATAAACATAAAGGTAGGATGGAGTGAGTGCTACAGCCTGAAGAGTGACATAGCTTTTACAGTGATGTGTGGGGCTGCTCCTATCCCCAACTGGGACAGGCCAATTTGTTCCAGCCTACAAGCCCACAATACAGGAGTAACACACAACAACACAGGACTGTGAGGGAAGTGACTCCCTCTTCAGAACAAAGAACCATCAAGTTCATATTCTTCTATTCCTGCAATGATTTCCAGATCCATTATTCCACTTCTGTGACACATGAAAAGGAACTGGCACAGGATCCTCTACAAAAAGATGAACTCCTGGCTCATCCAGAATAACCTCCAGATCAGGGCAAGACACAGACTTTCCTAGAACCACACAGCAGGAGCTGTGTCTTCCTATGATGCCAAAAATCCTCCAAAAGCAGGACAAGCCCCAGCTATCCATAGCTAACAGGAGAATCCAGGCGACATCCTGTGCTTGCCAGGTACAGGTTAGTTTCCAGCCACTACAAGCTGCTAGCAACATTGAAACCCACTCCCTGCTGCAGAGCCAACCATGCAGATCAGGTAGAGGGGGGAAAAGCCTTGGGTGCACAGACAGAAAGCATGGAGCAGGCTGCAGAGGTGCCAGGCTGCAGCAGCTGCTTGAGCTTACCATACGTCTCGGATTTACTCTCCTCCGAACTAGACTTTGTCTTCTTGGAGGAGCTATCTGCATGAGAGCAGGAGAAAAGGAGAGAGAGAGATAGAGAAAATATGGAGACCAAACATGAGAAAAAAAAAAACAAACAAACTTCCATGAAAAACACAGACTGATTTATTAGGTTAAATCGTGCAAAACACAAGTAAGATGTGAGCAAAACATAGGTGGAAACACTTGACGTCAGAGGTGGAGAATGTGAGCATGAAGACACAGGGAACACCACACAGAATCTGTTACAGAACCTAAGAGACAATACAAGGAGTTCTCTGCAATTCTGGATACAAAACAGTCCAAGCATAGAACCTTTGGTAAGGTTTATCTCCAGAGTAACTGACCTATGCACAGCAGTTCAGCATTCTGAATTCACCCCGACAAAGGAAAGAATTTTAGGAAGGCTACAGCATAGAGTTGATCTATCAGACCAGAGCATTCTAACAGAGGTGCCAGGGAACAGCTCTCAAAATTGGAAGTACTTTCAGCAAATGAAGCTTACAGGATTTCTGAAGTTTGCTTCTGAAGAAAATAAAGCTCCTTCTACCACACAGGTTCCTAGCCTGAGCCCTGCCCTGCCCTACCCCAGTCTGAAACAGTTTTACATTACCTATTCCCAAGGACAAAGGCAAAGACAAGCACTAACTCAGGTTTTCCCCCTTACAGTTAAAAAACTGCCACTAAAAGCCCATTTCAATTGTATTTTGGGCATATTAGGAAAGAGTCATGCAGCTAGTGGCAAAAAGCATTAACAGGATGATTTATACATCAGCTTCAAATGTCTTCTGCAAAAATACCTTCTCCAAGTTCTACCACCTTTACATTCAATTCTCCTGTCTTCCACAAGCCCCAGGGAAAAGACTGGTCTAAACAGCAGACTGCACAGACATGAAAAATGCACATTGCAAGGGGCCAGGAGGCTCAGACAAGAGCCTGTCATGCACTTCATGAACATAGACAGTAGTCACTGGGTTAGTGTTTCAGAGAAAGAATGAAGTATCCCTGCATGCATCCTAATTTCCAAGACAGCACTGGCCAGGCTTACCAAGCTGACCCTAATTTAACCCTCCAGAAGGTTAAAAATAACAGGATAGCATATCCTTTAAAAATTTACCTTTAATTATGACATGCTGGAAAGCACCAATTCACTTCCCAAATGAGAGATGGATCAAAATCTACTGAGGCTCAAAGAGCAAAAAGGCAAATCCACCAGGAATAGCAGCTGTAGCTGAACCTCTACTATCTCAGACTTCACACTTCAACTGAAACAGCCAAAAGAACTACTCACAACTAACTCCAGTATTTGCCTACTGAAATTTCAGTCTGAAAGAGGAAGCTGTTATAATTATTCCCTGATAGCACTAAGCAGTTAGCAGCTGCTTTGGAGAAGAGCATCTGGAAAAGCCAAGCCCATCCTCATTTCGGTGCCTGCACGCTTCCAAAAAGGCTTTGCCACTGCAGAACACAACTCTGAACCCCACCTTTGGTGACACATTTCCAAGAATTTCTATTCCAAAGCCCAGGATGTTCACCTGGGAAGCTTTCAGGACTTTACCTGTTGGATCAAAGTCGTGTGTACTACTGCAGCGCTCGACCTTCTGCTTCTTGTCAGCTGGAGACTCTCTGCTCAGAATGCTGCCGTGTCTGGGGCAAAGCAAAGCAGAGGATCCTCACTTAACCACACACAGAAGCAACAGCCTAGCTGCCTAAGCTTTTGCAAGTAAGCTTAGCTGGTTCTCTTGGCTAACAAGGAATTGAGATTCAAATGTATGCATTAAGTACACCTTTCTTCCCAGACTGAATCCCAGTGGAAAAGTCATCTCCCTCAGAACCTCTGGAGTGCATCCAGGGTTCCAGAAACAGCCTGCTTAACCTTCAGAATTAGTAACAGTATGTGCATTCTCTTTAGCATTCAACACCAGGCCATCTATTATTTTAAAAGCAAAATTAAGTTCCCTAAGATTTTGGGAAGGGTTTTTTTTTCAGTTTTAACTCTGCCTCCTCTCCCAGCAAACCTTAAATATCTTTGGATGCAAAAATGAAAGATTTAGAGTGCCCCCCACCAAAGGAAGTGTCTGCACATCAAACACCACCACAGTGTCACCTTCTCTGACCACTGCAAACCTCAGCTAAGATAACAGAAATGGGAATGGTAACACTATGTCATGCACTTTAAGTACTCCACCAGCTCTATTTTTAGCATCCTTTGCCAGGGTGGGTATTCATTTCCTCACATCTGTAGTGGGTACTGCTATCTGTCTTTGGACATTGCTTTTTCCCCTTTTAAAATCACTCCTTCAAACCTGCTGTGTCATCATTTGCAATACAGAAAAGCAGTCAAGCTTCAGGAACTCACCTTGTAGGTTTTTTGAGAGGAAACCTGAAAAGAAGAAAGAACAGAAGTTTAATGAAGTTTCTTTGTTTCTCAGCATTATGTTTGATATCAACATTAATGGTTGAACAATTATTTTACACTTCTGTAATGCTGTCACAAGAGAACAAATGGGTTTGGTTCTTCTGCTTCAGCCAATTAGAGTTGATTTAACTAGGTAAAGAATTATTATCAACATGCTTAAGGTTACAAACAGAACTACAAACAGAAGCAGAATCTGTGCTCTCAAATCCAGCATCAGGTAGGTCCTTCTTTCTTAGCATAGAAGCACATGGATCATCCTCCCAGGATCATTAAGATTGGAAGAGACCTTTAGGATCAAGTCAACCCATCACCATCATGCCACTAAACTCCAACAACTAGTTCCATACACAAGTTCACTCATAATTAGTTCCATAATTAATGTAGTTTGATTTTCATTCTCGTGCTGCTGATGGAGACTTGAGCACTTGGTACCTAAGGAAGGTCCAAACTCTTAACTGAAAAATCTCCTATAGCTGAGACATCCCCTGTGGGTTCTGTGGTATCTACAACAGCATAGACAGGAGCTCATGCTGACATCTCCTCCTAAAGAGATCTCTAACTATTTGCATCAATCTGTTTGAGAAGCACAACAGAGTCAAGTTAAATTGGAATTAGATTAACTATTCCAAATACTATTACTGGGTTGTGCAGATAAAAACAGGCAACAGAAACCCACAGTTAAAGGGAGGAAGAAGTGTACCCTCATCTTTTAAGTCAGGAAAAGATGTGGAAAACACTTCCAAAACTCAGACTTGTTGGTTTTCCTTTTCTTTTCTTTGAATTACTGCAGAAAAATCCCAGGGCAAAGTGTATTAGAGCTGTAGAAAGTCCTGTAAAGCCTTTCCATTTACACACTGGCCACCGACAGCAGAGAACCCTCAAGGCACTGAACTCATCAGGACTTTTTTCTGTGCTTCGATGTTAACAGCGAGCACAGAAGTGCCTCTGAGCTTGGGCCAAAATCCCACAGCTCCCTGCCCGAGGCCGTGTCCTGGCTTTGGCTAGGAGAGGATTAAACCACGAGAGGCCACCGCTGCCCCAAGTCTGGACTCTAGGGGAAGAGCAGGCTAGCTCCGGAGCATCCCCCGCCGCACCCATGCCAGCACCCAGGGGAACAGAAGCGCTCCCCTCGGGCTCAACAACCCTCCTCCTGCCCCAGGCATGGCTGCGGAGCAGGCTCGGAGCAGCTCCCGGAAGCTCTGGAGTCCCTCGGTCGGTCGCCGGCTTCCTGCCTTTCTTTCCTCTCCGAAGGGAGCAGGAGGGGAGCGGGGACGGGGAGCGGGGACGGGGAGCCGGACACGCAGTCGGTCAGCGCCGCAGCAGAGCCGCTCGGGTACACCCGGCCTGTTAGCTGGGGAGACTGAGGCAGCGACAGGCTCCTCTCCTGCCCTTGCATTCCCCTTCAGAGGGTTCCAGAAAAGCAAAGGAGGAGCCAGGGGGTGGTCTCTGCTCAGCTGGACTGCAGGTGAAGGTCTCCAGCCTCCTCAGAAAGGCTTCTCTCCGGGACTTGATGTGGCTCCAGTACGAAGTTATGCCACTACGGAATACAGGAGCCTGGACTGTGGGGAGCACTTGGAACAGAAGTTCCTCCTCTTCCCCCAGTCTCCCTAAGCTGAACAGTACCTAGCATGCCTTGATTGCTTCAGGCATTCTTCAGTTCCCAAATACTCTGTCACTTGTCTACTCTAGCAGAAAGCAGAGTACAAATGGACTTGAAGCAAACAACACAGAAGAGTTTACTCAACAACCATTTGTAGTTCAGTGCAAGTTCATTCTGAAATAGTATTCAATTTGAAAGCAGCACTGGAACTCCCCTCACTGTGTTAGGGGACTCTACAGAACACTATTTATCCACTCTAAATGGAGTTTAATCAAAGACCACAGCAGAGCTCCCATGAGTTTATCCAACAACTATCTGTATTTCAGTGCAACTTCTCTTCCCTTGGAAATCATATTATGTTTGAAAGTAGCACTTAAAACTCCCCTCCCTGGGTTAGAGCACTATATATAACACACAAAAACCTATTTCACCTCCTCCTGGAAACACCATGCAAGCTGAAGGCAGAGCAGGGTGTGGTGAACAGCTGGAGACTTCATTCCAAATGGAGCTGGCAGGTCTGGCCTACAGGAGAAAACCCTGTAGACATTTTGTCTGATACCTGATGAACATCAGCACATTTTCAAACAAGTTGTTCTACTCTCCCCAAATACCAGCCACAATGAAAAGCCAAGTCACATTTTGTTTTGAAAATACTGGGTCAAATGATTGAAGTCATGGAAATGCATCAAATTACTAGAAGTATGTGGTGTTAGTCATGCTGCATTAGGAAAGGCTTTTTATACCATAAAGCCAAGCAAGAAAAATACACCTACAAGTAGAAACACTGTGGATTAAAAAGGCTGCTCCTCCTAGTTAGCTCACACATGCAAGCACCATCCAGTACTGGACCATCACCTAGTAACTAGGCTTGAAGTCATGACAGAAGATAGTTTGAAGACCTAGCATGTCAAAGCACACCAGAGCAGGGAAGGATGCACAGCTTCCAAGAGTACAAAGCATTCCATTCTAGCCTAGGAGGTTGAAAATACATCTGACCATAAATAGCACAGCATTTAGATAACCATGTTAGGGTTTTTTTTTTTTCCCTCCCATACTAAAATATTACCAGAATTCAAGTATCTGCTATCTCCAAAACCCATCAAAGACAAAAATATTTAGATTCAGACAAGGGCCCAACCTTGGAAATATTTATTCATGTGCCTAACTTTAGATCCATTTACTTCAGCAGGACTACTCCTCACATGCCTGAAATGAAGCTTGTCTGTTTGCAGGATGCAAGTAGAAATTACTACAACTTGTGCTGAGATGAGTAAGAAATGTTGTGAAATCCATACAGAAAAGAACAGCCCAAAACTGCTTGCTTGACAGAACTGATCTTTAATTAGGAGAGGAGCAGCTGCAATAGAAGCTTTTCCACTGCTTTATTAGTTTCATTTAAATAACATGTTGCTTGTTCCTGACAAACCTCCTCACAGATTTCTACATTTGAAAGGAAAGTATCAAAACTACTGGCTCAGCCCAAACCTAGGAGAGATGAGAAACATTACAGGATCACTCCCTTTTGTCTTGTTCACACATTTAGAAAGAGGAAAAAATCAAAGGTTGACTCAGTCCTATCTGCTAGGACTACTCCTAGTCCTATCCTATCTCCCCCCCCCAAAAAAAAATCCACAAACTCTGTCTATTTAAAATGACATCACCCTACTGCAAGAGGTTTTCACCAAGCAATTAATTGATGGGAAGCCTTTTGCTAGCACCACCTCCACAGATTGGGGTGAAAAAGCCAGTTAGCTGTTAACAGGTAGCTACACTTCTGGGAGGCCAAGCTGGATTCTGCTCTCCTCTTGCTCACTCATACCCAAACAGATCTTGTAACTGGAAGAACTAAAGTCTGTTCTTGGGTGACAGTTCAAAAAATAAATCACTGAACAATTTCATGACTATTTCTAGTGCAAACAACTCCTTCAGTGCCTATTAGGCTTTGCTCTCAACACCCTGCCTGGACCTGCACTGCCAGTAGTCAGAAAAAGGCTTCCATCTAGTCCTTTTACTAAGTGCCTTGAAAGGCCAGGAAGCATGGATGTCTTAAAGGCCATTCTGGAGACAATCTCCAGAGTTTCATCTTGCAGGAGGATAGGAAGAAACAAAACCAACAACAACAAAAGAAAGTCCATTTGTTTTCTCTCTTTGCAGATGCAGATTTCCACCAGAGCAGGGTTTTTTTGCAAGGCTTTAAAAGCCCTGAGAAAGGTATTATGGGAGAGTGCTGACATGACCTGAACAAAAGCAGTACCAATGTGACCTTAATATAGAGCTAAAGGCAGTCTTCTGTCACAACAAAACTGGGTAGACATGTTCTGTATAGGCCAGTGGGTGAGTAAAAGGGACTGATGAGATAGCAAATGACAGGAGGATAGAGAGAAACACAGATGCAGCAAGTGGGCAACTATTAGCAACCAAGAAAAAAATGCAGACAGAAGTCTGCCATTTCACTGGGCTGCCCACAAACTGCAGCTGTAACCACAGCAGCTCTTCTGTGGACAACACTGATTCAACACAGCAAATCTATTTACCTTAGCATTAACTCACTTAAAGAGCAGTTTTCTGCACTGTCATCTTCTTCCCCATATCAAAGTGCCTAAGCTCAGGAAACCACAGTTTTCTTCCTTCAAACATACAACCCCCAAACCCTCCCACTGCATACTGAGGGCAAGAGATTGTAACACAAGCTGCAGGAGAAAGAGCCAGGCTGAAGGAGAGACCCACATGGCCCTGGGATTCCTGGGGGCTGTCAGAGCCTAGGGAGGGATCTTCTGAACTTGTATCAAGTGCACAAGGAGGAGAAACTGAGCTAGGCAATAAAAGTTTCCATGTTATTTTTGTAGGAGTCCAAGTCCAAGGCAGCAACCACAGCTGACGCAGTGACTCATGGAAGAATCCTTCATGGCATTATTAGCTTTAGATTACTGACAGCTTTGGGAACAGTCCTGGTCACTCACTGCCTTCTCAGACGGAACAGAGGAAGCTTGGTGAAGTGACTGGAGAGTCCATACAGCTCCTATCTTCTGTCAACTCCATGCAGCTTTCCACCTTCTTAATACTGCTGGCAACTTCTGTGTCAGACTCGCCCTAAGAAAGCACCAGCCAATACCTGCATCTCAGCCAGTGTTACACTGCCTTTGCTGGCCCAACAATGTTATTATCCAGAACTAGAATATGCCATTCAACTGCCTTTTGAGGTCAGAAAACACAGAGGAGCCAACACAACCTCATCAACATACTTCTTGATGGATCAGTGTAAGGATCAATTCTTGTAGTTAACTGGAGATTTATTGTGGGTGAGGATTTCAAGAGAAGGTGGCAGCATGAGAATGGAGCAAGAAAAAAAATCAATTTAAAAAGGTGAAAGAAAAACAGGACACAAAGGCAAGTCTTCAGAAAACAGATCCCAAGAAGATGGGCATTTTGCCTCCTGCCAAGGATGTATCTGGAGTTTCCTGATAAGACAGGCAGTCTGTCCATCCAGATGGACACTGTTCTCTCTAGGAAATACTCCTGTGCAGACAAATGTGACCAGCTCCAAAAGGAGCTCACAACACTGCCTGTGAACCAGATAAACAAAACTCAATACAAACCAACAACAAGAAGCAGGGTGCTTGGAATACACTATAGCCAACTGTACTTCCTTCCTCAGCACCCTTCTGCTGTAAGGCTTTCAGAGGGGAAGGGTTTCTATTTCTCTAGGAGCAGCAATGTTTGGAAGGGGCAGAAGAAAAGCATCTCCAGAGAAGTTTCATCCACAGTTCAGTCATTCAGACCCAGCCCAAGCAAGTGCCTCAGCTATTTTCCATGACACAAGCACTTGGATTTTTCCAAGAGCTGATGTCAGGGCTTTTCATGGAGAAAGAACTGCATTTACAGGGCAAGCAAGGAAGGAGGGCTTCCCCAGCAGCTCTTCTCAATGTGGCCTTTGTGCTGCTCTGCTGCTGAAGCCAGGACCCTGCAAGAACTTTTAGTCCCCACAAAAACTCTACAAAGGGGAGGGGACAGAGACATTTTCAGCAGCCAGTACTACTGTTCTACTCCTGACTGACTTCCAAGGCTCAGAAGCATCAGCTTTCCATCTACAGGGCCTGAAGTTGCAGCCTTTCAGGACAAGGACACCTATTGTTTAATATCTCTACAACGGGGCAGAAGCAGACAAACTAAAACTGGGGAGGAGAGCAATGGAAGAGAACCTAAGCAAACCAAGATTCTCATGTTTCCCTAATCCTGCTTCTAGATTCAGCCTAAAAGCAAGATTTGAGAGCTAGAGATGCCATTTAACCCAGACAATCTAGCTCAGGGCAGGAATAAACTCTGTTCAGAAACTGCTTAAGAGCAGAGGTTGACAAACCACAGGTTATTTGCTACTAGTTTGCCAACATTACAAGTTATTAAATCCATCAATTTCCACCTGTGGGAAAGAAACTCTTGTGTCTTTGAAATAGAAAAAGACTGACTGAATGAATGAAACACCAGAAATACTGAAAAACATCAAGTCTTTTTCTAAGGCCTTCAGAAGACCTTATCTTAACAAGATTTTAAGCACAATTCTAGTGCATTGCAGAGAAGAAACAGGCAAGGTTTGTCCATATGCTGCAAGCTTCTACTGCATGACACCACTTCACAGAACTGACCAGGTACAGGAGAAAGCTCAAGCCTTGTGATTTCAGAACCTACCACCCACTTTCCACAATTATTTCTTTGGTTTCAAGTAGGCTAGAGAGAAATATTCCCAGGCACAGGGAGAGCTCAAGCTTCCCTAAAGCAAGGAAAAGGAACTGAAATATGCACAGTTTGCCCAGACCAGAGGAGCTCCAAAATAGCTTTTTCCCCCCCCCCACCCCC